>QVTF01020311.1:330000-375000 GCA_003573665.1 Oxygymnocypris stewartii | reverse complement strand
ACATGTGCTTTAATGAATGTCAATGCATCAAAATAAGTGTACTTAAAAAAACCTGACAAAATATTGGTATACTTCATATTGTCAGTCCTCTGTTGTGTGTGTCACCTGGGGCCTCCAGAGTAACCCCCCCTCCCCGGTGGAACTGTAACGGCGTGGCTCGCGCCTTTTGAGAGGGGGGGGGGTTATTACAGTCCTCTGTTGTGTGTGTCACCTGGGGCCTCCAGAGTAACCCCCCCTCCCAGGTGGAACTGTAACGGCGTGGCTCGCGCCTTTTGAGAGGGGGGGGGGTTATGTCAGTCCTCTGTCGTGTGTGTCACGAGGGCCCTCCAGAGTAACCCCCCCTCCCCCCCGGTGGAACTGTAACAGCGCGGCTCGCATCTTCCGGGAGGGGGGGGGGGGGGGTTATTACAGTCCTCTGTCGTGTGTGTCATGAGGGGCCTCCAGAGTAACCCCCCCCCCCCCCCCCGGTGGAACTGTAATGGCGCGGCTCGCGTCTTCCGGGAGGGGGGTTAATGTCAGCCTCTTGTGTCCACTTTTGATTTGTTCCTGTCCTCGTTGTGTGTCATTATTAGTTAATTCCGTCCAGCTGTGTTTGAGTTATTGTCTTTAATTATCATGTGTATTTATAATCCTGTCTGTTCAGTTAGTGTTTGTCTGGTCTACTTGTTACTCCTGGTGTTCCTGTGTGTCTGCCCTGCCTTGTCTTGCCCTGATGTCTACATTAATTTTGAGTTATATCCTCGTATCCGTGTTTCTCGTTCCTCCCTCATGTGTGCACTGGGAAAATGTACTTTTAAGTAAAATTTGACATTATTACGATTTTAAAGGTGTCCCTGTGTTTAGAAACTCAGTCTCCATTTAAGTCACTTAAGTGGCCTTTTATTTCATTCATATTAGATTATCCACAAGTAGAATTTTATATACAGGTATATATATATTAGTGGTGGGCCGTTATCGGCGTTAACGTGCTGCGTTAACGTGAGACTCTTATCGGCGATAAAAAAAATATCGCCGTTAATCTATTCTCAAAGTTGGGTTGGGAGCTGGGTCTATACTACGCAAGCTATGATGACTTTCACCCTGATATTTTAGCGCGGATGTATACCTAGCCGAATTGCACTGTAGGGGGCGAGAACGAGTCTTCGAACTAGAGGCTCGCAGTCCGTGATGGACAGATTGTTAACGGCTGGTCTATGTGGTAATACAATCGGGCAGGACATCCAAACGCTCACCTATCATTCATCAACCTCAAATATGGCTTTTCATCTGAAAGATGTATGTAGTAGCAACTTTACATGGCCGCTCAATATGATGTTAACCTAGAGAAATGTGCGCTATTGAAGTGTTTGTGTGGAAGCGCGTTTGCTGCAGGACAGGCTCCGGTGCGCTCACTTGCTCTTAAAATCTCCGTCATTCTTGGTCATACAGATAAAAGTAGCCTAATACATCTTTCGAATCTGTAAAGACTCTACGTTTATTTGTGTGCACTCAGAATAACAACGAAACGTTGCGCTTTTAAGCAAACAGGATGCGCTTTAGGTCTCATGTGAACTTGAGCGAATATTTTTTTTATCGCCGATAAGAGTCTCACGTTAACGCAGCACGTTAACGCCGATAACGGCCCACCACTAATATATATATATATATATATATATATATATATGAAGAGCTCTTTTCCAAAACGCTACAAATCCATTTTAATAGTTTTCATGAAAATGACATTTTTTATGTTGGTTTATGTGTAAAAAAATAAAAAAAATAAAAAGAGAACATGCAACATATGACATCAGGGACTCATACTATAAACCGGTAGCACCAGCCTTGTGTTGATGTAACCCCCCCGGGTCCGCACCATCACACCGAGCGGGTCTCGAACTCGGGTTTCTGACGCGGGAGGCGGGCGCTCTAACAAGGAACGCCAAAGGCTACAGCCGCTAGCGTCAATCGGTTAAACACCACCTCTACTGGTATACACATCTGTTACATTGACATCGCACAGTGGGTATTAACACGCCACCTGAGAACCTTCTTTTTTTGTTGTTTTTTGTGCTTTTCTTTGTCCAGTCTGCGTTTTCTACCCCCAGGTGTAGGTCTCACTGGCTCATCCAGGCCATCAAAAGTGTTATTAGAGTTTAAAGCACTCATTTTGAAGACTGAGCACAAACAAACGCTTCAAAGCGTCGTCATGTTGGATTGCATCGAATGAATTCTGATTGATCGAGAGGACATATCGCATTTAGGCTAAAAACAGGTTCGGCGCTTATAGCGGTTTGGAAAAGAACTGCATCTTGCAGTACATTTTAAACAAGGAAATATAGTGATTTGGCATGAAACATTGATGGAGCAGTGAATAGGTTCAGTACACAGCAAAATGGCATGACGAACTCATTTTTTTTTTTATTTGGCGTTTATTGCGTTTTGGAAAAGAGCTCTTCACATATATATATATATATATGTGTAATGTTTGAAGTACACTATAGTGCACATTAGATGCAGTTAATCACACTTCTTCCTCACAAATTATGAGTATATTTACCAAGATGTCCTGACGAAGATGGCGCTGCTCTGCAGGCGACCCGGACACATACATACTCGTGCTGCTGTTTGTTTGTTTGAACAGTCTATTGTTTGTTTTGCACGCTAAATGTATTTTTGTTTGAGCATTTTTGCGTTTTGTGAATGATTTGCACGATTGGGAGAACGACTAGATGGCGGCGTGTGTCTTACTTTTTTTGATGGCGATGATGCTCCCAAGTGAACTTTTTTCCACCTTCAAAACCAGTGGGAATGGGGTGCAAGTCTACTCGAGGGAGGCGCTTTTGTCATTGCGATGGTGTGGAGATGCAGCAGGTCTTTCCCGATCGCTTACTGGAAGTTTGCCGGAGGGTATGAAAATGCGATGTTTGCAGCGACCGCGGAAAAGAGGCCGGCGAGGAGGTGTGCGACAGCGGCTAAGGAAGAGAGGCAGTCGACCCCCATTACCTTCTATGATTCTGAGCAATGTCGCTCAGGAATAAAATGGATGAACTTCGAACATTAACAAGAGGATGCTTTGAGTACCGTGAGTCTTGTATTATGCTCTTTACTGAGACTTGGTTACATCCAGAGATCCCCGACGGTTTAGTTGAAATAGAGGGGTTTTCACACATTCGCTCCGATAGGACTGTGTTGTCAGGAAAAAGTAAAGGGGGTGGTCTCTGCTTGTATATAAATGACAGGTGGTGCAGACAACACACAGTCCGGGAGAAAATCTGCAGCTCTGATGTAGAACTGTTATGTGTAAGTCTCAGGCCATTTTATTTACCCCGAGAATTTGGTAACATTCTCATTTGCTCTGTTTACGTACCCCCCAACGGCAATGCTTCACGGGCTGCGTCACAGGTGGCAGACTGTGTTCATGAACAATTACAAAGTACCCCAAATGCCCCTATTTTCATCGTGGGAGATTTTAACCACTGTGACTTAAATACTGCTCTGCCGGGTTTTGAACAGTATATAAATTGTTACACCAGGAAGAATCGGATTTTAGACAAATGCTATGGTAATTTAAAACTTGCTTATACAGCCACAGCTAAACCACCTCTGTCTAATTCTGATCACAATACTGTTCATTAGATCCCCACCTATAAGACTGCCCTCAAGAGCTCTAAACCCCTGGTGAAATCTATTTATGTATGGTCAGAAGATAGCATAGAATCACTGAAAGGCTGTTTTCTATGCACAGATTGGGAAAATTTTTCTAGGGAATCAAGTTTGGACAACGCCACAGAAGTAATTACAGATTATATCAAATTCTGTGTCGACACTGTGATTCCAAAAAAGAAAGTAAAAGTCTACCCCAACAACAAACCTTATGTTACAAAGGAAGTGAAGGACTGTATCAATAGGAAGCATCGGGCATTTAAGAACAAGGATCACTTACAACTTAAAACTGTACAAAAGGAGTTGAACCAGAGGCTCAAAGAGGCAAAAGAACATCACAGGGGTCTGATGGAGAAAAACTTTCAGACTATGAACTCTAAAAGATTATGGGACTCAATGAAAATAGCAACTAATATGAAATTAACAGATAAGTCCTTGCATGTCACAGATGAACTGGCAAAAGCAAATGAATTGAACTATTTTTATAAGAGGTTTGACAACTATGATTTATCTGCTGAATGTGATATGGTGCTTGATAGTATTGCTACTGATGATGCTGATAGGTTGGAGATTGACCTTAAATCCATCACTAAGGTCTTTAAGCAAGTTAATGCAACTAAGGCCACAGGTCCTGATGGAATTTCTCCATTTCTAATAAGAACATGTGCAGACGAACTGACATCAGCTTGGTGCCCTATTTTCCAGTGGTCCCTGTACTCTCACACTGTGCCAACTCTATGGAAAAAGGCAATTATTACCCCTGTTCCCAAAAATTGTTGTCCACAGGAGAATAATGATTTTAGACCTATTGCTTTAACTTCTGTTGTGATGAAGTGTATGGAAAAGCTCATTGTGAGCCAATTAAAACTGGAAGTATGTCCACAGTTAGATCCCTATCAGTTTGCATATAAACGTCACAGAGGCACTGATGATGCTATCAACAGTTTAGTGCACCTAGTGATTAAACATCTTGAGAATCCTAGGACATATGCTAAACTGTTGTTTGTAGATTTTAGTTCGGCCTTTAACACCTTGCAGCCTCATATTCTTTTGAAAACTATGCAGCAGATGAATGTCAATCCCTTTATTATTAAGTGGTTCTACTCATTTCTGACTAATCGTAGCCAGCAGGTTAGGGTGAATAGGACGTTGTCTGAATCTACGATTATCAACACTGGCGCCCCACAGTGGTGTGTCAGTTCTCCAGTCCTGTTCACATTATATACTAATGAATGTACATGTAGTACTGTTAATAACTACATGATTAAGTTATCTGACGATACAGCTATTTTAGGTCTCATATCTGGAACATCAGATGTTACTACTTACAAACATGAGGTTCAGAACTTTGTCCGGTGGTGTGATAAACATTTTCTTAGCATTAACACAAAAAAAACAGTGGAGATGATGTTTGACCCCAAATCCATTGGTGACCACTTACCAGTGGTCATTAATGGTCAGAATATAGTCCAGGTGGACTCTTGCAGATATCTGGGCATTCACATTGATAATAAACTGACATGGAGTGTTCAGGTTGAAAATGTCTGCATTAGGGTCCAACAGCGTTTGTATTTTCTTCGTAGGTTGAGGGTATTTGGTGTTAACCAAAAAGTGTTGCTTATCTTTTATCATGCTGTAATCGAGAGCATTTTTCGATACGGCATCTCAGCCTGGTTTGGCAATCTTAGTGTACACTTGAAAGCCCAGATTACACGGCTAACACAGAAAGCCATGAAAATGATGGGAGTTAAGCAGCATCCCACACCTCAGGCTCTTTTTGAAGAAACAGTTACTAGACAGGCTCAAAAAATTATTTCAGATCCCAATCATGTCCTTCACTCGGAGTACCAACTTCTTCCCTCGGGAAGACGCTTCAGAGTTCCTAAGTGCAGGCTTAACCGTTTTAAGAACTCCTTTGTCCCACTGTCCATTAAAGCATTGAATGATAAGTTAGCTAGAGGTCAACAAATATAATGTATATGTATATACACATATATATATATATATATATATATATATATACACATGTGTATGTGTGTATATATATATAAATTATATATAAATATGTATTTTCCCCATCTGGTGTGCAAATATATATAGACATGATGATTAAAGGGGTGTTGCACAAAAGGTAGGGTGTAGATTAGTTGTTCACTGTATATTGTGGGGAGGGCAGAGAGGGGTTGCTGTGTCATATGTATGTAGTATGTTATTTGTGTAGAACAGCAGATAACGTATTGTATGTGTCCAACACAAATTTCCTTCGGGACAATAAAGTTTATCTTATCTTATCTTACAATATGAAGTTCTAATACGTAAGTTAGGGAGGAGCGAGCCCATCTAATCATTCAATCAACAGCCAGAGTATATAAGCAGCTGCTTACCTCTCTCTAGTTCCAGCTGTTTCAGCATCATCCTGTAGTGTTGTTCAGAACCAGGCCAAACATACCGGACTTCCAGCTTTTCCTACAGATGACGAACTTTTCTCTTGTACCGAGACTCCATCAGTCGCAACCCGCAAATCATCGGAATCCACGGATCCAAACCAAGAGACTCCCTCTGAGCAGTTCGGTCGCAAATCCAGCGCTCATTCAAACCAAGCTCCAGAAGACTACTCTCTCCTCCACCTTCAAGATCACCAGCAATAACTGCGCTTCGTCCATCTCTCCATCCTGCTGCCGCCATTCCTCCGATTTCAAAACAATCAGCGTTCGCGCGCTAATCCAGAGGCCGTGGCAAACAAAGGGGGAAAACTACAGCTGCACGTACTTCCTCGTCCGCCAGCCTTTCCGTCCGGTCGACAACAGCGGCCCCAAAAACAGTTCCGCAGTCTCTCCAGCACTCACGACTTCTCTCATACAGGCCTTTCCACTTCCAATATCCTTTTAACGTCAAAGCTTCTCGAGGGTGCTAAATCAAGCTTAACACAAAGCTTTTAATTTCCATTTCATAACATGGTTACCCTGATTTTATCTATTTAGGTTGGCCGCATGACTTCCACCTTGGATAATGCTTATTCTTATCCAGGGATGATTGTTTAATAGCAATTACACAATGTTTGCTTTCGTCCATGGAACAATAGGACCCTGACCGACAGTAATATAATCTCATTGAGCTTTTTCATGTTTTCTGCAGGCTACTTCACTTCAGATGACCCTACTTCGAATCAGATGATGTCGTTCAAGTGATCTTTTCAAAAGTCCTGTCTATGGTTTCAACAGCAACAACTTAAACAAACGTTACTGCGCAAGCGCACGTTCAGTGTTGCCAACTATTTTTCAATGGACAGTAGCTAAAGTAGCTAAATGTCGCTAGATGACGTCATGCGTAAATTTGCATATTAATGACGTAATCACGTCCTATTTTGCATTCTGCCTAAAATGACGGTGTATAACTGTTTTCCCTAACCCGTGCTCACATAATGTACTTTAATATACAAGCCGTGTCCAGTATAAAACTGTTATCATTTAACGTTAAATGATATTTTTACATATTGTCTGTCAGACAACGGAACCGAACTTGTAAAACCAGCAGTTACATCATCTGTAATGATACAATTCTTAATATATGAGCTTAATAAGTTTAATTAAGTTTATTGTTGTGTATGAGTAAGTACAATCACGTACAGTCTCTCAGACGTAGCCCAGTAAGCGATCTTAGAGGAGTTCAGAAACTGGAATGAACTAAACCTCTGCGACAGTGAGAAAAAACTATCAAATTAAATAGTTTTATTTAAAAAAAAAAAGAACAAAAAAAAAGAGAAAAAATCTGTGCCAAACACCGTGTGCACATGCGCAGCTCATTCACATCCATCACTGTCACTGGAACGTGCTGCTCCTCTCAGCCGGAGCCAGCGCTGACTGATCAGAGCAGACGCAGAGAGAGGCGTAACTCAAGATCTCGCGCTCGCAGGACAGTACTGGCGACATTTGAAAGTTGCTAAGGTTTTTGCAAAAGTCACTAGATTTGTCGCTAGGCGCTTTTAAAAGTCGCTAAGGGGTCTGAAAAGTCGTTAAATCTAGCGTAAGTTGCCAACCTTGCGCGCGTTCGTGGCCTTACTTATCTTCCGGTAGACATCCAATATAGTCAATATCAACAGCCAAGTCCCTCTGGAGTAGATTCTTTTTCGATAACAAGCAAAGTATGTTTGCTACATAAATCAGACGGACTGAGATGCAGCAATAACTACTTGGACGAACTTATAGAAGGTGTAAATTCATTCTCTACCAGCAGGAGACGCCTTAAAGCGGGAGAACTAACGATAGAGGTTTCACCAGTAACGGCTGCCGGGCTGTAAACTGAGCTTACAAGCTCTGCTTTATCAGGCACTTAGCATGCAAGATGAAATGAAAATAACCTCGAATATTTTCTAAAAAACAGTGTTCCTTCAGAAATACAGTGATTTAAAAAAAAAAAAAAAAAACACTCGCGTATCGATTTGACTTTTAAACGGATATCATGGCGGGTCGCCACAAATAAATGTATGTGAAACATCCCACAGCACAACAACCTGAGCCCAACGTCAGTACCCTTTAAACAAATACAGACCGGAGGTTTGATGAAACCGTCCATAGAACCCCAGATGCCATGTTCAATTTGGCTTTCTTCGGCTTCCTCAAAGTCTCAGAATTCACCACCAACCCAAACAAAACCGACCAACTAAAATGCAGCCATTCAATCTTCATTTTTGCAACGGTGGAGAGGGGCCAGCAACCAGCTTGGGGTGGCACGTAAATCTTAATTTAAATATAAAAATGTGGTCGACTAAAATACTAGTCTATTTTAGTGCCTAAAAACAGTTGAATACAGTGAATTTCTACTTAACTGTAATTTAGATATTTGCGAATTATTGTATCTCGTAACATGACAATTTTTGTATTATTCCTCACCTTCAGGTATCGTGAAAAAGGGGTTGACTATAGCTTAATCGCTCTGTCAGTTTGGTTCTGGCTCTCAAAATCCCCAAAACGTGTTCTCTAACATTACATACTCATGGATGAGACATGCAGTTAGCGATAAGAATGTGAAAAAACAACAGCACATAAATGCCAGAATGTAAAACGAGTTGTTTTATGCATTTAAATGGTTTCATTTTTGTTTATACCTCTAAAATGAATGAAAAATTGCGCATTTTTTCTAGCACAAGTGCATTGTGCATCAAATCAAAATCCATACCAGCTCGAGCCTTATTGTGATCTGCAAGTGCAGGATAGCCTATATTTTAGTATGCATCTGAGAGACGTTCTGAAATGTAATGCATACATACATACATGCATGCATGCATGCATGCACAGTTTGCAGCTTTACTGACTTTACCGACGACAGAACCGCGTCGTATGCCCATAGTTTCTCGTGCACTTATTTATGACACCACGATCAGAGCGAGCGCCGTGACGGCCGACAGGACAGGGAAGTTTGCATTACTGACATATAGCCTAACAGCATATCATTGCTCTACTGAAACTCGTTCGGCTGGTGTACAATTTCCACCCTCACTCGACTCGCACCTGGTGCTGAGGCAAAGCAGAAGCACGCGTCTGGAAGTCTCGTTTGATGTGGATGCAAACTGAGCAGGGTGGCCGAAGAGGTGGCCAAGTTTAGATCAGGTGATTCAGATGCGTGCACGGAAAACTTCTCTCACAGCGCTCGACTGTTACTCCAACAATCCCGAGCATCTTACACGCTCCCTTTTGCCTTCGGGCAGTCCTTATATCAAGTCCTGACACGCGAGTTGAACGAGGACGCACGCGGTGGCTGTAATGCATAGACGGACATCATGCGAAACTTGGACAGTGCCAAAATAAAGGTGCCTTTTACTACATATATCGATATTTTACGCGTGGCATCGATGCATCGTACCGTCACACATCATATCAATATATTGATGAATCGTTTCAACCCCAGCAGCCACTTCAACAGCCCAGAAAGTTGTTTCCGATCACCAAAATTAAATGCCGGGCCGGTGGACACCCCATACCTGCGAATCTCACGTTTGAGCTTATCTCGTCATGGCGGCACATATACAAAATTTGATCGATGTAGAGAAGATTAGCATGGCCCCTGCGAAAGGATGACATGCAAATCCATGAAGTGCTTCATCTTTTCAGGGGCGGCCGTGGCCTGGTGTATGGAGTGCCGGACTTGTGGCCCAGGGGCATGGGTTTGAGTCTCTGCTCCGGCAAAACGGTCCTCGGCTAGGGTAGGACCCTTGGGCGGGGCGCCGAGCCCCCAACTGCTCTCCGGGTGCCGCATCGTCAGCTGCCCACTGCTCTGGGTGTGGGTGCACTTGGATGGGTCGTGTGCAGAGAACACATTTTTTGCTGCTGATTATACTCCGTATAATTGTGTATGTGACAATGACAAATTCTTCTTCTTCCATCACATTAGACAAGCTCACCAATCACTAGCATCCCTCCAAGTCTGCACCACTCCCCACTAATATTCCGCTTTCCCCCGCTTACCTAGCCCCGCAGGGCTCCTTTTTCGTCTGGATGCAGTGAGAGCTCTCCCTTTTCGGATTGGCGGAAGCTACCACTCCTGTAGTGGGCTCTCCCATTCGAATCGCCGTGTGGGCTCCCCCATCCAGATTCCATCCAGGCTCTCCCGTTCGAGTCGCAGTGTGGGCTCTCCCGTTTTGATGGCAGAATGAGATCTCCCTTGATTCATATAGGGGGCTCTCTCCTTCAAACCGTGTGGGAGCTCTCCCGATCGAATCGCAGTGTGAGCCTTACATTTGGGCGCAGTGGGGGCTCTCCCTTTCTGAATCGCTGTGTGATCCTCCATGTTCTTAACCATGGAGGCTCTCCCGTTCGGATTGCAGTGTGAGCCCTCCCATCCGAACAAGTGGACTGGAGGTACCAGGATCGTCCGTCCCTCGGGTGCAGCGGGCCCTCACGTCCTTATGCCTTCCAAACCCTCGTTTCGGGAGCACGGTAACCCTACGTTTATCTGTACTCCGTAGGCTGCCTCTTTCTGTGACGGGGGGGGGGGGGGTTCGCTTTGGACATCAGCGGCCCGTCTCCCCTTAGGACCAAGGGCACCCTGCCCCATCCGTGACATCTGGGGTCCCTTGTTATTTGACTTCATAGGGCTCCACGGTGCAGATGTGCGGCGGGGTGTTCTCCAGCCCCGCACTCAAACCTCCAGTCCTAAAATACTCCCGCAGGAGTTCTTTCAGAAAGTCACTGCCGCAGCAGTGCAATGGCAAGACGCACCCTAATTCAACTTCCAAGCACAGGTATCTCACCATCATCCTTTCTTAACTTAAATTCCACATCTTTTGGGGGGTATCACCATTAGCCTTCAAATATTTGAGTATCCCGGATACCTTAATCTTCAAATATCTCATTCATCCCTGTCCAACTTGCTGTCCCAATTTATTCTGCTCTTTTGGGGGGTATATCAGAGCTCGAGCTGAAGCTGCTTCATCGAGCCCCTCATCAGCGGACAGCAAGCCAAATAAAGTTTACTCGATTACCTAATGATTATATGGGCAAACGAACTCGTTAAATGAAGTTCTAATACATAAGTTAGGGAGGAGCGAGCCCATCTAATCATTCAATCAACAGCCAGAGTATATAAGCAGCTGCTTACCTCTCTCTAGTTCCAGCTGTTTCAGCATCCCTCCACCTCCCCAATCTCCACCTTCTTCTTAGGTACCTTGCCCTTCGTAATCACCTTTTATCAAGTCCCTGGGGGGGTATATCAGAGCTCGAGCTGAAGCTGCTTCATCGAGCCCCTCATCAGCGGACAGCAAGCCAAATAAAGTTTACTCGATTACCTAATGATTATATGGGCAAACGAACTCGTTAAATAATGTTGTTAAGCTTGAGCACTTTCTGACTACATGCTGAGAAGTGTGTATTTTCCCATAACCAGCAGAGCACACGGTTGTAGTGCGCAGCATAGCGTAAGGACGCAGCAGTTCTTTAGATGTGAGATCTTGGGTTTAGCGTCAAATCCGTTCAGCTCCCAGCGGGTTATAAAGGTCTTGATGAGCTGCTGCTGCTGGATAGAGACCAAATCCACAGAGAAACACTCAGGTGTGAAGAACTGACGTTCATCTCCCGGTTAACATCAATCCAGAGGAACACAAGAGCTTTGATGAGTGTGTGTGTGTGTGTGTGTGTGTGTGTGTGTGTGTGTGTGTGTGTATGTGTACACCACATTAAAGCACTTTATGATAATAAAAATCACTTTAAATGCAGCTCCAGCAGATCTGATTTGATGGATGATTGGATTAATGAGCTTTAAAGGCTTACGAATGTTTGCTTACAGTTTACAAACCGCATCCACACATGAACAGTCCAGGTTTGACTTCATCTACAGTGTGTGTGTGTATGTGTGTGTGTTTGCATTCACTGGTCCGAGTGTGTGCAGTGTTTTGATGTCCATTAGATGTCTGCAGATACGTGCTTGTTTGATTTAGAGTTCCAGAAAAGAAGATGCAAGGAAACGCTAATTGATATGTGAAATGAGCAGCTCTATCTCCTCTCTGCCAAACATCAAATGAATCCAAACATCAAATAAATAATGGCGAGAGAAAGGAGAGTTGATATTATTCGCGGATCGTTCGTGAACAGATGAGAATCGGTGTGTTTGCGCATCACGTCTGTCTCTCGGCCGTCACAGAGACGTTCTGCCACTCTGACCTTGTGTTGTGTTCGTTTGAGATGCTCTTTCACGATAAACATGTCCAGTATCTTTGTGTGTGTGAAATCCAGAGACAACCGATATCTCTTCAATATCCTCTCAAAGAAACAGCAGAAACACAAACACATGGAACACATTAAAGTTTCCAGAGTCAGAACCACAAACACACTTAATGTCAACTTTCTCTGATCAAACTACGAATAACAGAAACTCTGCTGTGCAAATAAAGATATGTCTGTACCATGCTGAAGAAGAAGTGCACTTAATTGTATTTACTGTGCATGTGTAGTGTCCTTCAAAGTATATAGAGACACTTGCATGACTGTTTCTATACGTACGCTTTTAAAAAGTGACTTTTTGTCAAATTAAAAGTTTTACTTATTGTTTTAATAATCTTTTGTCATGTTTTAAAGAAGTACGCTTATTCTGATGTGTTGACTAACATACTAAAGCACATGTAAAGAACTTGATTATCATTGTAACTGTTGTGTTATTAAATGTTACATTTAAAGATAACAGATTTTAAATGCACTAAATTGCAACTTCATCATTACAAATATCTAAGTATTCAAATACATGACTTATAAATGCTTATGCATGAATCATTAATACTTGTCTGTACATTCAGCAATTACAGATAAATTACACAAAGATGTGCTTAGTTCAGCTAACTACATTTAATATGAATGTAAGCTAAAGTGTAACACATGTATTTTAAATGCAATTAAAATAAAGTAAGAGAGCAGAAAACATTGATTCAGTGTCGTGATTTGATCTATATTGCCTGAGATCGTCTGTTTTCTTCATCCACAGGGATGATCTGTTTAAATTCATTACTGACACGTAGGGCTGTGACGGTGGCAGATTTTTACCACCGCGGTGGTAATGGACCAACTACCGCAGGTGGCGCGGTGTTGTGATATATATATATATATATATATATATATATATATATAATTCTGAAACGCAAAAATAAATAAATGAGGCTCAATCATCTATTAACAAACATACGTGTTTATTTTAGCACTTACGTCAGTGAACACTCAGCCTGCAAAACACTAAAATAAATATCAAATAAATAATACAGTTAAATAGGAAAGTAGCCTTAAATGAGAAAGTTAAATACACCCGGTCTACCTCACGCGAGCGGCACGGCGAGAACCCGTTATAATCAATGATGCTGTCTACACCAGATGCGCGATACAACACGACAAATCGGTCGCAGTAGACTGTCTCGTCCTATTTATGACGAACTGAAACTAAGTTAAAATGTCCTGTGGACAGACTCAACCTGTTGTGTTGCGACGCGGCGTCCATTTTAGACAGGGTTCACTGTTCTGCCACCAAGCAAGCGTTAACTCCTCGTCTGCTGCACGTGCTCTCTGTGGAATAGGAATCGCGCCGTATGTTGCCACATTTCTTGTTAACATCTTCCATTTACCGCTGTCTTATTCGTATTTGACCAATTTGGAGAAATCCTCACCAATACACACCTGATCATCCGGGCGTTTGCGATGACATGAACTTGAAGACACTTGTACAAACGCGGATGGGTGACATGAATGGAGATGATTCCAGATCAGCGATTTAGTATTTGGTTTCCCAACAAGGTCCATCGCTCATCACGAAATAAATATGCTGAATGCAGAATAAACAGTAGGCCTATTTTCTTGCGCTCAAACCTGCCAATCTAAAGGAAGCGCCCTGTATGGCGTTTTAGGTAATTTGTGAATTAGCAGATTTAGTCTAAATAAAACAATTTGCAACTGTTACTATTATTACACTTGTTTACAAAACTTCATATTATGCTTGTTATAGAGTGTGTGACGTCACGTGCACTACCGCCGGTGGCAACTGACCACCGCCGGTGACGCGGTTGTCACGGCCACCGTCACAGCCCTACTGACACGCTCAGAATTCAGTAAATCACTGCAAATATCAGCGCTGACGTAACAGATGAGGCATGATGGGAGATTGAGCGCTGTGTGTTATTTAATTAGACACTTCACAGAAGGAGACAGAGAGGAGTGAGCAGAAAGTGACGGAAGAATGAAGACTCGTCTGAGCGGGAATTATATTTATCGTCTGCGATTATATCATAATAGTTGTTTTACATTTACATTTAGTCATTTAGCAGACGCTTTTATCCAAAGCGACTTACAATTGGGGAATACATAAAGCGATTAATCTTGAAGAGGCAAACAAACAGAGGAAGTGGCCATAACACCAAGTCTTAGACATTGTTCAAATAAATACAGGATAGCAAGAGAAAGAGAAAAAGGTAAAGAGAAAGATGAAGATTTTTATTTTATTTTTTTACATTTTTTATTTTTTTATGATGAAGTCAAGTAGTGTTGAAAGAGAAGAGTTTTCAGTTGTTGCTTGAAGATTGACAGGGATCCAGCATTCCGGATAGGGGTGGGAAGATCATTCCACCAGCCAGGAACGGTGAACGAGAATGTTCTGGAGAGTGATTTTGAGCCTCTCTGTGATGGTACCACGAGCCGTCGCTCACTAGCAGATCTTAGACTTCTGGAAGGGATGTAGATTCGTAATAGTGAGTGGAAGTAGGTGGGTGCTGACCCTGTGGTTGTTCTATATGCAAGCATTAGTGTCTTGAACTGGATGCGAGCTGCAACTGGTAGCCAGTGCAAGGAGACAACGAGAGGTGTAACATGTGCTCTTTTGGGCTCGTTGAAGACCAGTCGTGCCGCCACATTCAGAATAATTTGTAGAGGTTTGATTGTGTTTTATGGAAGTCCAGCCAGAAGAGCATTGCAGTAGTCCAGCCTAGAAATGACAAGGGCCTGGACAAGAAGTTGTGCAGCATGCTCTGTCAGAAAGGGCCTGATCTTTCTGATGTTGTGAAGTGCAAACCTGCAAGATCATGAAGTCTTTGCAATGTGCTCTTTGAAGGTCAGCTGATCATCAAAGATTACACCAAGATTTCTTACCGAAGCTGATGAGGTAATTGTTGATGAACATAACTGAATCGTGAAATCATGCTGTAGAGTTGGAGTGGCAGGGAAGACAAGAAGCTCAGTCTTTGCCAAGTTGAGCTGTAGGTGATGTTCTTTCATCCATGCCGAGATGTCCGCCAGGCAGCCTGAGATCCGTGCAGCTACCGTTGGATCATCTGGTTGAAATGAGAGATAGAGCTGTAAGTCATCAGCGTAGAAATGGTAGCAGAAGCCATGTGCCTGTATGATGGGACCCAGTGATGTAGTGTATGTGGAGAAGAGGAGGGGTCCAAGAACCGAGCCCTGGGGAACCCCAGTGACCAACTGATGAGCTTTGGATACCTCCCCTCCCCAGGCCACCTTGAAAGACCGACCAGTGAGATAGGATTCAAACCAGCGAAGTGGAATCCCAGTGATGTCCAGTGATGAGAGGGTGGACAGGAGGATCTGATGATTGACAGTGTCAAAAGCGGCAGACAGATCCAGCAGAATGAGGACTGATGATTTGGAATCAGCTTTTGCAATTCGCAGGGCTTCAGTGACTGAGAGTAGCGCAGTCTCAGTTGAATGGCCACTCCTGAAACCTGACTGTTTAGGGTCCAGTTTGTTGTTCTGTGAAAGAAGCAATGAGACCTGGTTGAAGACAACTCATTCGAGTGTTTTGGCTATGAATGGAAGGAGAGAGACAGGTCTGTAGTTTTATATAAGAGAAGTGTTTAATGTAGGTTTTTTGAGCAGTGGGGTAACCCAACCCTGTTTGAATGCAGTGGGGAAGATGCCTGTGAGGAGAGATGTGTTGATAATGTGTGTGAGTGCTGGTAAGAGTGTGGGAGAGATTGCTTGGAGAAGGGGATTGGGTCTAGAGGACATGTTGTAGGATAGATGTTTTAACAATGTACAATTTGACATTATCGAGTATATTGCAAAAACCAGACAGAACACGTACGGAGTGAGTCTAGTGGGTTAAATAGTGCACGTGTGGATTTAGAGTGTGTTCATTCAATGCATGATTCAGTCTATTAAAATGATCAAATAATTCAACAGTTCAAAAAACAATAAGTTGATATTAAGAGACTTATGTTTTAGACACCATATTGCCTGTTTTTGCTCCATTTCGCCAACAAAAAATAATGCTGCAGCACTGTTTTGCGTCTCTGAGCAACACGAGAGTGATTAGTTCCTGAATGAATCAATTGTTGAAATGATTCGGTTCAATCGCAATGACTCACTTATTAACAGTGACTTGTCGCCACCTACTGGCGGTTTTAATTTCACATTAATTTTAAAATAATTTCAAATTTCAGTATTCAATGTTTTATGTTTTATGTTTAAAATATCAAAACATTATGCATTTGTAACTGCTGATTAAAGCACTCTGTGTCCCTCTGCGCTGAATTAAACAGTGTGTGAATACATCTAAACACTTTCAGATACAACTTCTGCACAGATTCATTCTGCTGATACTGGTTTCATTTGTTTGGTAACAGCCTAAATGTCTTATTCTAATTGACTGATTAAATGTAAAAATTTGATTCAAAAGATGCACACTTTTAGAAAAAAGATGGCTTTATTAAAGGTCAAATTGCCTATAAAAGACTCACACGACTGATCCACGGCTGATTCTGTCATCGCTTTGTCTTTTGTCTTAAGATTCATCATTGGGTTGTTTCACTACAAACCCCATCAGTCATAGCACCAGATTTCCGTGCTCTCTCTTTTTATTACACTTTTCATCATGTGTATTTTTGGGTGAAAGACATGGCATATTTAACATACTTAAATATTATGTAGTGTATAATATGTTCCACCTAATAAAATTGCCATAACAAAACATAATAACATACATAAGTGTGGACTTAATGTAATGTTTTCAGATACGTAACTGGAGTTCATTGCAATCAGATGAAAATATATTAAAGTTTAAATTCATATTAATTGTAATTAGCAGAATTTAAGTAGGACTTAAATGCATCTTTATATGTAATTTCATAATTATTTGTTTTTGAAATATGGTTACAGTTACTGCTAAATGTACTGATGAGCATTTATGATTAACTCAAAATATACTTTAATAGTATTTATTTTGAAACGTGCGCATCATGCATTTAAATATATTTGCACATTTAGTGCTTTTAAAATCTAGTATATTTAAGTGTAATACTGAATAACACTGCTGTTAAAATACGTTATTTATATGAGCTTTAACATGTTTGTGAACACATCAAAATACTTCTTAAAAAAAAAAAAGATTACTAAAACATAATGATTTGAAGTGTATGTTAAAGTAAAATTATTTAAAAGTGTACTTAAGTGTGTTAAGAAACATTGTCATAAAGGTGTCTTTTAAAATAAAAAAAGGCAGCTTTAGTTTGTATATATATATATATTTTTAGATCTTTTAGATCTGAAGTACACTTCCAGAACACATTCAGTACACTTAAGTATCCTTATTTTCAGAACAGAACAGTACAGGTATTGTGTCTTTGTTTTACTGGTGTTAAAAAATATCTTTTTTTAATTCATTTTAAATTTAAGAGAGCATGTGGACCCTTCAGGATAACGTCAAACACAAACTCCTTCTGTCCTTTAAGTGACACAGATGTCCACGACAGCGACACTGACACCAGATCTCAGAGAAACTCAGAAGAAACAGCTTGTTCATTCTCCCAGCATGCTCTTCTCCTCTCTTAGCAGCTCACCGTGTCTAATGTGGATATCTTAAGCGATTGGAATCCACAAAGATCTACTAAGAGATGATGATGGCTCACGCCGGATCCCTCGCTGCCACGATCAGCTCATTAGTGTTAGTACATAACGAGCCTGAAAGTCACCCAGACGGGACCTCTTCTGATCTCTTTGAATATATGAAGTGAATCATCAGAGCGAAACACAAACATGAATCTCTGAGAGCTCTGGGAATAAAATGCAGAGTGTGATTTGAGACGTCACTGAGCAAAGCAGCCTTCAGTATGACGTCTGTCTGAGACACAAAAACACAGCTGCTCTAACTGCTGTATGAGGATATTTATTTATATTTAAATGGTATCTGATTACTCTTTCAGGAGTGCTGAGGAGTGTCGGAAAACTAAAGAAATAGAAATGTCTCGGTTACGTACGTAACCCTCGTTCCCTGATGAAGACGTTATGCCTTGTCGACATTAGGGGGTTCAATTGGGAGCCACGATCATCTCTGACTTTAAGAGAAAACGCCAATGAATATTGGCTAGTGGACTTTGCATACCTGAGCCACTCCCCGTGCAAATGGGTGAGAATAGGCGACAGGTGCATCCAATCAGGTTTTACGCAGAGGAACCGAGAATGTGTCCCTGGCACCTAGCGATGGTTTCAAGATTGTGGCATGGGTACATAACGTCTCCGTTCCCTCCTTCAGGGAACGAGGGTTTCTCAGAGCTGGTCAGAGCAACTAAAGCTCCGGGTGTGGTCCACATATATGTGCAGCGCTCTCACAGTACACAGCAACGCAAAGGCTGGGTCTGCATTCTCCAAGGGCAGTGCTTGCAGGTTCACCACCTGAATGTGGAAAGGTGTGGTGGTAACCTTGGGTACGTATCAAGGCCGGGGTCTCAGGACGATGTGAGAGTAGGCCGACCCGAACACAAGGCACTCTTAGCTCACCGAAAATGCTGGGAGGTCACAGACCCTCTTGATGACAGTGAGCACGGTCAGGAGCACTGGCTTAGGCAACAGGAACTTAAGCTCAACTGAGTCCAGCAGCTCAAAGGGACCCCTCTGAAGTCCAGCCAGGATGATAAAGAGATCCCAGGAGGGCACCAGGTGTGGAACCTCAGGAACCCCTCAGGAACCTGATGATGAGATGAGAACCTTTCCCAGGGATCGACCGTCCACTGCATTGTGATGGGCTGAAATATGAAATATGTAGCCCCATACACTTTTCAAGGTGGAGGGTGGCAGCCTACGCTCCAACTTATCTTGCAAGAAAGAAAGCACTACTCCAATCGTGCACCTTCAGGGGTCTTCTCGGCAAGAAGAACAGCTGATCGCGAACAGACTCCACCCAAGGCAAGAACTTGCCTCATAGAGAGGGCTCTGGCCTGAGTGAAAGTGTCTTCCATCACTGGTGGACAAAACACTCAAGTCTGCCACATCTCATCCAGGAACCATACATGGAGGTTTCCAGATCTGTACACGGGTACCACATGGTGCCGGGTCCCTGAGAAAGCAGGTCCTTCCTCAGAGGGATGTGCTGTCACAAAGAGCAAGAGTTCTGAACCCCAGGCCCGTGTGGGCCAAGACGGCGCAACCGGCAGGACCTGTTCCTCGTCCTCGCTGACCTTGCACTGTGTCTGTGTGAGAAGGCTCATTGGGGGAAGCGCAAACTTGCATAAAACCCAAGGCAAGCTGTGCGTCAGTGTGTCTGTGCCGAGGGGGTCTCGGTCAGGGAGTCATAAAACTGGCCGTAGGAGGACTCGTGGGAGGCAACCAGGTTTACCTGAGCTTCTCCGAATCGACTCCAGAACAGCAGATTGTCTCGGGATGTTGCCATTCTCCAGTGAACGTGAGCTATCATGAGAGCACATCGGTAGCACGATTGAGCTCCCCCAGGATGTGGAAAGTATGCTGCGTCTTGCGACCCATAAAAAGTATTGCCTTGTGCAATACTGTTGAGGATCCTGATGACTACTTCCCATAACGGGGCAAGGGTGCCCTCCGTATCTTACGTAAAGGCACGAGGGGACAGGGAGAGCCCAAAGGGGAGGATCCTGTATTGTCATACCTTAACCATTGAATGCAACCCTTAGGAATGGCCTGCGTCAAGGGCAAATCGAGACATAAAAGTATGCATCATTCAGGTCGACTGCTGCAAACCAATCCTGGGGTTGTAAGCATCTGATGATGTGCCTACATCTTGAATGGGAGCTTGAGAAGGGCCCGCTTTGAGATTCGCAGATCCAGGATTGGCTGAAGACCACTGCCTTTCTTAGGTATGATGACGTAAGGACTGTAAAACACCTGCCTCATCTCGGCTGGATGGACCGGCCCGATTGCATCCTTTTCCAGTAGGACAGCAATCATCTCGCACAAGACAAGTGAGTCTCGGACTGCCACCGAAGTCTTGAGAGCGCCGCTGAGCTTGGAAGGTCGCCTGGTGAACTGAATCGCATAGCCGAGTTGAATTGTGGCAGAGGTGGAAAGTAACGAATTACATTTACTCGCGTTACTGTAATTGAGTAGCTTTTTTGTGTACTTCTACTTTTTAAAGTAATTTTTTTAATCAGTAATTTAACTTTTACTTAAGTATATTTAGTTAGAAGTATTGTACTTCGCTACATTTTAAAACCCATTAATTACTGAGTAAAAAAAAACAACAAAAAAAACATTAGCTCCCTGGAAACTACTGCAGCACATAATGGGCAGGACAAAGTGCCGCTAAAATCACAAGAAAGACGGACAAGATAGGCAAACCCGTCGTATTCAGCTGAAGTTGAACACGAAGGAAATGAAATGAACCCCTGGCCGTATTTATGCTCTATTATGCAGTGTAAGCTGTGTTTGCCTAGAGAGACTAAACTAGCAGCTTATAAAATCTCGACATCGCCCTCCGCAAGCATGAAGATGTAAGTTTTGCATCATTGCATTGGTGGATAAACTGATTCTTTGACAGTTTAGCAAAAGTTTTTGCACAAATTAGACAAAGGTGTGCGATATCGTCTGGGATAATAGGGTAATTGTTGTTTTAACGATGTGCGATTTGTCATTAATCAGTATTTTGCCAAAAATAATAACACTCTAAGCAGTGAACCATACAATCTAGTAACGTTAGATTAGACTAGTCTGCGTGCATTTGGAGTGCTTTCTGTCACTGCATGATTCAGTCTGTTAAAATGCGTTTTGAATAATAACAAAATTGAAGATATAAGGGGCAGAAAAAGTATATATTTATTTCATTTCATATAGTAAATCAAAATCACACGAAGAGTGTCATTTTTTTCTCCTCAAATCAGCATAATTACACAGGGGCGTCGCTAGATCTCTTTTACTGGGGCATGTGCCTCAGTATAAATCTCAAGTTTAAGTTAACAATTCACTTTATTCGTCAGTGTATTCGCATCGATAATCACGGCAAAATACTTGTCTATATGCAATTTAGTAACCTAATTCACGTGAGAGGAGGCAATGCCTCTATCGCGATATGATTGGATATGATCGTTTATAATTGAATGTGATTGGCTAATGCGATAAATCCCGCCTCTTGTTTTCATGCGAGCTCTCGGCCTGAATAAAGAAAATGATGGCATTATTGACTATTTATTAAGTAAGCTAAACAACTCACCCGCCTAGATATCACTGCTATGCGTCACATCAAATCAAAACGTGTCTGTGACAGTGTTTACAGGATTTAATGACGATGACTCGAATAAGTTGACTATTAAAAAGTTGACTACTAAAATATCTGAACATCACTTCACTGTTAAAAAAAGGGTCGTCCAAATAGTTGGTATAAGCTATTCACACAAACTCCACCCAGAAATATTAGGTTACTACAAAATACATTAAGTACTGAGCAAGTCCAATGGAGCAGATAGTAAAGCACATACCAAATTCATTTTTGATGCGATCCACCTGGGCTCGATTCCGCAATTTACCGAACTTTCTTTCTTCTTCTCCATTTTCAAATCTCATATCACATGGGGTAGGTGTAGAGAGGCCTTATATTGCCCCAATACGGTGCAATAATTTAAAATAATTTACACTCAATATGTTATTATTGCATTGGCTACTGTTTTATGATGCTCTACAATACTAATGTGCAGATAATTGCCACTATTTGAAATAGTAGTATAACTAGCAGACAATCCTGCTATTTTAACAGTGTAAATAGAATCTGTATTCACACTTAGTTTAAATGGCATATCGCTAAGAAAATACTGCTATTTTCACTTAATGTAAATAGCATCTAACTAAGATTAATAAATGCTATAGAAATATTGTTTATTCTTAGTTCATGTTAACTAATGTTAACCTAACTAATGAAGTCTTTCCAAAATATTGTTACAAATTGTTTTAATAAATGTAAAAATGCATAAAACACGATAAAATGTATAATCATTATTTAAAATATTAAATAAAATAAAATAATGTTAATACATCTGAAAAAGTTTGTACCAGGGACATTAATTTATATATATACTGTTTATAACTGCCTCCTAATTTACCACTGCACGCCACTGGTGCTATTATTGCAGTACAATTTAATGCTCAAAAAATGAACCAACCTTGTTTGGACTTGGCTGAGAAACCGGGCAATAACTTTGTTTTTTATATTAAATATGCTCTTTATTTTAGTTGCAGCCATAAAATGACTGGTTTCTTGAAATGTTGTCATTTTAAATTCTTGAAAATATGTAATTATTCATTGTTATCATTGTGTAATGTAGAAGAATGCAGATTTCCATACAGTGTATGCCATTTATGCCGTAAATAATGTAAATGTTCATGTTAAGTTTGTTAAAGATACTTAAACATTTTCAAACAGACATGTTTACCTTCCTCAGTATTGTTGCACTGTAAGAATAGTGGTTTAAGCAACAGAAGTTCATACAGTTGCACACAGCAGGCTTTCAAGAAAAAAGTGAGATAAAAAGTAATGGGGGCCTGTGCCCCAGTAGAGCTTCAGGTCTAGAAATGCCCCTGCATAGGCCTGTAGATAAAACAAAAACAAAAAATAAAAACTAGAGGTTAATTAAGAGACTTGCGTTTTAGAAACCATGTTGCCTGTTTTTGCTCTATTTCGACAACAAAAATAATTCCAAACACAGCCACAGCAGTTTTGCGTCTCTGGGCAACATGACAGGGTTTCGTTCTTGAATGAATCAACTGTTTAAATGATTTGCTTCAATCACAATGACTCTCTTAACAGTGACTTTCTGAAACCTACTGGCTGTTTTAATTTCACATTTAAAGAATCTTTTGATTTATTTTTATTTTTAAATAATTTCAAACTAGTATTCAATATTTTATGTCTGATCAAAACATTATTTCTTCATTTGTAACTGCAGGCTAAATGCATTCCTGTCAGTGTGTAAATACATCTACATCACTTCAGATGAAGCTTCTGTATTTCCTCTTCATTGCAAATATTAATTTAGTTGATACTGATTTAATTTGCCTGGTAACAGCCCAAATGTGTTATTATTCTAAATAACTGATTAATATAATTAAAAACAACTAGTTTGAGATTTATAGGCCTATCCCAGGGGTGTCAAACTCAGTTCCTGGAGGGCCGCAGCCCTGCAGAGTTTAGTTCCAACCCTGGTCCAACACACATACCATGTAGTTTTCAAATAAGCCTAAATGATTAAATTAGCTGGATCAGATGTGTTTAATTAGGGTTATATCTACACTGTGTAGGGCTGTGGCCCTCCAGGAACTGAGTTTGACACCTTTGGCCAATCCTATGTTTCATTCCTCCCACTGTTAAAATGCAACTAAGTAATTTTTACTCTGAGTAAATTTTAAATGAGCTACTTTTTTACTTTTACTTGAGTATATTTTTAGACAGGTACTTTTACTTGTACTTAAGTAAAATTGTATTAATGTAATGGTACTTTTACTTGAGTAGAATATTTTCGTACTTTTTCCACCTCTGAATTGTGGGAATGAGCCAGCAGGACGTGTTGAACAGCACAAGCCACACCCCCAAACTCTGTGCGAGTGGTACCAAAGGGACAATCGACATACGGCAATCGACACTCGACAATCGGTGGTGCAGCGGAGGGGAGCAGAGCTGGATTGTACAGAAGGCATCGTGTTCTAACACATCCCCGCTGAACTCCCCAGGTCGACTGGCCAGAGATGTGTGGACAGTCATCGCGTCTCCCAACTGCAATCTCTTGGATGCTGGCAAAAGGGGCATCACAGGCAAGAGTGAGGAGGCAACGCGTCACGCACTGTCAGTCCGGGAGTCTGAGAACCTGAGAATGTGGTTACCCATGGATCTTGAGCCAGCGGCGGAACATAATGAAATGATGCTCCCCCTGACCTCCTTCTGGGTAAGGAGCGGTGCTGTCCTCGCCATCTCCTGAGATCAAGCAACTTCTTACATCTCCGGGTTGTCCGTGTCAGGGCCGCTTTATTGCCTCCAAGAACGATATAGGGGCCAGCTGGAACACGAGGGCGCCGCGCTCCCGCGAGAGGCTCAACATGCTGGCCTAGGTGAGGATTCAACACGGGGCGGAGCAGCTCTGGAGGACACAGAAGGGGGCGCCCACCGCGATGAGCAGACTGGGGCTTGCCCTGCGGCGGAGCGGTGGTAGATGGTGCATCAAACTGGGGCAAGATGTGCCTTGGTCTGCTTCTGTACTGCCGAGATCTGCTGGGTAGAGTCCACAACAATGTCACAGAACATTCCAGCCTGGGAGATGGGAGCATCGAGAAAGCGCACTTTGTCATCATTGCTCGTCTCAACCAGGCTGAGCAACAGATGGCACTCTTGGACCGAAAGTGTGGACATCGCCTTTCAGAGAGACCGCGCTGTCAGCCTGGGGAATGTCATCGTAACCCTTGTCTGCCCCGCCATCGAAGGTAGCGAGGATGGGGGAGGCAGACGAGCCACTTCTGGTCATAAAAAGGGGCCGTCCACGACTTAATTGGCTCCTCATGCACTTCTAGGAAGAAAGGAACCAGGGCAGGGCATGGTTGTGAGCCACGGCCCGTGCTGAGGAACCAATAATCTCACCATGATGGCTCGGGACTGGGAGGTGTGCACGCCTCCAGCACGATGCTCGCGATGACCTGGGAAAGCACGACCATCAACTCTGGGTCCGATTCTGTGGTGGCCGCGACACCCACAGCCCCAGATGATTGGGGCTCCAAAGGGAATCCCCTAATGTCATCACGACATAACTCGCAGTAACCGACAGATAGGGAACTGAAATAAAGTCACATTAAAATAAACTGAACCAAAATAGTAATAATAATATATATATATATATATATATATATATATTTTTTTTTTTTTTTTTTTTTTTTTTAAGCTAAATGTATAAAAGACTGTTGGTGGTAACTAAAATTGGAAACACTATTTTATGATCTATTGTGTTACATAAAAATAATAAAAGTAAATTATATAAATTATGTAAATAACAGTAAATACTGCTATAATAACATAGTAACAGTAAATTATGCATAATTACATGTAGATGCAGATAACCATAAACAATTTCTAATCCTATAGTACGTGCATGTTGTTAACTAATATTACTCTGTACTTAAATGTATAATTACACTGGAAAAGAACAAATAAACCGTAACCTCTCAAACTACAAAAAGTATTTTTATGTAAACCTGAAATGTGTTTCTGTGGCTCAGTGGTAGAGCATTGCATTAGCAGTGCAAAAGGTCGTGGGTTAAATTTCCAGGGAACATGATGAAAAAATGCACTGAATGCACTGTAAGTCGCTTTGGATAAATCGTTGTGTAAGCCATAGAAACAACAACATATAATTTTGAAAAAGAACAAAATTAAAACAAAATCATGGTCTGAAAGAAATACATCTGTCTGGTCAATGTTCTCAGTTCAGCTCTGATCGGTTCATCTGAAGTCTGTTCAGCAGTTTTTATTTATTTATTTTTCCGCCTCACAAGCAGCAGGGAACCTGAAGTGATATTTCACCAGATCATGTGATCAATAATCAATAATTCATCATCTCATTCTGAACTTCAGGTCTCGAAATTAATCTCATCCAAGTCTTCTAATCAAGCCTCACATGAATTCTTCAGTGTTACTCTGATGTTTATGAGTATTTATTTATCACACACACACACACACACACACACACACACACACACACACACACACACACACACACACACACAGGGACGTCTTCATTAGCTGTGATGTTATAAGGAGTAGAGAGCTTATGCATATTATGAACCCTTAACCTCATACAGATCTCATCCATTATGCATGAACGATCCAACAGGACTCAACACACACACACACACACACACACACACACACACACACACACACACACACAGGTAATGAGGAGGTTTAAGCAGGTAAATGTCTGTAATGTTGCTCTATCGGTGTGTGTAAGTTCACCAGCAGCTCTGATCTCACTAGTGTCAGCATCTGAATAACAGCAAACATCACTTCCATTGCTAAAACACAACTGGAGCACATTACAGACATTATAATGTAAAAGTCATCTGTCTGAAGTATTTGCTAATAAATTACAATAAATCACTGTTACCGCTGAATGACTGTTAATGCAGAAAGAAGCTTTTAAGCAGCAAAATGACTGTCAACTTCAAATGCATCATTATAATAAGCAATAATGTGTATAAGTCTTTTATGAATAAGTCTTTCATGAAATTATAATTTCAGTTAACTTTACTATAGTTTAGTTAAGTTGGATTATATATAAGTTGTTATAACTAATTCGCAGTGCTGGTGTAAATGTCCTGCTAAAAGTACTTAATTATTATATACATTTTAAAAGAATACACTTTATGTGTGAACTGAATGTAATGTTTCAGATACATTTGCAATTATATGAAAAGTTATAATAGTTTAAATTGATACATTGTAGGTCTAAATGTAAATATGGTTAAAGTACTGCTGAATGTACTTAAAAACATTTATGACAAACTAAAATATATTTTACTGTGATTTATATTCAAACATATATATATAAATGAAGCTGTAATTTAGTCCATATATTAATTTAAAATGTAAAGTCGAATAACAAAATACAGTTAAAATGTTAATCAAGCTCTTTACATGTGCTTTAGTATGTTAGTCAACACATCGGAATAAATGTACTTTAAACACGACAAGCTTATTAAAACATCATGATTTAAAATGCACTTAAAAGTAAATCTTTTAATTTTACATTGTTAAGAATGACACTTTTTAAAAGTGTACTTAAGTGTCTTTAGAAACACAGTCATGAAAGTGTCTCTGTTTGAATACTTACAGAGTTAAACTGTAACATGTTGAGTTAAATTCGGAGGGTTTACCTGCTGCGGTTAACATATTTTGAGTTATTTCCCTCAGACATCATGGGAACATGTAGAGTTTTTTGGGACAAGATGCTCTGATGGACCGCTGGCACCTGCGGGTGTTATGGGACTGAATTTGGCCTTATTTTAATAGATTACAAGAGTCTGGATTTAGCTGGTGTACTGTTTGCTTCTGTTTATCTGTTTACTAAACGCAGGACCTCATGATCGGAGCCAGCAGCTCCAGGAGCCATTGTGTCTGGAGAAAACAGACTTACTGTATGCAGGCTGACTCTGTTTTTGATTACACCATATTAAAATCAGGAACTGGTTTATGATCTGCAGGAGCAGTCGCTTCTCTTGTGGGAATTGGATCAGCAGTTTGTCGGGAAGTTTCGTGATGAATTACTGTAGCTGCATCTTTTCAGATACAGAAGAGAAAAGAGTCGGGAAGAGTTTTGTTTGAGTCGGTTTGGGAACATCACCTGTAATTAAGAAGTCATGTCACGTGAGCCCTGCGGGAACATGGGCTATACAGGGACACAGTGGTTTTTAATTAATGAGGAACTAGAGCCACGAGTAGATCTCCATACAAACCTGCTCAAAGATCTCCAGCGTTACAAGACTGGAGCTCAATTCTAAACTTCGTTGAAATGAATACAATCATGGTTTTATAAGTGAATTAGGATAAATTATCATTGTTTTTAATTTAGTTGTTGATTTTTGCTTTGAAAAAGTGTTGTAATGTGTTAATAAAGGATACATATTTTAATTAAATAACTGTAATCTCTCTCTCTCTCTCTGTTACATAACTTGGATTTTAACACCTTCCTAATTAAAGCGTGGGGTTAACGAAATCTCTCTCACATGCCGGAACGATAATGAGAATCCATTAATCTACAGGAGATAGCCTGGAAATAAGGTGTTAAAAATGAGTTTTAATTTTCACTTAAGCGGGATGTGTGAGATTTCCCACCATTACAGAACGAGAGAGAACGCTTCCTGAAATCATGTTTACTATTCCTGAAATCTATTCACATCACACACATTTAGAGAGATATCTAAACAAGGTTATATCACAGAGAGCTAAACACTTACAATACAGACCGAGCCAAACTCATCAATTACTAGATTTATCTGCCATCTTCAGACATTATTATATTATAGTATCATGTATTGTCCTGTTTTTGCTCGTGTACGTCAGTTAATGTTAGCACACCTGTGTGTGTGTGTGTGTGTGTGTGTGTGTGTGTGTGTGTGTGTGTGTGTGTGTGTGTGTGTGTGTGTGTGTGTGTGAGTGTGTGTGTGTGTGTGTGTGTGTGAGTGTGTGTGTGTGTGTGTGTGTGTGTGTGTGTGTGTGTGTGTGTGTGTGTGTGTGTGTGTGTGTGTGTGAGTGTGTGTGTGTGTGAGTGTGTCTGTGTCTGTGTCTGTGTCTGTGTCTGTGTCTGTGTCTGTGTCTGTGTCTGTGTGTGTGTGTGTGTGTGTGTGTGTGTGTGTGTGTGTGTGTGCGTGTGCGTGTAAGGGATGAATAATGCGTGTGGAGGTCAGATCAGGGTTGGCATAATGAACGATAGGTCAAACACACACACACACTCCAAATCTCTCCACACTCTCACACTGGCTCAGAAGTGCTTATCAAAGCAGTTTGATGATCTTAAATGGTCTAAAGGGGTGAAATGTCTTGAGAAGCACAATAAAGTGTTTCAAGCACTGGTGAAACTCCTCCTGACCTCCGTATCGAACACAGATCCGCTTCAATCGCTGCATGAACACCAGCTGAGAGAAAGCACTCATCACATGATCACACGCTGGAAACTTCTGTCCAATATTCACATATTAAAGGGTCATGAACTGAGAAAGCAAAATTCCCTTGATATTTTGACATATAACAGGTCATTGTCCTATAAAAACATCCTCCAAGTTTCAGAACTCTGCCTGTTTAGTCCCACCCACCGATTCTACATCACTGCCTGTTTAGTCCCGCCCACCGATTCTACATCACTGCTTATTTAGCCCCGCCCACCGATTCTACATCACTGCCTGTTTAGTCCTGCCCACAAATTCCACATCACTGCTTATTTAGCCCCGCCCACCGATTCTACAACACTGCCTGTTTAGTCCTGCCCACAAATTCCACATCACTGCCAGTTTAGTCCCGCCCACAAATTCCACATCACTGCTTATATAGCCCCGCCCACCGATTCTACATCACTGCCTGTTTAGTCCTGCCCACAAATTCCACATCACTGCCAGTTTAGTCCCGCCCACAAATTCCACATTACTGCTTATTTAGCCCCGCCCACTGATTCTACATCACTGCCTGTTTAGTCCTGCCCACAAATTCCACATCACTGCCAGTTTAGTCCCGCCCACAAATTCCACATTACTGCTTATTTAGCCCCGCCCACTGATTCTACATCACTGCCTGTTTAGTCCTGCCCACAAATTCCACATCACTGCTTATTTAGCCCCACCCACCGATTCTACATCACTGCCTGTTTAGTCCTGCCCACAAATTCCACATCACTGCCAGTTTAGTCCCGCCCACAAATTCCACATCACTGCTTATTTAGCCCCACCCACCGATTCTACATCACTGCCTGTTTAGTCCTGCCCACAAATTCCACATCACTGCCAGTTTAGTCCCGCCCACAAATTCCACATCACTGCTTATTTAGCCCCACCCAAAACAGCAAAAAACAGAACATTCTCTGACATCAGAAAGAAGGAAAAGTCCTTATTCCAGAGGCAGAAGAAACCTTGTGGAAAAGATTGGTTAAACTTTATATGAAGGTGTCTTTGTTACAGTGTAATTATACATTTAAGTACTGAGTAATATTAATTAACTACATGTACTTATTATATGATTAGGGTTTGGCTTAAGGTTACCTGCATGTACTCATGCATAATTTAATGTTATTATAATACATTTACATTTAACAGATGCTTTTATCCAAAGCGACTTACAGTGCATTCAAGATATACAGTTTTTTTTAATCAGTATGTGTGTTCCCTGGGAATCGAACCCACAACCTTTTGCACTGCTAACGCAATGCTCTACCACTGAGCCACAGGATCACATAATAGTAAGTACATGTAACGTGTAATAAGGACACCTTAAAGTAAAGTGTTACCAGAAGAGTATTTGACTGTATTGGATGCATACTTGTAGTGTACTTCAAATCTTACAAGTATATATATATATATATAAATAACAAAAAAAAAACATTTGAATGAAACAAAGGCCACTTAAGAGACTCAAAGAGATACTTTCATGACTGGGTTTCTAAATACGCATTAGCAAACTTAAAAAAATTTACCCTTTCTAATAATGTCAAATCAAAAGACTCACTTTAAAGTACATTTTAAATCAATGTTTTAATACTATTTTGTGGTGTTTCAAAGAAGTTCACTTATTCTGATGTGATGACTTGATTATAATTTTAAGTGTAGTGTATCATTCAATATTCAATTTAAAGTTAAATGTATTTCATTTCAACTTCATCATTACAAATACTTAAATATTTTACACGTTTCAATGTAAATGTCATTAAAGTGTACTTTTGTTGATCGTAAATGTTTTTAAGTACATTCGACAGAACTTTAACCATATTACAAAGACAGATGTAATTATGAAATTACATATAAAGATACTTAAGTTCTACTTAAGTGGGTCAAAACACTCTAAAGTTCAGCTTTAATTGCATTTACTGAAAATTTTAACTATAAAACATTTAACATGCAACTGAGTGTCTGGAAACCTTCAGTTCACACCTAAGTATATAATTTTAAAATCTAGGCTATTATTTCCATAATAAGTACTCTTCTTTTTAATTATGCACTTATGTTTTTGCTCCCTCAGATTCCAGATTTTCAAATAATTGTATCTCAGCCAAATATTGTCCTATCCTAACAGATTATTTATTCAGCTTTCAGATGATGTACAAATTAAATATGCTAAAACATGTCAAGTCTGCTCACTGATTTCTCTCTCCATCCAATCAGCACCTCTCTAATGTTATTTACTGCTGGCTGGCTAAAGCACATCGGTGTCTGCTCTTCAGATTTAACGTCCGGTAACAGATGAAGTGTGTGTGATGGATGGAGACTTCTCTCAAAATCTCATCTGCATACATCCAGTTCTCCAGATGCTGTTCCAGACAAATCCAGCAGGAGGCTCGAGTTTCCAGACGACAGTCCCAGATCAATGCAGCAGCGTTACAGAGGAGTTCAGGGGTAACAGAGACGCTCCTCACAAATGTCCCCACAATCCACTGCGGCGTTATCATTCAGAGCGATGCGCCGGTGATATCAGGGGGTGGTAGTAGATAGATAGATATTTTTTATAATATTTATATCATACATTATTTTTACACTTTGGTATCTACTCTGGATAGATAGATAGATAGATAGATAGATAGATAGATAGATAGATAGATAGATAGATAGATAGATAGATAGATAGATAGATAGATAGATAGATAGATATTTTTTATAACATTTATATTATACAGATTTTGGGGGACTGAGGTGGAAGGAGTCGGACGTGTTTCTGAAGCGGGAGCTGGGGAAGTTGGAGTTTGTGAAGCAGTCACACCATGGTCACTGCTGCTGGAGCCACTAGGCTTCTTTATAGGCACCAAAAATCTATGCATTGCATTTACATGCAAACACTATGACTTTTTAACGCTCTTTATCGCTTGCGAGACTGTCAGCGTCTGCTTCTCCGTGACTGTCACTGAAGCCGCCCGCTTCGTGAGTGTAAACCGCGCCGTTGCTTTCAGCCAATCAAAATACTGCAATTTTACTGGTGTTCTTTTGTGATTGGTCGGGGCATTCTACAGGCCTTACTCGAACTTCTCAACACAGAGCCCGCCTCAGATTGCTTTTAATCAATACACAAATCGTAAAAATGAGTCATGCTGTCTTTACCTACATTCTAGGTGGGTGGGCAAGACAGACGTTTGGGTGGGCTTAGCCCACCCCTGCCCATGCCTAGAGCCGGTCCTGATTTAAACTCATATTGGTTAAAAAAAAAACATCACATATTTCCATTTAATGTGGTTATTGGTGTCAGGGATTGACTGGAGAGATGAAGGCGAGGACTCAAATGCAGGAGAATGTTTGCTTTAATAATAAAATAAAACAAAGAGCAACAAAAAACACCCGAAGGGGAAAAACAGGCAGAGAACTGTTGCACAGTCAACACACACACACACACACACACACACACACACAAACCCACCAGGAGACAAACGAGGGTAACGAGGGAGACACAGGTGGAGCAACTGAAACAATGATTAGATAACAAGGTGGGAGGAGACAGACAATAGACAGGAGAGCACATGGCACCAACAACAAACAACAAGACATGTGCTCAACACATAGAAACATCTGGTGGCCGGTCAGGACACACCGGCAGGACCGTGACAATTAGACGTTTCCAATCGTTTTGTTGCTCTGTGGCATTGATCTCATGAATCTCACCGCAGCTGCTCATTAAATCTTTTCAAATACAGGATAATGCTTTAAACTATTCAATAAAATAAATAATTAATTAATCTCATAATATGAACATTTTGATCAGTACTTGGCCAGTTTCATCTCTAAATTCTGGTAAAAAGGGCTTCTCAAACTCTTACCATTAACTAAACTAAAACATATTAAAAAAATCAGTAATTGAAATAAAAAAATAAAACATACTAATACAAAATTACAAATGCCGCCTTGCCAACTAACCCAAATAAAAAATAAGTTAAGGTGCTAAAATGACCAAAACTGAAATAAAAATAGCTAAACAGAATAAAAAAATGCATAATTAATATTAAAAATAAAAGATTATTCAATAATATAAAAATATAGGTAAAATAACACCTTGATTTGATTGTCAGACAGTAGCAAAACATGATGACAATGTACTCAAAACATTTGATAATCTCCAAATAATATAAAAACAACTAACAAACATGTGAATGTTATGATTTGCTGAATCAATCTTTTCTGTCATGCTTTCTGGTCTATGTATGGGTATTAATATATATATAAAAGTAGGTTTATATGGCACATGGTCTTATTAGGGTCAATTCCAGTATAAATACTTCAACATGAATTCTGTACTTTATCAAATTGGAAAAGAGTCCATTGCATGCTGATAATGTGTTTAAACACTGAGATTAGCTGTGTATTTGTGGTCAGTGTTTATGGATGTGTTCAGGGGCCATCTGTTTCTCTATGGATCCTCAGGAGCGATCATCTCAAAGACACAAACAGATCAGAGGAGTTAAGAGGAGCGTTCAGGTTTGTGTCCACAGAAAAGCAGCTCAGTCTGGAAACACAAACAGGCTGTGTGTTCAGTGACGCATTTACAGCCGAGACTAAAGCTAAACGTCATAAGTGATAGCATGAGGCATCTCTGGGCTTCAGAGGTGGGAAAGATCTTCAGTGAACAATCAAGTGATTTCAGAGCTGGAATATAGAGCATGAGTCGTATGGACAGTCTTTTTTGTCTCGACAGTACGTTGAAGATATCTTTTGTTTTACAGAAAGAGAATAAAGTCATTAAGTGCACTTAAGCATGCTTTCAAAAGAGTAGAGAAATAATATACTTACATTTACATTTATCAGACGCTTTTATCCAAAGCGACTTACATTGCATTCAAGTTACAGTTTCTACATTTTATCAGGTCTTGCTTTCCCTGGGAATCGAACCCATGATCTTAGCGTTGCTAACGCCATGCTCTACCAGTTGAGCTACAGTTCAGCACTTCAGGAAAGTACATTCAGTTCACTTAAGTGTGAACTGAATGTATTTTTTAAATACATGTTAATAACAAATATTTAAATGTAACATCTAAAATCAAAAAGTGTACCTCATTTAAAACTCATTGCGAAAAGAATACAATTTAAAAGAATACACTTTTTTCACAAAAGTGTGAACTATTTAATCTTTTCAGAATTAACCGCATGTTATTGCAATTAAATAAACATCTATTATAGATAAAATTGCATATTAAAACACAAAATAAGTATACTTCTTTAAATCATGACTAAAGATTATTAAAATGCCAGGATTTAAAATGCACTTAAGTAATGTACTTTGTTAATTAATATTGCATATACTAATAAGTTTCACATCAAAACACATTAAACATCAGCATATTAAAACAAATGATTTAAAACGTACTTTAAACTTTTAATTTGACTATCACAAAGGTCACTTTTTGATACAAGTGTACTTAAGTGTCTTTAGAAACAGTCATGAAAGTGCCTCTCTTTCAGTCACATAAGTGGCCTTTTATTTCATTCATATTATAATATCTGCACTTTTTAAAATGTACTTTAAAGATTTGAAGTTTAAGTACACAATGCAATCAAACGCACTTCTCTTCATGCTCATGATGACAGAATAATCATGTTTAGTGTGCTATTTCTTTAATAAGTCACAAGAAGTGAAACACAAGTGTTTTTCTGGACGGGTTTCTGATCCTGTAATAAACACTCGTCTAGTTCTGACGAGAGATGTAGAGAGTTTTTGAGCAAGTGGTTATGATTTATTCATTCCGAAACACGTGGTGATCTCTCCTCCATTCAGAGAGACTGAGAGAGCGAGACAGACAGTGTGTGTTCATGTGAGTAATGATGCTGTGTTGTGATGTGTTTATTCATCGAGTCTGATGATGAATGACTCCCTTCAACACCAGATAGAAGATTCCCCAGCGTGACACACACAGACAGATAAGCTCTGTCATGCGTGTGTGTTACTCTAATAACTCAGGTTAATTCTGATCCGCTCTGCACTCAGGACTGCTGGAGTCTCAGATCATCTCTGATTGGCCCTCCAATCTGTCTGAGCCAATCAGAGCTGGAGAGGAAGAATTAGTCGCAGCATTTGACAAAGTTTGTGAGCTTCAAATATCTGAAAGATAACATGATGTGTATTTTGAAGGAAGCAAGCTTGATATTCGCCAGCAGAATAGTGTTTTGACCATTGTGAAAAATAAGTGCACTTAAAAGGATAAATCGCCAACATATTAAATTCTGTAATTAATTACTCACCCCTCACGCCGTTACAAACCCGTTAAACCTTCGTTCATCTTCAGAACACAAATTAAGATATTTTTGATGAAATCCGAGAGCCGACATCCAAAAGCTGAATGTAAACAACACATTTATTTGTGATATTCATCAAAAATATCTTAATTATATATTATTAAATATCTTAAAGGAAAGCATGCACATGTCACATTGCCTATTTTGCCAATGTCTTGATCGTGGTAGTAGCCTTGCTGTCTATGGAGGATCAGAGAGATCTCAGATTTAATTAAAATATCTTAATTTGTGTTTTGAAGATGAACAAATGTCGGTTACACTTTATTTTAAGGTGTCCTTGTTATTGTGTGATTATACTTTTGAGCACTGAGTGATATTAATTAACTTCATGGACTTACTAAAATAAGGTTAGGGTTTGGTTTAGGGTTACTTGCATGTAAATATGCATAATTTATTGTTATTCTAATAGTAAGTACATGTAAGATGCGTAACAAGTACACCTTAAAATAAAGTGTTACCCGAATGTCTTATGGGTTTGAAATGACATGAGGGTGAGTAATTACATAATTTACATTTTCGGTGTGAACTAACCCTTCAACTGTACTGAATGTGCACTTTTAGTGTATTTCAAATCTTAAAATTAGTTTTACAAACATGTACTTGGAGATAATAAAATTTTAATAAAATGAAAGGCCACTTAAGTGACTTTAAGAGAGACACTTTACAACTGCTCCAAACACAGTTAAGTACACTTTTAAAAAGTGCAATTGTGTAATAAAATCAAAAGACAAGTTTTACTTAAGTACATGTGTTGACTAACATATTAAAGCACTTGATTATCATAGTGTTATTCGACTTAACATATATGTACATATTTATATATTTTAAATGCATTAAATTACACTACATTTACATATTTATGTAAATACATTAAGTTAGCTTGTCAGTCAAATACGTATTTTTAAAGACAATATAATTAATTATGAAATTGCATATAAACATGTACTTAAGTGGGTCAAAAACACTCTAATGTTCAGCTAAATGCATTTAATATCAATTTGACCTATAATGCATTTAATAGCAAATAACATGCCGTTCTCAGAAAGTGTCAGAAAACATTACATTCAGTTCAAACTATATAAGTGTGTTTAGATTTCCCAAAGAATTACTCATTACACAAACTGTGCTACTTTTTCACAAGGACAGCTAGATCTGTGAAATAGTCTTAATTACAGAAACTCTAATAATGCGGTGTATGTGTAATAAAAGAGTGTGTCCTCCGGGGTCAAAGGTCACATCAGACATGAACAGTGTGGTCAAGCTCAGCCCTTGACCTCAGTGTCCGTCACCCTTCTTTAAAGTCTGAATGCAGGTTAATGACGCCTCGAGAGCATTGATTGAGATAAAAAACCATCATGCTGCTTATGTCGAAGGGCATGTAAACCGGTGTGTGTGTGCTTTCAGCTGAATCTCCAGATAATGAACTGCTAAATAACCCAGTGTTTCTGCTGAGAGAGGAGGATCGCAGGGATTTTCAGGAATCTGCATTCTGTGCTCCTCTGGGGTTCTCCAGCGTACAATAGAGATTTTACAGCAGATGTTCGTATCTCTTTATTTAAAGCAAGTGTTTGAGATAGTCTTTAGGAGATCTGCTCTCAGTAAATGTTTGACTTTTTCAGCAAGAATGACCAAAAAACAATGTTTGTGTATTTTGCGCTTAAAATACGCCACAATTAAATTACATTCTGGCTGAAGTAGGGCTGTGCAATTAAACGAAATTCAGTTTCGATTTCGGCCTACAACGATTATGAAAATACAGTAATCGAGATAAAACGATTATTGTGCTCGTGTTCCTCCATAAAAGCCCAATTTCATGTGCAAATCATGTAACGAGACTTTAGTAAAATGTGCCATGCTTGATTTAATTAAGTTGATTAGATGTATTGTTGTTGTTAAAAGCGTGACAGAGAACATGCGCTTGTGATTACTGTGTATGCGCTCGAGACAGAACACACCACGTTTAAGGATTGATCAGTTGGGGATGAAAATACGTGTGTAACAGTAAATAGGATCCGTGCGGCTCTTAAAGAGACAGTGCGCTATATTCCTGCTGCGACTGTGTGCTTTATATTAATAATCAAACAAATACTTGTGTAACAGTAAATAGGATCCGTGCGGCTCTTAAAGAGACAGCACGCTATATTCCTGCTGCGACTGTGTGCTTTATATTAATAATCAAACAAATACTTGTGTAACAGTAAATAGGATCCGTGCGGCTCTTAAAGAGACAGCGTGCTATATTCCTGCAGCGACTGTGTGCTTTATATTAATAATCAAACAAATACTTGTGTAACAGTAAATAGGATCCGTGCGGCTCTTAAAGAGTCAGTGCGCTATATTCCTGCTGCGACTGTGTGCTTTATATTAATAATCAAACAAATACTTGTGTAACAGTAAATAGGATCCGTGCGGCTCTTAAAGAGTCAGTGCGCTATATTCCTGCTGCGACTGTGTGCTTTATATTAATAATCAAACAAATACTTGTGTAACAGTAAATAGGATCCGTGCGGCTCTTAAAGAGTCAGTGCGCTATATTCCTGCTGCGACAGTGTGCTTTATATTAATAATCAAACAAATACTTGTGTAGTAAATAGGACCGTGCGGCTCTTAAAGAGACAGCACACTATATTCCTGCAGCGACTGTGTGCTTTATATTAATAATCAAACAAATACTTGTGTAACAGTAAATAGGATCCGTGCGGCTCTTAAAGAGACAGCACGCTATATTCCTGCAGCGACTGTGTGCTTTATATTAATAATCAAACAAATACTTGTGTAACAGTAAATAGGATCCGTGCGGCTCTTAAAGAGACAGCACGCTATATTCCTGCTGCGACTGTGTGCTTTATATTAATAATCAAACAAATACTTGTGTAACAGTAAATAGGATCCGTGCGGCTCTTAAAGAGTCAGTGCGCTATATTCCTGCTGCGACAGTGTGCTTTATATTAATAATCAAACAAATACTTGTGTAATAGTAAATAGGATCCGTGCGGCTCTTAAAGAGACAGCACGCTATATTCCTGCAGCGACTGTGTGCTTTATATTAATAATCAAACAAATACTCGTGTAACAGTAAATAGGATCCGTGCGGCTCTTAAAGAGACAGCACGCTATATTCCTGCTGCGACTGTGTGCTTTATATTAATAATCAAACAAATACTTGTGTAACAGTAAATAGGATCCGTGCGGCTCTTAAAGAGACAGCACGCTATATTCCTGCAGCGACTGTGTGCTTTATATTAATAATCAAACAAATACTTGTGTAACAGTAAATAGGATCCGTGCGGCTCTTAAAGAGACAGCACGCTATATTCCTGCAGCGACTGTGTGCTTTATATTAATAATCAAACAAATACTTGTGTAACAGTAAATAGGATCCGTGCGGCTCTTAAAGAGACAGCACGCTATATTCCTGCAGCGACAGTGTGCTTTATATTAATAATCAAACAAATACTTGTGTAATAGTAAATAGGATCCGTGCGGCTCTTAAAGAGACAGCACACTATATTCCTGCAGCGACTGTGTGCTTTATATTAATAATCAAACAAATACTTGTGTAATAGTAAATAGGATCCGTGCGGCTCTTAAAGAGACAGCACACTATATTCCTGCAGCAACTGTGTGCTTTATATTAATAATCAAACAAATACTTGTGTAACAGTAAATAGGATCCGTGAGGCTCTTAAAGAGTCAGTGCGCTATATTCCTGCTGCGACTGTGTGCTTTATATTAATAATCAAACACATACTCGTGTAACAGTAAATAGGATCCGTGCGGCTCTTAAAGAGACAGCACGCTATATTCCTGCTGCGACTGTGTGCTTTATATTAATAATCAAACAAATACTTGTGTAACAGTAAATAGGATCCGTGCGGCTCTTAAAGAGACAGCACGCTATATTCCTGCAGCGACTGTGTGCTTTATATTAATAATCAAACAAATACTTGTGTAACAGTAAATAGGATCCGTGCGGCTCTTAAAGAGACAGCACGCTATATTCCTGCAGCGACTGTGTGCTTTATATTAATAATCAAACAAATACTTGTGTAACAGTAAATAGGATCCGTGCGGCTCTTAAAGAGACAGCACGCTATATTCCTGCAGCGACAGTGTGCTTTATATTAATAATCAAACAAATACTTGTGTAATAGTAAATAGGATCCGTGCGGCTCTTAAAGAGACAGCACGCTATATTCCTGCAGCGACAGTGTGCTTTATATTAATAATCAAACAAATACTTGTGTAATAGTAAATAGGATCCGTGCGGCTCTTAAAGAGACAGCACACTATATTCCTGCAGCAACTGTGTGCTTTATATTAATAATCAAACAAATACTTGTGTAACAGTAAATAGGATCCGTGAGGCTCTTAAAGAGGCAGTGTGCTATATTCCTGCAGCGACAGTGTGCTTTATATTAATAATCAAACAAATACTTGTGTAACAGTAAATAGGATCCGTGCGGCTCTTAAAGAGGCAGTGTGCTATATTCCTGCAGCGACAGTGTGCTTTATATTAATAATCAAACAAATACTTGTGTAACAGTAAATAAGATATTTACTAATATTGCTCTGGTTTTGGAGGCAAATCTGCAGAACTGTGTGGAATGGCTTTTAATTTGATAAAACATTGAATTAAGCTGAGATAACTATTTATCTGAAGGCATGATGATACAGGGTTATCATTACTACAGGATAAGAATACATGTGTACAAATATAAATTTTTAAACACTGATGTCAGCTACAGATCCCAACTTTTATTGGTTTTAAAACTCAGATTTATGAGCTGTTAAAACATGAACTCATCTGTTAATTGGTTGTGTGAAAACCCAGCATTTTTAACTATTATTATCAGGGTGTCGTTTTTGATGCTGTTTTAATTTGCACTCCTGAAAAACACTTCTTGGTGTGTTACAGTTTTCTTTTTTTAGATATATATCCATAATTTGTTTTATTTTCACTCCTTTGTTCTCTGTCTGCTGGTGAGCAACAGAAACAAATAATAAACAGAAATCACAGAGGAAATCCGTCAAGTCTAAAAGTCTCAGCTGTGGGACGAAAGCAGTAGGTGTTCAGATGCACAAATTAACCACAGAAATAATAAAAAATAATAAGTTCAAGACAAATTCTGTTCATATCCACAAAGATGTCTGACAGTTGAAAATTGTGAGTCTTTGTGAAAACGTGCCCCAGCATTGATGGAGCATCTAAAGGTTATGTGTGACAGTTCAGACCAGATCAGAGCGGTTTAACAGTAACTGGGTTTCCAAACCATTGCTAAAACGTCTGTAGTGGTTATTAGCGAGATGCTAGGTGCTTGCTAAGGTGTTCTTCATAGCTGCCAGGGCATTGTTAAGACGTTTCCTAAGTTCTGTGATGTGTATTTTAGGGTCACTCATCTTAACTTCCACCAGTTTCCTCACTGCAGTCTGCCAGAGGATTATTATATACTAGATTATTGCTTCAGTCAGTGTTTAAACACAGTCAGCAATCTTGTGACCATGAGGAACTTAATGAGTGTATTGTTTCTGCACCATGCAAAAATTGTGCCTTTCGGGGTATAGCAGATTTTCCTTAGGGTAGTACACTTTAAAGGGACGACTTTGTACCTTGCCTACCCCTGAAAGCACAAGCAGTGGGGATTTATTTAAGACTGCAAGAAAAGCTCGGCTTCCCCTATAATGTCAAACAATATATGGTCAAATATGTATATTAACATTTTATTGACTAAAAATGCGTTCGAACACGTTCATCTCGAAGACGAGTTTGTTCAGAATCAGCTACATATAGCAGGTCGGCTGACTCGGTTTCCTTCTCATGCATTCCCGTAGCATCACAGTGCATTTCCCTGATGAAGCCGAGCGTCTATAGACTTCAATGGGGCTGATTTGAACAGTTTTTTTCAGTGCTTGGAAACTAGACGGTCATTGGATAAATGCTGTGATTATGTCCCGCCCACGGACGCTCAGCGTGAATGGAGGAGTGGGCGGGACTCCGGGCTTCTGCGTGATGATTGAAGGGTCTGTCGAAAGACTGCATCTCCTTTTGATTGACAGCGATTTTGTACTATAAAAAGTCGCTGACGCTGAAGCTATTCCAGCTCAGTCCCATCACGGATGTGTAGTCGAAAGACAAACTACTGAAACCTATTTCTTAGTATTTGCTTGGCCAATTTTCATCATACATTTCACACAATTATACACCACAGTCCTTGTTTCAGTTTAACCTAATTCTCACATTTTCTCAGTCGAGTTTAAGATCGTTTGGTCATTCATTCATACAGTAGGCTAGAGCATTTTCTTGAAAAGGAACGGTAGAATTTATGTATAAATAAATGGACAATTTTTATGATGTTGGCCGAAAATGATCTCCCCCTCTTTGAAAGACCAGCAGCCGCCACTGCCTGAAAGTTACATATTAGTTTCTTAGAGTAGCATTATTTACCTTTATGGTACTATTTTGAACATTTCGGAGTAAACAGGGTACAAAGATGACCCTCTGAGGATACTGCCCCAGTGACAAGGTGTTGTAACTCTTAAAGGTACAGCTTTTGCACATTTATTCTGAGAGTATATACAACATACCATAAACTCTGAGGCTCTACTGAATGAGCTGAGAGCCTTTAGGAGGGGACATGGAGAGAAGCTTAAGCAAATGCAAAGCTAAGTAAACCGGAAGATAAAACATCAAGGCCTCCAGAAGGAGCGCAGAAGACAAGCTGCCCAGGAGTAAGGTACAGCCCTTCTTGCATAAGCGCAATCAGAAATACCCACCAAGCTGAACCATATATTTCACATTTTTGACCGCAGTAGCAAACCAAACTAAACCACGTCTTTATTAGTTTGGCATGAGACACAAACAGGAACTACACAGTACATCACAGCAGAGCAGGTGAACAAGCAAATAAAGAGTCTCCATTAGGAGCTCGGGATCAGATGACAGAAACATCTGGGCCCGTATTCACAAAACAGCTAAAAGTAGCTCATGACTCACTGATTTAGGAAAAAATCTTAAAAATAATGGGCGTGTCAGTCCTAAAGCTAGGACTCCTAAGACAATTTCACAAGGCGTTTTAGCGTTAAAGCTAGCTCCTAAATCTGTGAAAGGTTAGGAGTAGTGAAGAGGAGTCTTGAGCCATAAACTATCATAAATTAGCTGTTGCCATCAATCTGCCTCAGAACGTGAACATCTTAGAAACATTTGACGATAATGAGCTTTTAAAAAGGTATCACGTTTGGTTTGGAGGTTATCCCTACTACAATTGTTTCTTTGATTATAAACCTGTTTTCATTTTTTTATTCAAATTCTGATTTATTTGATATTTTACTGATTGTTTTGCACAGCACTTTGGTCCGTGTAAGCCAAATTTAAATGTTCTCTATAAATACAATGTACTTACTTCAATAACCAGCTGGGCAAGAACAACAGCTGTCCTAGTGTCCAGTTTGGTTTTCTTTTAAGTTTGCATGTCTTACTATCAGCAACGATTATTCTACTGTTAATTAAAAGGCTGTTTATAAGCATATTCACAATTTTTTTTTCATACATGTATGAGGCTGACAAATAGCTGAACATATTACACTTGCATTTTAAAACCTTTATTTGACTATGGCAACATAATATTGCACTCTACAATATTTCTATGACTAAATCTCTGACAGAGACTATCAGCCAATCACTGTGAGCATAGTTGCTGACATCATCCATAACAATGAGGTAAACCCCGCCCCCTTACTCTGAGCTTAAGACTTCTCTCTATTCCTTAGTAAAATAGTTAGTCTCAGCAGCTTTGTGAATAGGTTTTAAGAGAAAACTCTTATCTAAAACCTTTTACTGCTCTTTAGGAGAACTCTTAGTGGTGAAGAGATAAAATGTTGTTTTAATATGAGCCCTGGTCTTGGTGTAAAAAAAAAGAGGGTTCACCTCCATCCCTAATGATGGAGGACTAGTATCGCAGACTCTTCATATCTTTAAGCCCACCAAATCTCCTACTGGAGCCCAGAATCAAGCTGGATTGTCTGTCATCGAAATGCTGCCAAAATTGTCACCTGGACATGGTGACAGAACTGTGAGGACTGTTGACGTAATTCTGCAGAGAGAGATGCAGGCGGACAGTTACATGATCTGACGAATCGCATGCCGTCTGACAGGAAGACCACAGATTGTGCGACTGCAGAAGTGTGTGTCTGAGCAGGTGGGGAGTAGCACAAGTGACAGCTCAGGTCATTCCATGTGTGCCGCAAGATGCTTGGTAAGTTTCACCAGTCTGGGAGTGGGACTGTGTCTCAGAATCGAGCTGACTCGCTGTCTGCTGCCTGCATGAAGCTTTGAGACATAATCGGAGGATTGTTTTAAGATTCCTGCAAAAAGCAAACATGGGAGAACTCACCATTGCAATATTGGTTTTGCCTTTTGTGTAACAGTTATATAGACAAATAATTAAAATAGAGTGCTTAAATATTGAGACCCCAAAGCACCAAGTTTTGTGTCGCTAAGCAACAAACAGACCATAGAGGCTCTCCTTCCCGCTCAAAGCACTCTGTATCACTCAGATTTACTCCAGGTTTTCCCACAATCCTAGAGCACCCCCCCCTCCAATCACAGTATGTTTTCCATTTGTCCTTTATCAAACACACCTGATTCCGATCATCAGCTCATTAGCAGAGAGTCCAAAACCTGACATGGGAAGACAAAGGAGAGATGCAAAATGTGCAGTTTTGGGGGAGCTCCAGGAACAAGACTGGGAAACACTGCTCTACGGCCTTGTGCACCTATTGGACACGGGTCTGTGGTGACCAAGTCCACAAGAGCACATGAAGTGTGATGTTTGAGACAGGTCCCAAGTAATCAAAGAGTCAGAAGAAACACTAACGCAACGACTTAAAAAAAAAAAACCTTTCTCCAAGAAAATCTCCACTTCCACACCACTAACACTAACACAATATTCCACTTTAAACACAATTAAGATGATACTCTGATTAAGAATCTACCATATAAACAGATTTTTGATAATCTTGATCCAGCTAAAGTCTTACTCGAAGTAGATACAAATTGAATTAAAACGTGAAGTATTCCTATTTTAGTTGCATTATAGACATGTACACACCATAATCACACTATTACAGTTGTGTAGGACTTTTGGCCGCATTTCGTGACAGGATCCACATGTTGACAGTTCTGGCCTAAATATTATTTTCAGTTACAATAATTAATCCTAAAACTTGACATTAGTAACTTACTTTCTGCAGCATCAGCCGTGCGCAGGCTCTTACTCGTGAATTCAGTTCACTGGGGACTCGCTCTAAACGATTCGTTTGAATCAGTGAGTTGTCGACTCGAGAACGAACTCAGATCATTGCTATTCGTGAATGAACCGATTGAACAGGTTCATTGAAAAGAATCAGTTTGTTCATGAATCAGACACCGCTTCTGCGTCTCGGTGCATATTATAAGGAGTATCGATATGTTTTATGAAATGTAGTGAAGTAAAAAGTACGATCGTATGCTTTGTAATGAAGTAACATAAAAGTTACTCAAAATAAAACTACTACAGTGAAGTACTGAACTTCTTCGTTACTGTCCACCAGTGTTAATACCTACAACTGCAGACATCCTTCATAGTGAAAATATAGAAGGATGAAGTCGATG
>QVTF01020311.1:310000-322500 GCA_003573665.1 Oxygymnocypris stewartii | reverse complement strand
AGACGTCTGCGAGGTGCCAGTTTCACATACATTATACATAATAGAGACATCTTTTAAACATTACGTCTGATGGGAAACTTCCTAGCATGCATTGCAGATGAGCAAACACTATATAATATCTTGCAGATGTCAAATAGACTATCAGGGATGGACATCTAACTAAGTAAACAATGCATAACTCATGTTTTTGTGTGTGTGTGAGAGAGAGAGTGTGTGTGTGTGTGTGTGTGTGTGTGTGTGTGTGTGTGTGTGTGTGTGTGTGTGTGTGTGTGTGTGTGTGTGTGTGTGTGTGTGTGTGTGTGTGTGTGTGTGTGTGTGTGTGTTGGTTTTGGTGGATTACAAGGACATTTCACCAGTTTACATACCAACATTATAAGGACATTTGGGATTATGGGGACAGAGGACATGTCCTCGTAATTCAAGCAATGTAGATTCATCTATTTGAGCCTCAGGAACAATCTCCTGCTTTTTTTGTGAATGTCCTTCTAAGTGGGTGAACCAGTTTTCTGGTGTTTTCGAGTGTGTGGCATTCCGCCTCTATCGGCAGGATCTGTTACTGATGATTTATACACATTACGACCTAAATGGGCGGAGACTCCTCGGAAAACACGGGCTGCCTTTTGATTGGTTGATCACGGTCATGCGCAGTGGAGGCGGGGTCTTTCAAGGAGCACGTGCAATCTACACACAGACGACTGACACAGCAGCAGCTAATTAGGTAAGTAAATAAAGTATTAAGTAAAAAAATAGTCTGGTGTATATGGCTTATTTTCTGTGCATTGTTTTCTGTTGGCAGTCTTCACACAGTCATAATCCGTTTATGCAATATGAGAAGCTCGAAGATAGGCCGCGATTAAAATATTAACATGCGTCACTCATGAAAGGTTAGAAATATTAAGAGTACGTTTAGTATTTGGGAAGTTTTGGAAGAACTGTGACATCAAAGAGGAAATCGACTTTAAAAACCTCCAAATGCTTTCAATTCGCGTTGTGATTGAGAGGAATAAATAATATTTGTTCACAGAAATGGCTTTATTGGTTAAAAAAAGAAAACAACAATGGTAAAGAGAACGAGGCATATGTATGATAGAAATGTAGATCATTAATGGGTTTGAAAAGATAATATATAATATTAGACATATAACGTTAATGGGCCAAATGTGCGCGATTCATATGCATTCAAAAGCGCAAAATGAACATTTCTATGACAGAAATGAATCTGCTTGTAACGTGTTCTGCATTTTTGCTAATAACATTATTTAATTTGTTGTCTTTAGATTAAATGGCCACAGAGTTTTAATATATGACAATGCAAATTTTCCCTGAGAGAAGCTTTGGGGAATATTATATGCTTTGTTAGTCTACTTTAAAATGGGTTAAATGTAATATCCTGAACTTTTAAAATAATGTTTTTCTTTACTTGATTTGTACTTCTTTAACGTTGCTTAATGTGAGTTTACTGTAACCAAGGTTAGCTCAGTCTGCTTTAACAGTATAATAATTTAGAATTAATAATACATTATTAATATTCCATTGACTTTTACAATGCAGATGAGATGTCCAATTTAGCATATCAATTTAATTAAATGTTAAGGTATGAATAGCAGAAAAAAACAAAAAAGGATCTCTGAAATCCTCTCTTCTTGATCTTCTGTATAACACATCTTTATTGCATTTATTTTAAACTAAATATGTAATTAGAGGTACAGAGGTAATGCAAAAATACTTAGGTTTAAACCATCATGAAATTAATTGTGCTGACTTTTTTTTTTTACTCATGTCAACCTTACTGTTCGGTGCAGCCATCCATAGAGGTTTTCAGATGCTATTTACGTAAATGAATATGTACACAGAGTGCTTTCCCGGTGTGTGTTTTAAGTGAACTGCACTAAATCCTGGAGTAAACTATAATCACACCACCTCCTGAGGTAGTCCGAGTGTTGGGGCTTTCTTGTAATATTTAACTGAAATGTGTATATCCACTGTATGGATGGTGCAGAATATTACAGATTTATGTATTTGCAAATGTTCTGTGCATCGTTCTGTGTTTTTAATACTATATTTTAATTTCTGCAGCTAGATGAGATGGAGAATGTTTCTAGACGACGTAGGCTTAAGCCTGTATGTGATGCAGAGGCACACATAAGATCAAGAACCGACAAGCCGTACCTTGAGCAGCGGCTCATTAACAAAGTCAAAGGTACAGTACTCCATACGCTGCACTGACTGAGTGTTTAGTAATGTCTCAGAATCATGTACACATTCAATCACACTTGTCATCATCACTGTAGGCTGGTCCCTGGACCGTTCAATCTCACTGGTGTGATTTGAAAGTTATGTAGATGACATTATTAAACGTCTATATTCTACTATAATCTGCTTCCCTGCCTTTGATTGGCACAAAGACAGACCAGCACAAAACTAGTCATAAATCACAACTGTTCTATGTTTTAAACAACACAATGTTTATATTTCAGACATTTAAATAACCATATATATATATAAAAAAATGATTTATACACACTGATGCCTGTGGACGTGACAGTGATAATCAAAATAACCTTTCAAACATAAGTTGATCATACATTTTATTCATGGCAAATATCCAATAGTTATTTTTGGCTTACGTCAACTAACATGATCATTTTTAGAAGTACTTAAATCACAACTTATATACTTATTTGAGAAGTGGAATATCTGATATTTCACAATCTAGATAAGTTTATAAACATTTGAATAAATGAATCATACAAATCTGACAAATCAGTCCTACAGCGCTATTGTGACGAGACACGTCAGATGACAAGTTTAGATATAGAAATGTGGTCATTTATAAAAATAATGATATACATGTATTATACAGTGTGCGATATATTTTGTTGGTGGTTGTAAAACATGTACAAGTGTAGACAAAAAGGAAATCGAGGTGGCTCTTATCTCTGTTCTTTGATCCATTAGGACGAGGAGTATTCACAAACAGGTTATCTGGAAAGGGATTTCGTGCTGGAGTATCGTGGGAAACTGCTTACACAGGAACAGGGAGATGCGAGAGGAAAACAGTATAAAGTATTTCTTTTTGATTTCCAGTGGAGAGGACAGATGTGGTGGTAGTTAACCTTTATCACTGACTGTATCATATTGATAATGCATTCTCATATATAAGTGGTCAATAGCTCTAGGGTACATTTGTGTTTCTTCGTCCAAAGAATTGTCCATCTTCATTCATGCTGTTGGTCATGTTATTTATTTGGTTGTATAATAATATACACCTTTTTTTGCAGTATGGATGTATCTGAGGAGGACGGCAGCCTGGGCAGACTGGTCAATGATGATCACAAAAAACCCAACTGCAAATTAAAGCTGTCAATAACCACCCGCGCTTATGCCTTTTTGCAATTGCTGATATTTTACCTGGGCAAGAATTAACATATAATTACTGAACATCAGACTGGCCATGCAGAACCCAGGTAAAAAAGATGTTCTCCCCCAATATGCAACACAGCATCTACATGTTTTCATTACAAATATCTAAACATCCTTCAATCAAGATACACTTATTGTGAAGAATACAAAGATGAGTTTATGCTTAAAGCAAGAACAAATATCTGTAAATAGGGTATGCAAATTTGTTTTATTTTTTGATATACATTGTAAGTTTCGAAGACCACTGTGGCCTCCATAATAGACCTATCGGTAAGCCCCCCCCCCCTAGTTACTGTTGCTCCCTCAGACAAAGAAACGATTTGCTAACTGTCTTACAATGCCAGCTGTCAGTGTGAAAATAATAATAGTTATGAACTTTTTGATACATTTGGGACACAGAAGGACCACCATTCAAGTGGTACTTAAATATGCCATGGAGGGATATATAAAAGATTCAAAAATAAATATCGTGGGTATTTTTGGAAAGCGAGGGTAATCTAAAATATTATAATCTACATTTATAATATTTTAATAAGATACAACAATAACTCTAATTACATATAATTATTAGTGTTAATATTGTTGTAATTAATTTAATAAAATGCATAAAACTTTTACAGAAATATGAAAAACAATAAACAAATTATTATGCATGTTTTACTTTATTTCTACACATATAAATGAAATGCTTAAATATTATTATTATTATTGTATGTTTACTATTTAAAAAATATATATATTGAGAATGTGAAAAATAATCAACAAATATTATAGTTTTTCTTTATTTGTGAACACATATGGAAGTGTATTATTATTATGTTTACTGTTGTATAGTATTACATTTAAAATAAATAAGACTTATTGTTGTAATTTATTTAATAAAATATAAAATATCTAAAATATTTAAAGAAATAAAAAATATATTTTACATTTCAACAAATTTTACACACGCATTTCTGTGTGCTGACAGAAATTAAGACTCATAAGAATCCTTCCAATAGCATCGAAAATTGCTGAAAGGGTACTTTTTGTCCAATTAGTTTATCATTTAAATGAAAGTGAATTCAATTTACATCCAATGCAATTTAGATTTCGAAAGAATCATTCTACAGAAACGGCTAATTGTTTTCTTGTCGAACAAATTAGAAGTCAACTTGACAAAGGTGGTGTTGTTGGTGCTGTGTTTTTAGATCTTGCAAAGGCATTTGACACCGTTAATCATAACTGTTTAATTTCCAAACTTCAGAACTTTAATTGATCTGCTAATGCCTTGACCTGGATGATATCATACCTGACTAAGAGGAAACAATGTACAAGAGTGGTTGATAAGTGTTCTTCGTTTGCTAGCTGTCCTATAGGGGTCCCTCAAGGGTCTATTTTAGGACCCATTTTATTTAGTATTTATATTAATGATCTCCCTCAAGCATGTCCGGGTGTTAACGTTGTAATGTATGCAGATGATACTGTGCTTTTTTGTTCATGCAAGAACTAAAGAACTTGTTGCAAGCAAATTGACATCTGCAATGGTGGAAGTCTTGAATTGGTTAAATAAGTCTTGTTTGTCTCTTAATGTAAGCAAGACAGTTTGCATGTATTTTACTGCATCGAAAACACAACTCGGTGAATCCAGACATCGTATTCAATGAAGCAATCAAATGTGTGACGCATGTCAAATATTTAGGAATAATAATTGACCAACACCTGTCTTTTAAAAAACAAGTAATGTTACATTTAATCTAAAAAAAATAAAAAATATCAGGCACCAGCTGTCTCAATCAGCTGCACTCATTTTTGTACATACTTTGATTCTCCCTCATTTGTCATATTGTATAACAACCTGGTCACAGGCAGGTGCGACCACACTTAAGCCTGTGTACTCTCTTTATAAACCAATTCTGAAAGTGTTAGACAAAAAAACAAGGGATTAGCATTATTATCATTCATTATCATTATTGTACCATTTTGAAAAAGTGTAATCTTTTAAATGTTGATAGTTTTGTATTTTACAGTGATGTGTGCCTGATGTATAAAATGATCCATAATCTTGCTCCCCCTCCTCTTAGGGGACGCCTGGCCCATAACGGCAGTGCCGTAGCACAAGAGCATCTGCTGTACCGCAGTATATTGGTCAAACAGCGTTTCCGGTTAGAGTAGTGAGGTTATGAATTCCTTACCTACAAACATCCGAAGCATTGACAGAGACACAGTTTTTAAAATTCATCTTAAGCACTGGCTATTATTAGAACAAATTATCAACCACTAATGCTTTTTATATTTTTTTCTGTTTTATTAATCTTACATTTCTGGATATATGTATTGTTTTGTCTTCTGTGGTGTATATGTAATATTGTATGTTATGTTATGTGTCTGTCTGCCAGGGGCAGCAGATGTAAATGAGCTATTAGCTAACTCTGGGGCAATTACTTTTAATTTAGCATTGTCCCTGTATAAATAAACAATAAAGTAAAGTGTTCAGATATAATATACATTTATTATTTTATGCAATTTTAATACAAATGTACAACAATAACACTTGTAATTAGACATAATTATTGGTGTAAATATTGATGTAATCTTGTTTTAAAAAACTATAAAATATATACAGAATACAAAAATAATAATACATTTTATAAATGTGTATATTTCTACACACACAGAAATTAAGTGTATTATTATTATTAGATGTTTACTATTTTATAATATTTTAATAACAAATTTCAGCAATAATACAACTTGCATTAATTCATTAGTAATGTTATTGTTGTTGTAATTAGTGTTCAATTAGTGTGTGGTTGTTGTTTTGAGTAATTGTATTATTATTATTATAAGAAGAATTAAATCACATTTCAGTTTTTTCATATTTGTGTATTTATATATTTATACAATTGTATTAATTTCTAATTATTTATTGTAAATGTATATATTACAATGTTTAAATATATTTATACACATTAACTAATATAAAAAAATATTACAGCATGATAATAAGTTCAATCAATTAATTTATTTCAAGTTCAATTAAATGATTATTTCCATGTATTTGTAATATCCGTTGTGTGCTTATGTTTAGTTTCATTATCTCTTGAGAGTGTTTATGAATTCTGATGGCATTCTCCAATCAGCAGGGTTCAGACTGAAATGATGCACAAATAAGAGCGAACAGTGCATTCTGAAACACATTGAACATTTTTTATTCATTTGCAGACTTTGCGATATAACTTGCATTCCATTATGCTTTACTGATTTACTAAATATCGTGCAGCCCTAAAATAATATTAGCCAAAAAAAAAAAAAAAGTCTTCCACATGAGCTAACGTTCTGCTAGCATTTGCCAATCCTAGCTATGCCCCGACCGGCCCGGACACATTATCAGTGTATTTTCTGTAATCTCTGTATGAAAGAGGCTTAACATTATTCTAAACCCACAGGACTGTGGATATACTTTACTAGAGGGATAGTTTACACAAACTTACATTTGCTGTTAATTTACTCACCCTCAGGTCATCTAAGATGTAGCTGCCTGTTTTTCCTTCAGCATCACTAAAGAATTTAAGCTGAAGCCATTGTCCTTGATGATTCAAGCAATGCAAGTCAACAGCTCACATTTAGACTGGTGATACGTGGGGCAACTTTTTGAGCAATGTTGCTTGGGCACTTTTCTATTGAGAATGGGTAGAGATTTCTATCTAGATACTTAAGATCGGTCGTGGGCCATGTGTCTCACATGGTTGCTCGTCGACGGCAACATTGCTCAAAAAGTTGCCCCGTGTATCGTTAGAGTTAAAAAAAAACATACAGGCAAAACAAAATTAGTACCTGTGTATGCTGATGATGCATTGAGGTCTTATGAAGCAAAACGAAAACGTCTGTGCAAGAAACAACATTATTAACTTTAATCCACAGCCTCAGCGAACGGTCCTGAGCACGTTCAACACAGTCTGGAGCATGAACTTCCTGTTCTAACATTTAATGTGCACAAACATTTCAATTAATTATGCATTTACAATGCACTTATTGTGTAGATACACATATTTATAGCCTTAAACCTACCTGTACCACTAAACCGGTCCTTTACCCCCAAACATATCCCACCTCAATTGTAGCATTGATGCATTGTACCTAACAATTAACAGTTAATTAATGCTAAATTGTGTCACACAAATGCAATGGATGATGACCACCTCCATGAAATTAAGGTTATCTATTTGTATATTTTAATTGGGCTGCCCTTGGCTGAAGATTTTTTTGATTAACTAGTAGTCTTTTATTTTAAGCATTAGTCGACTAATCGCACATTTATTAATAAACCATTTAAATCATAATAATGAGCCTTTAATTGCCTACATAGCCTAATAAGCACTCAAGCGCATACATAAAGTAGGCTGTGTTAGCATTTTAATAATATATTGATAAACTAGTGGCTTAAGAGATGAAGTCAGCGACACTGACGCCTGTTTCACACATCCTCCATTTGTAGTGCGTATGATTTCTTCCACACTCATGTTAACGTTCACAGTCTGTCAGTGTGTTCCAGGAGCAGTGCGTCTGCAGCAGTGTAGAGATCGAGGCTATTTTTGCTGACCTGCATGCACTAAATTAAAGTGACACTGCATTGTTTGCAGTAAAAATTCACATGGGTTGACAGGGAAATGTAATAATTTCACAATAAATAGATATAATTAAAGCTGCAGTCCGTAAGTTTTGCCTCTTTGTCGCCATCTCTGTTTGAAAACCTGGAATTGCAGTTACTTGAGAAATGATCTTCATTTCTGGGCTGTGTTCTGGCACGGCTCCAGCACGGATGAATCTGATATTTTGAGGTGAATGTGTATCTGTCAGTCACCGCACCGGTGTGAATCAAACACTTAGTAATCACAGATTAGTCCGCTTCTTGGAATATATGACCCGAATCTGAATTTTCACCATATATTGTCATCTGAACCAGTAACAAGGCTGCCACGTTTGTTCTGACCAACTGAAGAAAAAAACACTACCATAAATCATGCTACCAATGGTGAGTAAATCTAACGATCAGTTAATTAGCTCATATCACATCAAACCGAGCAAATTATTATTGTTATATTTATTCTCAAATGATTAATGTTAACAACAGCATTGCGTGACTATAGATATAGTGTGTATTAGCGTGTAGATTTCAATTTCTGCACAGTCTAATCTAATTGTCATGCCATTCGAATTTCATATTAACACATTATTTTAACCCAAAAAGCAAACTATGCTCCCTTCAAACTGGTTTTCTTTCAAATACAAATCTTGTGTAATAAGGCTATCTGTAATCAGAAGCACATTTAAAACTGGAATAATTGAATTTCATTCGCATGTGTTTCATAAACACACAATCCTTTCTCGATCACAATCCTGCATCAAAATGATATTGAATTATTCCAGCTGCTGTGAGAAAAGGCTGTAAACAATGCGTCACCTGCAGGATCCTAACATGTGATATAGTCTACTAGCCGTGAAAACTTGTTCATGTTTACAGACGTGATGTAATGACGCAGTGCCATGCTCAAATCTCCCGTGTAAACCTACCCGTAATCAAATTACAAAACATTATTATAAGCTAACCGTTGTGAATCGGGCTAAAGTAAGGTGACAGTTTTGAACACTGGCTGGTTATGTACTTGCTCAAATATTGATTTTGGATCATTTTTAACCCAAAAAGTTATGGACTGCAGCTTTAAAGTCTACTGTGTTTCACAGGCTTTTTGGCTAGGCTTAAAACAAGGAAAAGTTCACTTTTAGATAAACAAGGCAACATAATAGATGTACTTGTGAAGGTAGAAAAACACTGCTTTAAGACCCGCGGGACTGCCTGTAGCTAATAAAGTTTGAAATGCAAAAGAAAAGGCATAAGAGCCGTCTTTCTGTCAGTGGTACATTTCAATTAAAAATATTTGTGATATATAGACTTTATAGACTTTTCTTACTTTAAAAGTAGTGTTCAAATGTGTTGCCACTTGCTTGTGCAATTTCATATACAACTTGTATATTGGAGTTTAAACGTCAATGTCTATGAAATATTGTATTACTGTACCGTGATAAGCATTTTCGGTAACAACGTTTTGATTTGAAATCAAAATAACAGATGAAAACAGCTGCAGATCAGAAGCGGACAGCAAATGAGGCCGTGCTGCTTCATTTATAACGCGCATGGACTGAATACGCAGTGCAACCGGCGTATGTGTGAAACAGGCGTGATTTGTCATCTCTGCAATAGTGATGCGCCTTTATGCATGTTTCATACGGATTATATAATCTGAGAATGTGTTTTCCATTTCCAAAATTGACATTTTGATCTCTATAGATATATTTGTCATGTCTGTAAGCCAATTAAGTTTTTATTTTTTATTAATTAATAAAAAATGATGTAAGTTCACAGAGACTGCACACAAATAAATGTAGAGTCTTTACAGATTGGAAAGATGTGTTACTCTCGTGGCCATAAATGATGGAGTATTTTAAGAGCAAGTGAGCGCTCCGGCGCCTCCATCTGTGATGCAGTGAACGAAGCACATTACTGTTTAGCTTCCACACGATGATAAGACATATTTGAAGTCGATGAATGAGCATTTGGATGTCCTGCCCGACTGTTTTACCACAAAGACCAGCCATTAACGATCTGTCCACTACACGGTGTGACGTGCTGCTCAATATTCACGTCACGCAGTGACGAGGAGAGTGAAACCTTATGCCTGTATTGTATATATATTTTTGGCTCGTTATTTCGGCCGTTTTTCTCTTTCAGCAGCTAAAAATGTGGTGCATCCCTAATATATTTATGATGAAATTATGACTGTGCATTCCGCGCGTGGAACGCTCATACTCACTGGAAAAGCAAAGTCCACACAAATAACGCACGACATGATATTTCTTTGTAGTATATTTGTTTCTGTCTGCAATAGTGCTACTGTGTTGTAACACGCTCTGCTCACATGCTCTGATAATAATAGCTTTGTAGGATTATACATTATTTGTTTAACGTGAACAATACATTACAGCAGTGGTTCTCAAAGTGTGGTACGTGAGCTTCCTCTAGTGGTACGCAGAGGAATCTCAGAATTAGATTAAATCAGGCCGCGTGTCCACCAAAGCGATTTTTTTTTATTGTTTTAAATGGGAGCGTCATTTTCATGCTGAGCACTCGGGCGTTTTTTTCTTGGCACCGAGAATTTAAGAATGTTAGCACTCATCACTGTCACTTATTAGTCAGCTAACCAATCACAGTGGAGGAGGGGCGGGACTAATACCGTCACTGGAGAAGTTAATATTGCTTAACTTTTATTTATGTTATGAGTATTTATGTCTTTACCAGATGGAATTGCCGGAGTACAATAATATTGTTATGAAAAATAATGCTTGGAGAAACATTTAATTCGCGATGCGCTTTCCATATTACTTCAGCGGATATTCCATATCATAGCAACCGCATCGTCTCGAACATACGCTGCCCTCTCGAGCGCTCACACTTGGGTGTTTCCAGCTGGCTTTGGTGGACACGTGGCCTGATTGTTGTTACTTGCAGCTACATATACAGCCTGTGTGTTTTTATTTAAAAGTGAAATAAAAACTGTACTGTGCTTAAAGATTCAATTAAAATGTATTGTAGCTACTTAAAGTTACATAAAAACTAAGTTACTGTACTTAAATGTTAAGTATGATACATTTTCATTTAATCTTTATTTAAGTACAGTTTTTTAACATTTAAGTACAGTATTATTACACTTTTAGGTACAGTATATTTTAATTTAATAATTACATTTTTAATTGTATTATTCTTAATTTTTATTTACGTGGAAGTAAGCACAGTGCAGTGTTCATGTTCAAACTGTGTATTTACTATATTTTAAGAGGCTGACAATAATAAATATCCTTATAAGGATTAAAACTGACTCGTTTTTATTTTTATTTTTTTTACTGTGTATAGTGCTACTGAAAGTGAAAGTGACGTGACATACTCGGAATTTGTGCTCTGCATTTAACCCATCCATAGTGCACACACACAGCAGTGAACACACACACACACACACACACACACAGCAGTGAACACACACACACACACCGTGAACACACACGGAGCAGTGGGCAGCCATTTATACTGCATTTTAATGTTGGTCATAATGGTGGTACTTGGAAAGCCAAATATTTTCTGAGGTGGTACTTGGTGTAAAAAGTTTGAGAACCACTGCATTACAGTATTTATTAATCTTTCATTAATCTTAATTTTTACCATAAAGCTTTTATTTTAAAAGAAGCTCAGCACTGTTTTTTCCTTATAAGCAGCCAACTCATAATCCTGTGATTCTCTGTGTGACTTTTATTGTAAGGCCTTTTTAAAGCCTCTTAACTATCAGACTTTTACATTCGTTATAGACATTACATGCATTCAGTAAAGTAGTATACAGCAAATTGTAATAGTTAATGTCAGAGCAGTTCACAGTACTTTGCATTCTTGTTTTTAGTGACTGGAAGTGTTGAAGAGCGTGAGACAGGAACAGAAGAATGATGTGGTCAAAAGCACAAGTTGCGTCTGTGATGAAACATTTCAAATTCCACATCACCAAAGGTCCTTTGGCATCTAAATCAGAGTGTCTTCAGTGCAAAAAAGCTGAAGAGCCTGTGCTAAATAACCGGTCAGTACAAAACATCAGGGATTTCGTGAGAAATAGAGGTATTACACTCAAAAGGAGGAGTCGGTCTGAAAGTTAGTGCATAGTGCTGTTTGCACCCTCTAACCACTTAGCTTAGTTCTTGAAGATTGTTACACTGTATAATGACGATTTTACAACTCTTGTTGTAAATATTTGTGTAAAACTCTTTTTACTGGTTTTAAATGCTACAATTTAATGTTTATTCCTTACTGCTGTTGTAGCTTACATACACTACCAGTCAAAAGTGTTTGAACAGTAAGAATTTTAATTAAAAAAAAATTAAGAAGTCTCTTCTGTTCACCAAGCCTGTATTTATTTGATCCAAAGTACAGAAAAAGCAGCATTGTGAAATATTTTTTACTTTTTAAAATACATTTTCTGTATGATTATATTTTAAAATGTTAA
>QVTF01020311.1:297500-305000 GCA_003573665.1 Oxygymnocypris stewartii | reverse complement strand
GTGCATTTAGGTAAACCTTTAAATGTGACATTGTTACAAAGGTCATTGCTATAAAGTGTACTAACACTGTGAAAAAAGTCCCATGATAAAAAAGCTAAAGCTGCCAAACAAAACCTGTCAAATTAAAGTAAAATATCGTTATTGAAACAAGTTTTATCTTCTGTAAAACATTTAATGAAAATATCTGTACAATTATAGTTTTTTTGCACTTTACATCAATATTTGACTGTAATTTTATGGTTTTTGTTTGTCATTTGATCATTTTTTATGATTTTATGATTTTATTTTTTGTACAGTGTGTGTTTAGAAGCACAGTCAAGAAAGTGTCCCTGTTTAAATCACTTAAGTGGCCTTTTATTTTATTGAATATTACTGAAATAAAAGGCCACTTAAGTACACTTTAATCTGTATTTTGTAATACACTTTTAAGATTTGAAGTGCACTACAAGTGCATATTTAATACAATCAAGCAAACTTTCACAAGGTCTGAATGCAAATGTACTTAATTCGCTTTCGGGCTAATGGTTGGCACTGGAGTCTGTGCTGCTTAAGTGACGTCAGTGAAAAGCAACCGTGTATCAGAAAAGGAACAAGTCATTTCAGTCAAATCTCTGGGAAAACACTCCGTCTTACTTCACTGACAAAGTTTTGCTCCCAGAGGTAGCAGCAGTTGCCAGAAAACACCTGATCTGCTGCCGACGTACTTTGCATCTGAAAATATCCACATTGTTAAATGACATTCTGTGAAGTTTGTCTGAAAACCATTAGTCGCTTGCCAATTAAAATCTCTAATGACTCAATGCTTAGAAGTCTGTGGCAGCGTTCTGTGAATACTGAACAAACACCTGCGCTCTGAAGCGCCATCGGGATTCTAGCGGCTTCCGCGCAGTCTTAATTGTGGAGGCTTCACATGCTGAGCGCTTCTCAACTAAACATTTATATTCCCAGCCTTCTCCTGCTCTCTCCGAGACGCCATCACGCTCTTTTTCACTTGGCTTTGAGAGCCGGGTCATTCTGACCCATTGCTCTGCTTTGCCTTTTACACATCAAATGCATATCTGAGCCGAGATTTTATTAAAAAACAATGGTTGGAACGCGAGCTAAGCAAACCACGTCTCACTCAACCATTAATCATTAACACTCACATGGGCAACATTGGGGGGGGCAAGGGGAGAAATTGCCCCCCCTCCATAGCGTCAGTCATGGACTCTCTTATTTCAGTGCAGGCCTGGATGTTCAGGGGTACTAGATACCCTCAAGCAAAATCAATTAAAAGATCTGCTCAACGCTGCAAAAACACGTTGGATAGTTTGCCGATGTAGCCAATCAAAGACATATCTGTTGATTTCTGCAACGCAATGGCCAATCAGAATCGTTCAGAGTTTTCAGAATTCACTCATCGCCGGAGTTTTGCACGTTTGTGAATCATCTCGTGACTAAGTAAGTGCAGACTGTAAATAAGATATTTATTGTGTAGTTTAGAGCGCTAGATTATAACGGAACTTTGTGAGATCGCGATTAACTTTGATGACTGATTATTTTAGTGATAATAAAGGAAGCTCGCTTTGTGTGTTTTCTAGGCTATAATCCATTCAGAATTCAGACATGTGCATGCTTCAAAGTTTGGGAATGATGCTGGATTCGTTCTCAAAATATCAGTGATAAACAATAGACGGGACAAAAATGCATTTGTGATATATTTTGGAAGCGGTCCTGGCCAAACCTCCACAGATAGCACGCATCCTGAGCGAGATCTAGTTCATGGACTTAAAGTGTGTGTAATCTTTATTGAGATCGGGACATAATTTAATAATTTAATTTCCAGTAACGGATGGTAGAAAGTTCACAAATGAATGGTATGCGATTTATGACAGAATAGTCCCACAACTGATGTTTTATTTTTTTACACACACGTCTCACCGCGATGAAGAAAACGACACAGAAAACTTAAATGAACAACAGAAAAGCAGCATGCACATTTCTGATTAAAAATAAATGACCATCAACTGACACTTAAAACGGAAAGCATCGCCATTCAAATCAGCAGCAAGAGTCAAAGTTCCACAGTTTAGTAAACGCAGGCAACCTCTTTAAGTTGTTCTTCACTGATCTGTATTGACGCAATGCGTTGCAGGCACATTGTTTTGATGCATAGACTACTTCCGAAAATCATCCTGGTCTCATGTTTATACCACGTAGGTATTAATACGTAACATTTACAAGCACAAAACATTCATTTTTGTACCTTTTTTTATTGATGCTAAAACATACAATTTAGACACATTTCATTGTTTAAAACACGTATTTTTAGCTAAAAAGATTAAAAATTGTTGTCTTTTATGACAAGATATTCGCATCAATGCATTTGTATCATTTTATCAATAAGCAATTTAGATTTGTAGATGTACAAACCTACTCCCAAACCTAAACTTACCCATTTTACAGTCAGCGTGGGGCCGTTTGCGGTCGCTGGATTTGCTGCTCGGGATGGAGATGAAGGTCGCCGATGCCGAATAAAGACTTTGATTCGGGTCTGTTCCTCGCAGTCGTATAGATTCTGAGGCTCTGGATTACAGCGCACAAATACAGTTATTTCATTTCTTAATTATGTTGCGGTTTTGGTGTTTTTATAGTTCTATTGTCAGTCACAACATTTTAGACAAAATGCTTTTTGTGGCCCATGACAAACAATAAACATTACATGGCAAGTAACGGTTAAATGATTTCAAATGTTATTTATTTTAAGGTTTAAAGTGAAGTTTTGTTTATTAACATTATGTAGGCCTATTATTGCCAAATGAGCTGGCAGGAGAAATCACACAACAAAACGTTATCATTTCAAATTAAGTAAACAAGGTAATTTATATGACAACTAATAATACAATTGAGACCGCAATTTCAATATTCATAAGGATTCATCTGTAGATGTCATCAATACATCCGTTTTGTTCGTTTAAATGCTGAAAATACGTCAGTATTGTATGTTTTAGTGCCTGTAAAAACTTAAGTAAATGTACATACAAAACTATTCTTTTCTTTATTTTTATTACTCAAATTATTCTTATTGTATGTTTTAGTGGTCAAATAAATCACTTATATGATGTCCAAGATTCTGTCTATAATAATTGTATAATTGAAAAACATACAGTGGTATGTATAATGACTAAAATAGTGTAATAGTTTGTAGAACTCTTCAATACATTTGGTAAATAAATATTTTTTCTCAAACGTGTGTGGGGGGGGGGGGGGGGGGGGGTATCTTCTTCAGATTTGAACTATAAGCTCATGAGACATGTAACTTTCAACCCATTACTTTTCTGGATTGCTCCAGGACTTATTTCATGTATTTGTATATGAAATACAGTTATTTATTTTTTCATTCAGTGTGGTACACTTTTTTTTCAAGGAACTTCAGTCTCTATAACTTTGTATCTTTTTGAGCATTATCAACTCTGGATAGTAAAGCCCAAAGGGTCTTCTTTGCAAAGACACCACGATTGTGTGTGTAGCACACTGAAGTCAGCACCTGTTATACGTTTAAGTTTGGTACTTATTTTTCAAATGTGAGTCCCAAAATCCCAAAAATGGGGAGTGCTGGTTAACAGGTTAAATGTTATTATTCAATAAATAGTATATTATATAAATAATATTTTATATTAACAGTATTTAATAATAGTGTTTCGTATTGAGAAAACGGTGTTCGTGATGGTGATTTTAGTTACACTGTTCTGCTATTAGATGGCGAAAAGAGAGAGAAAGTTAGTCAGTAGTAAAGACATTTACTTTGAAAAATAAACGCTATAAAATAAATGCTTGGCGCAGTGAACAGATGCACTGAGCAGCAAAATCACCCTTAACAGGTGAGAGGATATTAACCTTCAATAGATATTCAAATTAATGTTTATTGTGATATGAGATTGATCTGAAGAATGAATGCTGTATCTGATGCTCGCTCAGTCCATCTCTCTCTCACAATATCTACTACACCAGTGGTTCCCAACCACGTTCGTGGAGGCCCCCAACACTGCACCTTAATCAAACACACCTGATTCAGATCATCAGCTCATTAGTAGAGACTCCACGGCCTGAATTGGGAGTGTCAGACAAAAGTGAGATGCAAAATGTGCAGTGTTGGGGAGCCTCCAGGAACGTGGTTGGGAACCACTGTACTACACATAATAAACAGTTTTTTTACTACAGTAATACAATGAGCTTTTAATAAAGCAACTCAACGTTCCTTCATTACTAGTTCTAAAGCGACATTTTGGAAGTAGTAACGGAGGCTTAGGCTCAACTGTTAAACTGTCAAACCGTGACAGAATTAAGTAGTTCACACAGAAGATGGCTTCGAAAGATACTCCGTTGTTATTTTTTTTTAAGTATTTCACACATTTGTGGCGTTGAACTGTTGTATAAATGCATTATCACACTCGTAGACATGAGATATGGCTGTAAATCAGCACGCTGTGATTATCTACGGCCGATGTACAACCATATCTCAAATCTAAGAGTGTGATATTGCTTATCTATTAATCAATCAATCGATCAATATATATAAACACCGAACAAAATTATAAATGCAACACTTTTGTTTTTGCCCCCATTTTTATGTGAGCTGAACCGAAAACCAGTCAGTATCTGGTGTGACCACCATTTGCCTCACGCAGTGCAGCACATCTCCTTCACATAGAGTTGATCAGGTTGTTGATTGTGGCCTGTGGGATGCTGGTTCACTCCTCTTCAATGGCTGTGTGAAGTTGCTGGATATTGGCAGGAACTGGAACACGCTGTTGTATACGCCGATCCAGAGTATCCCAAACATGCTCAATGGGTAACATGTCCGGTGAGTATGCTGGCCATGCAAGAACTGGGATGTTTTCAGCTTCCAGGAATTGTGTACAGATCCTTGCATCACGGGGCCGTGCATTATCATGCTGCAACATGAGGTGATGGTCGTGGAGGAATGGCACAACAATGGCCCTCAGGATCTCGTCACGGTATCTCTGTGCATTCAAAATACCATCAAATGCACCTGTGTTCGTTATCCATAACATATGCCTGACTATTCCATAACCCCACCGCCACCATGGGCCACTCCATCCACAACGTTGACATCAGCAAACCGCTCCCCCACACGATGCCATACACGCTGTCTGCCATCTGCCCTGTACAGTGAAAACCAGCATTCATCCATGAAGAGAACACTTCTCCAAAGTACCAGACGCCATCGAATGTGAGCACTTGCTCACTCAAGTCAGTTACGACGACAAACTGCAGTCAGGTCGAGACCCCGATGAGGACGACGAGCAAGCAGATGAGCTTCCCTAAGACGGTTTCTGACAGTTTGTGCAGAACATTCAATTCATGGGCAACAGCTCTGTTGGACATTCCTGCAGTCAGCATGACAATTGCACGCTCCAGCAAAACTAACGACATCTGTGGCATTGTGCTGTGTGATAAAACTGCACATTTTAGAGTGGCCTATTATTGTGGCCAGCCTAAGACACACCTGTGCAATAATCATGCTGTCTAATCAGAATCTTGATATGCCACACCTGTGAGGTGGCTGGTAAACACAGATTTAGACAGATTTGTGAACAATATTTGAGAGAAATAGGCCTTTTGTGTACATAGAAAAAGTCTTAGATCTTTGAGTTCAACTCATAAAAAATGGGGCAAAAGTGTTGCGTTTATAATTTTGTTCAGTATATATATATTAGAGGTGGGCATAGATTAATTTTTTTAATCTAGATTAATCTAGATTAATTTTGGAATTAATCTAGATTAATCTAGATTAAAATGGCTCATTTGAGTTCTGCCGAAGGCATTCAGAATATGTGTGCTACCCAAATAATGACTAAAAGTAAGTCTTTGAGAACGGGTTTCTCAAGCCAGGTGGCGCATTAGACCAGGGGCTCATCTCCTGTTTCCAAAATGCATCACAAACTTTAATCTCTTCCCGTCCCACACTCTCAGAAATAAAGGTACAAAAGCTGTCACTGTGGCGGTACCTTTTCAAAAGGAACACTTTTGTACCTATTAGGTTCAAATATGTACACTTTAAGTACTAATATGTACCTTTTAAGGTACCAAAATTGACCCTTTAGGTACAAACATGTACCTTTTGAAAAGGTACCACCCCAGTGACAGCTTTTGTACCTTTATTTCTGAGAGTGCAATCCCACGAAAAAACTGGAGGAAAATCCCGTTCCACTCCCGGAAGAATGACTCCCATTCCCTCCCACTCCCGTGTTGTTGTTTTGTTTTTTTTGATAACTGTCAATTACAGTAAAAATATAGTACAGATCACAGCATGCCCACCTTATTAGTTGAATAAAAACCCAAAATGTCGTTTTTTGTTATTATATTGAACTGAAAGCCATCTTATGCACAGTGTTGCACAGATTAAATGTTATGTAAATCATCCATGCTAACACACACGTCTTCTATTTTTATTTTTTAGTCATTTCACTCTCTATAGATATATTTTTCAAAGACGGAGTTTCGAAGTTTCTCGCTCAAGTTCACATGAGACCTAAAGCGCATCCTGTTTGCTTAAAAGCGCAACGTTTCGTTGTTATTCTGAGTGCACACAAATAAACGTAGAGTCTTTACAGATTCGAAAGATGTATTAGGCTACTTTTATCTGTATGACCAAGAATGACGGAGATTTTAAGAGCAAGTGAGCGCACCGGAGCCTGTCCTGCAGCAAACGCGCTTCCACACAAACACTTCAATAGCGCACGTTTCTCTAGGTTAACATCATATTGAGCGGCCATGTAAAGTTGCTACTACATACATCTTACAGAGGAAAAGCCATATTTGAGGTTGATGAATGATAGATGAGCGTTTGGATGTCCTGCCCGATTGTATTACCACATAGACCAGCCGTTAACAATCTGTCCATCACGGACTGCGTCATTCACTTAACCAGTCCACACCAAAGCAAACAGGAGGAGAGCATACAGAGACAGGGCAACTAGAATTGAGTTCAGAATTAAAATATACAGTTTATAGTTTATTTCTATAAAAGGTATATTTGTGTGTAAAGTTGGGTATCATTACTATTCCCGGTTCCGCCCACTCCCGATGAAATATTTTCCTCTCCCGTCCCAATCACGTGATTCGTAGCGATTTTGTTTCCCATCCCGCGGGATTCCCGAAAAAATGCCAGCCTCTAGTTCGAAGACTCGTTCTCGCCCCCTACAGTGCAATTCGGCTAGGTATACATCCGCGCTAAAATATCAGGGTGAAAGTCATCATAGCTTGCGTAGTATAGACCCAGCTCCCAACCCAACTTTGAGAATAGATTAACGGCGATATTTTTTTTATCGCCGATAAGAGTCTCGCGTTAACGCAGCACGTTAACGCCGATAACGGCCCACCACTAATATATATATATATATATATATGATTTCTGACATTAACTAAATATTTAACATTTGCATGTACCACAGCGTTAATGAGGTGGATGCATACATGTTTAACAGACCATTATGC
>QVTF01020311.1:140000-292500 GCA_003573665.1 Oxygymnocypris stewartii | reverse complement strand
ATCCCAGAAGTATCATCCACCATGCCTTTCACAGTAAAACATCTGAGGGTTTATTCCCACAGAAACGAGCATGTCTTTCAGCTAAACGGCTTCTCTCTTTTCTTGAGCATGATCGAAAGCAATCCTAAAACGTCCTTTAACGGTGCACTCTTTCCTGTCGGAAATGTCAAAACTCCACAACATGAGCCTTTTAACGGAACATTTCATCGAAAACAAAGCCGTATTGTTGTTTGAGATCCCTACGAATTTCTTCTATGAAGCACGGAATTAACCTTGAAAGAGTCTTCGAGCTGCTGCGACACTTCAATGCAACTGATTCGTGCAAAAACAACATAACAAACACTGTAAAACTATCAAATAACATGGCTTTGTGTGAGGAACAGATCCCGTCATTCACTCACAATACTCCGAGCTGAATAAACCACTGATAAACCCGGAACAGACTGGGTGTGATCGTGGGAAAGAACATTTAATATGACTTAAGTCTTTTTTTTATGAAAGATGGCAAATTTCAGTATGTTTTTCACAAAATAAATTATATGACTTCAGAAGATGTAAAACATGAACACTTATTTAAAAATAAAATGGGATGTTTTCCGACACGTCACTGCATATTGCATAGAAAACATATTCTAGTTAAATTTATAATAATGCAATTAGCTGAACTTTTCAATTCAATGAATGTTTTTAATCCACTTAAGTTGTAAAAACGATTATAAAAAACATAACTTAACATGCATTTTAAAGTAAAACGCTATCCTGTCCTCAGATTTATGCATGCACGCACGATTCCTGGAAAAGCATCTCGTCCCCGAGCTGGGACTGATTTCTGCACGACTCAAGCACATAGTTGTTGCTCCTGAGGTGTGGCACGAGGCCTGCGGTCCCCGAGCGTTCACACAAACCCTGGCAGGATCCTGGACAGTATTTTTAGATGCGATTACGTGGATGTTTGTGGGAGCGACGCTGGCTTGGTTTTCTCGCTCGACGGCCAAAAACATTCAGAACGAGGCAGAACGGCATCAGAAACGCTGCTGGAGCTACGAATGACTTCTCAAATCATGCGTGACGGATCAAATGAGTCTTAAACCCTGATATGAGCTCATATCTCTCACGCTTTTTCAGAGCGATTAGCCTTAATGAGCGTCGCTCACAAAGACGAACCACAATATCCCTGCACCGCTGAGGAAGAATCACTCGCACATTTCTACACATTGTCTTCTCTTTATCAGCCATCTGAAGACAAACTAAAGGCCTCGTCATTAGAGCTCAAATGCAACCGTGATGAAATCAAATGCAATGGATTTCCGTTTAGTGAACTTGCATGTATTTATATGCATAGTGCAGATTTTATGTAAACATGGACATCCAGATGGCCTCCTACATTAAAGTGTGCAGTATACATCAGGACACGCTGTGTGAGACACCGTATCCCACAATGCAACGCTCTTGACTTGACCTTTCATTTACAGTTCAATTACTGAAACACAAGGATTTTTTTACTCATTATTTGATCAGACTGACAAAAATTATGCATTAAAGATAAAGAATAATTGTATGTTATTTGCATTGCATTATGCATGCTGTTTAACACAGTTATTATAGTAAATAAATCAACATACTATTATTTCAGTGATTTGCCAACAATACATTGTATGGGTCAAAATGATCAATTTTTCTTTTATGATAAAATCATTAGGATATTAAGATCATGTTCCAAGATATTTAGTACATTTCCTACCATAAATATATCGATATTTGATTAGTAATATGCATTGCTAAGAATGAATTTGAACAACTTTAAAGATGATTTTATCAATATTTAGATTTTTTTGCACCCTCAGATTCCAGATTTTAAAATATTGTCCAAACCTTACATCAATTGAAATATTATTTAATCAGTTTTAAAACAATGACAATTATTTGTGTGGTCCAATATTAAAAACTGATCTAGAATATTACTAAAAACTGTCAATACATTTTACAGGCTCTGCTGTTTTATGTATATATATTTATATATACAGTGTATATAATTATTTATTTTTGTTGTTGTTTCTGTTTTTTTCTTTGTAATAACATGCATGTGTAAATCACACACTGACTCTTCTTTAGTGAAATTAAGGAGAAACTGAGAGATGGAGAGTCTTGGTCGGCCGGCTGTACGTCACACACATGAAGCGCCGCCGGCTCATATATCTTCTCTCAGCTCACAGATTGCGTTTATCCAGTCAAGGTCAGAAGTGCTACACCTCAAAAACACTCAATGATTGCCTTCACATTGATCGTCTCACACACACACACACACACACACACACACACACTCTCTCTCACACACACATACTCTCTCTCTTATGTCTTTCTCACACACACACACACACACACACACACACACACACACACACACACACACACACACACACACACACACTCACACTCTCTCTCACACACACACACACACACACACACACACACACTCACACACACACACACACACACACACACACACACACACACACACACACACACACACACACACACACACTCTCTCTCTCTCTCACACACACATACTCTCTCTCTCTCTGTCTTTCACACACACTCACACCCACACACACACACACACACCCACACACACACACACACACACACACACACACACACACACACACACACACACACACACACACTCTCTCTCTCTCTCACACACACATACTCTCTCTCTCTCTGTCTTTCACACACACTCACACCCACACACACACACACACACACACACACACACACACACACACACACACACACACACACACACACACACACACACACACACACACACACACACACACACACTCTCTCTCTCTCTCTCTCTCTCTCTCACACACAGAAAGGTATTCCTTCTGAGAGAATACCTCTCTCAGAAGGACAACAGTAAACACTCAATATTCAGTTCAAGTAATTCCTCATTGATTTACTGATACATATGATTTAGTTTAAATAGCATCTGTGCCATCAAGTTCACAATATCACTGGAAATTAAGTGTCCCCAACTGCGCAAGCCAGAGGCGACAGCGGCAGATCATTTAACATTTAAAAATAAGGACATTCTCCCAGCTATAAATATTATGCCCATAAATATTACAGCAGTTTTACAGTGGCAGTATAATATTACATTATGATTATTTTTCTTAAATACCTCTTTTCATAATAATAATAATAATAATAACATACTGATCAAATATAATGTATAGCCTGAATGTACTGTAAGTCGCTTTGGATAAAAGCATCTGCTAAATGCATTAATGTAAATGTAATTCTATAAATAAATGTATGTAATAAATGTAAATGTAAATGTAATTATTTCATTTTACTAAATTAAATTTATTTTTATTTTTGTAATTTTATTTAATTAATTTTTTTAATTCAATTCATTTTATTTATTTATTTTTATTTTTTTATTTTTAAATTAAAATTACTTTAATATAATTTAATATATATATTTTTTTATTTATTTAATTGAATTTATTTTCAAATTGTGCAGCCCTATAATCAAAAAAACCCAGAGCTTTACAAAATTAATTAATCAGAAATTGTAATATAGCATTCAGAATTACAAGATATAAATTAGGAAGTTCTAGAGAAACAGTTCAAATTGTGAGATAAAAAGTCATAATTTATTTATTTTATTTAATTTAACTTTATTTTGTTGTTTTGTTTGTGGTGAAAATAAGCTTTCAATACCATTATATATATAGAATAAAATACAAATGCATTATTTGCCTTCTGCTTGTGAGAAAACGTTCCCAAACGATATCAGCTTCTCTAAACAGGCACAGGACAGAATGGATATCACGTGGAGACTAAAACCAGATGAATCTTATGAGATCTGATTTGCCAAGACACCAAAACCTGCAAACAAACGTCTCATGATGATTCTCTCATCAGATTCTCTCATCATGATTCTCTCATCATCTCTCATCAGATTCTCTTCCGCATACATTTCAAAGCTGTCCCTCGGTATGTCACCGAGTGCCTCGTTTACGCTTTAATCTGCGAGATCTCCATCGAGTCTCCAGAGCGATGAATGAGACCCGGCCGAGATCGTGCATCTTCAGCATCTCTCACCCATCGTCCACGCCCCACGGCCTCTTCAGAGAAGCTCTTCTGCCCTCGTTTACGCTTTAATCTGCGAGATCTCCATCGAGTCTCCAGAGCCATGAACGAGACCCGGCCGAGGTCGTGCATCTTCAGCATCTCTCGCCCATCGTCCACCCCCCACGGCCTCCTCAGAGAAGCTCTTCTGCCCTCGTTTACGCTTTAATCTGCGAGATCTCCATCGAGTCTCCAGAGCAATGAACGAGACCCGGCCGAGGTCGTGCATCTTCAGCATCTCTCGCCCATCGTCCACGCCCCCACGGCCTCCTCAGAGAAGCTCTTCTGCCCTCGTTTACGCTTTAATCTGCGAGATCTCCATCGAGTCTCCAGAGCGATGAACGAGACCCGGCCGAGGTCGTGCATCTTCAGCATCTCTCGCCCATCGTCCACCCCCCACTGGCCTCCTCAGAGAAGCTCTTCTGCCCTCGTTTACGCTTTAATCTGCGAGATCTCCATCGAGTCTCCAGAGCGATGAACGAGACCCGGCCGAGGTCGTGCATCTTCAGCATCTCTCACCCATCGTCCACGCCCCACGGCCTCCTCAGAGAAGCTCTTCTGCCCTCGTTTACGCTTTAATCTGCGAGATCTCCATCGAGTCTCCAGAGCCATGAACGAGACCCGGCCGAGATCGTGCATCTTCAGCATCTCTCAGCCCATCGTCCACGCCCCCACGGCCTCCTCAGAGAAGCTCTTCTGCCCGTCTGCAATGAGTGAACATATTGGCGGGGAGACGGTCGAGAGCCATTCAGAAATATTGGACAGCACAATTCAATAAGTTGAAGGAGGCGCGATCGCAGAGGGGAAACGTCCAAGCAGGCAATTTTCAAAAGCGCCGGCATCCTGAGCTGAACGAATGCGTTAAATCATGACGGAATGGGGTAATTATCACAGCTCATTTAGCGTGACGCGGGAACCACGAGCGCTCTGAATGCAAAGATGAGGGAAAGTGAGCCTCAGTGTGCTTTTATTCTGTGGTGTGTTATTTCCAGCCTCAGGTGATGAGAGTTTCATGCGGCACTTGTTTGAGACGCGCCGTCGTTCTTCGTCGTCTGAAGTGTGAACTGAATTATAGATATCTAATTTCAGCTCGACTGCCAGCCAGCAGGCCCGCGGTGAACAGCATGGATATTTTATCACCACCCCAGAAATAAATAAAAGCAGTTTGTCCCTAGGAAGAAAGAAATCAAGCAATTGCGCTGGAGAAAAATGAGAGGGACTGAGTTTAGAGAGGCGCTGGAACCGTCTGGATTTTCTGCTGTGCATGATTTCAGGCCGTCTCTTCAGGGTTCTGCTCCCGTCAAGAAACGCTAACGAGAGTTTGGACTGGATCTAACGACGCTCTTGGCTCGGTTGGTCAGATCTAGTTCAGGGTTTCACAAGTTTGTGAGTTTTGTGACTCGATGAAAAGCTAATAAATAATCCAGTCGAATGTCAAATTAAAGACTGAGATTTAATTTAGTACATAGTCTGTTGTGCTCTGTGATTTTAGTGTCTCCGAGTGCCTCGGTTCACAGTAAACACAGTAAACTTCACCCCCATCCGTGAGTTTAGCGTTTATTAGGGAACGCAACGTGTGCTATGTTTGCAGAATTTGTCAAAGTGAAAGATGGAACCTGTGTGTGTGGCATGCCGTCTGCTGCTTCTAGTCCTGATAGTGTTTGTCTTATTTGTTAATTATCTGTAGAGATGCCCACTCTCTACTGGATGATGATAATAGAACTGCAGCACAGAACCTGGTACAATACGACAAGGATATCTTCACTTAAAAGTCATCCCCTTTAGACTCCGGCGTGCCCCAGAGCTCGATATATGTCCCCGGACGAATCGTCAGAGTTTGTAAGGTGGACTGTAATCACTTTATTTCCTGGCGTACTCTTAAATCTCTAATTCTTCCAGGAGGGGAGTGACTGTTTTTAAAGACAAATTTTCATCAGACATTTATTATGGCTTTGATTTGAACATTTTGGAACCGGGTCGTTTCCAGACGGTGTGTTGCGCTGTGATATACCACCAATGAACAATGACAGGATTTTAATAATTGGTGATTTAATTATTCATGTCTGCTGCTCCACGAAGCCACTGGTTAAAGACTTTTTACGTTTAATTGATTCATTTAACTTGATTCAGTCTGTGATGTGTTCAACACATGAGCATGGTGTTGTTCTGTCGTGTGGTTCACCTGTTTCTAACCTTGAACTTCTGATTTTTTATATTTAATATTGCTTGTTATTCTAAACCAAGTATTGGAGCTCGGCAATGTCATATGTTTAACTCGTCCACTGCTGCTCAGTTCTCTGCTGCCTTTCAACAATTGCCTGAAACTTAACCTCCCGGTTTAATTCCACCAGTCAAAGTGCCTTGGATATTGTTGCACATTTTAAAATGATGCATCGTGATCCAAAAACAGAGTCCTGGTTAAATGATATCAGACACGAGTGTTGAACTTCAGTGAAAGACAGACAAGCTGCATGTGTCTTGGAAACCTGGAATAGATACCAAAAAAATATTATTAAAGCAAAAAAAAAAAACATATTTGTCTAATGTTATTCTTGATCATTCTCATAAACCCAAAGCACTCTAAAATGCCTCTCAGGCTACTGTTTCTGACGTGTCTCCTGATTCCTGCCAAAGGTTAGTACAATTCTGTGTGGATGAGGCAGCAGTTATTAGAGCGCGTATTATACCTCCTTCTGCAGACCCCAGTTTGAGCCCGTGTTTCTTTTTTTTTATGTTATTAATCAGATGAAACCCTCTACTTGTCCCACAGATGTAGCGCCTCCTCTTTTTGTTCAATATATTTTTAAAAGCAGTTTGACCTTAGGTGCTGTTCCTTTAGATTTTAATACACATGTTGTGGTTCAACCTCTGATAAAAAATAATAATAATAATAATAATGATAAAAAAATAAAATAAAAAATAAATACAATTACAATTAAAATTAAAATTAAATAAAATGAAAATATATATAAATACAATTAGATGAAAAAAATTAATAATAATAAAAACAAAAAGAAATAAAGAAATAAAATAATTAAATTAAATTTAAAATAAAAATAAAAATACAATACAATTAAATACACTTAAATTGAATTAAATAGAAAAAAAGTACAAAATCAAACCTGGACACTATAATCATTTTCAATTATAGACCAATCTCTAAACTTTGAGAAAGTTGTCCGTACACAGTTGTGATAGCTTATGTATTACACCTTAAGACATGCAACTGAACGTTTAGAATTCAAACATAAATCAATATCTTTCTTGAAAATAAAGAGGGAATGTTCTTAAAATGTTCAGTCATGTATGTGAAACAAATTGATTATAAACTTGAAATGAGAAGGGTCTAATTTTAGAGAGTAACTCCAAAAGCTTGAAGAAAAGTCAACCACAAATATGATGAAAAGCAATGGATGGCAAAGTTAGGAGGTTTATGAAAATTAGAACAAAGTGAACAAAGTGAACAAAGATGACTGATATCGGTGCCTGCAGTTGTATTTGCATGTAATTATTAGCCTATGACATCCAAACAATTACATGCTTCATATGTACATATGATAGTCGGATGAAAGTCCATTCGCTGAACATCAGCACCGCTAACCTTTGCTAACACGGTTTCTGTGTTATAAAAGGCCTGAGGCTGAAAGGTTAAAGCATCTTCACGCTGGGTTTGAGTTCATCTGTGTCTCGCTTCGGCCTGCCGTCCCGTAGAGCCTCAGCAGGACTCGTTTCCCGGTGTGTAATGTCACCAACACCGCGCTAATTAACCCGCCGCATGAACACAGACAATTAGTACAAAACATTCCACATCAGCCACTTAATGATCATCTGAACAAACAACACACATTATCTGCTCATTATCTACCCTTCCTTGATATTTGATTCAGTATATTTGATGCAAACAGAGGCATTTCTTATGCTTTAAATAAGTCACAGCATAACGAAACAGGTCAGACGTGATCTCTTGATTAATTTAGTGTGACTCTCTGAACACAATATGATGTTGAGTGACTGTAAATATTTATCTGATGTGCTATGATTTATGACGTCTCTCATACCAGCGGATCTGCTTTGTAATGCATAGTAACTGGATGGCTGTGATGGAGTTTCCTAGGATGCAATAACTCTGTAATTTTGCACGGTGGAGCATAAAGCAGCTCCTCAGAGGATATTTCTTCCTAATATCATGTGTGAGAAATGATGGATGGCTATATCTGACCTCTTTAAATGGGTTTGTGCAAATCTGGTGAGTGTGCTGGTTTTACGGCTCTTATGAATGTCCTGGTGTGAGACGCACGCACGCGCGCACACACACACACACACACACACACACACACACACACACACACACACACACACACACACAGAGACACACACACACACACTCCTGACTCTGATGGCTGTATGTGAACATCTCAAGTACAGTCTTTCCTCAGATAAACAGGTTATGCATTCAGGGACTGGAAGCTAAAGTTATAGGCTTGATTCATGAAGCGTCACATTCTGAGTTAACTGGAGGATGCAGAGTCAAGACCAGACCCTCCAAGATCCAGAGCAAGACTGTGTTAATATCAAGACATCTTGAGACCAAAACTTCAGGATTAAGACTCAGAGTTGATGTCAAAAGTCACGTTTGAGTAAAACCACTGAATACAGATTGTGGAGCAACAAAAGAAGTCAACATGACATCGGAAGCACCTCCTGGACTGCTGTGTTGCACTGCGTTGCAGTTATATTTGACAACTGACATCTAACAACTATATTTTATTCATTTTTATATTTTACAATTCATACCATCCTTGTGTGTAGTTTCCAAAAATGTTAATGAGAAATGTGTTTGCATGTGCTCATTTATTCTGAATATGTAATATTGTATTATCCTATTATTTTTTTTCTTTTTTTTTTTTACTTTTTCTTCATAATAAAGGCTTAATACGAATATGGATGTGAATCAGAAGATGAGAAAAATTTAGAATATTGAAATTTAATAGTGAAAGTCTGACCTGAACAGAATAAATGAACCAGAGATGATTATGAGAAAGAAGGCGGAGCCCCGAGGCCACACCCACCTATTACATAACCGCCACAAACCAATGATAGTTCACAGGTGTTTACCAGACGTTCACTTTGACAAACTGTTTCAGACACTTGAAAGTACTTCGTTCGGCCTGAATTTGTTCGAAAACACAGTTCGTCGATTTCACTTGAAATGCATTGTGTTTTTGGCTGACGCTGATACAGCAGCTATTTTTACAGCAACATGCATTTACTGTTTTTTACACTCCGTGGATATAACCAAGCACATCTTCACTTGTAGTGGTCAATCTCACCTTACTACGGACTAGATTTGATAGTTACAGTCGGCAGAAAATGTTGAATTATTGTTCAATAATTTGTTCGTTCGTTCGTTCGTTCGTTCATTCATTCATTCCTTCGTTCCTTCATTCATTCATTCGTTCGTTCATTCTTTCATTCGTTCATTAGTTCTTTCATTCTTTAATTTGTTCTTTCATTCATTCATTCATTCAGTCATTCATTCTTTCATTCATTTGTTCGTTCTTTCTTTCATTCTTTCATTCTTTTTTTCATTAATTCATCCATTCGTTCATTAATTAATTAATAAATTAATACATTAATTTTGTTCATTCATTCTTTCCTTTGTTAATTCATTCATTCATTCATTCATTTGTTCATTCATTCGTTCATTCGTTCATTTATTTGTTCATTCGTTTGTTCATTCATTTCTTCATTCGTTCATTCATTCTTTCATTCATTCATTCGTTTATTAATTAATTCATTAGTTTATTCGTTCATTCGTTCATTTATTAATTCATTCATTCATTCCTTCATTCATTCATACATTCGTTAATTCGTTCTTTCATTCATTCATTCTTTTGTTCATTCATTCATTCCTTCATTCATTAATTCATTCGTTCATTAATTAATTCCTTTATTCATTAATTAATTCATTAATTTGTTTGTTCATTCATTCGTTCGTTTGTTACTTTGCACCACCTAGTGGTTATTTTGTGAATGAGTCTACATGGGGCTCACATTTATCGCTGTAGCCTTGAGGTGACTGCATACAGGGGTAATAAGGCCGGTTTCACAACGCAGGTGTACCCCAGGTTACTAGAAACCCTGTTGCTGAGAAAGAGAAGGAAAAACTACAACATTCAAAAATGTGTAAACCAATTATTTTTTATTAATATATGTAAAGAGAGAGAAAAGAAAGCTGTATGAAGTTCAATAATAATACAAACAAAAGACTCTTTTAGAAAGTTAATTGATTTTAATAAGATGAAGATTGGTCCAATTAGACGAGTGGAAATTTAGCCCTCTTCTAACGGGTGGAGCCGGAAGAGGGATAATGAGAAGCTTCCGGAGAGAAGCAGCTGATGCGGTCCTGGAAAAAAAAAAGAGAAGAATTTGAATGAACAAATTAACAGTTGTATCAGAGAAGTAAATGATAAATAAGATTGAGATAAAAGTGTGGATTAAAAATCATTAGTCAACGACCACGGGTGAATGTTAGCACGAATGCTACGGGGAAGATACAGGCCTGAAGTTAAAGTTTTGTCTTTCTGTTGACTTAATAACTAAAGGAAAAACATCGTATTCTCTTGGTAAGTGAATAAATCTTCAGTTACTGAGGTTATTTTGTATAAATGTTTGTAAAATGGTGTTTAACCATTAAATGGTGTTGTGTTATGTGCAGTTGTATTTAAATATGAATAAAACATAATCTTCTGGTTTAATGTGGTAAGAATATTGTGTGAATGTGTTAAAAAGCTAATGTTTCAGAGTTAAAAGTTACTATGAACAGTTTACAAATGTTATTTTGATGGCTTTTGTCGTGTATTTGAGATACGAGCTGATCGTGATGCACATCACGCGGGCAGATGCATCATTTGAAAAACGCTCTTTGCACATTATGCAAATTCAATATGCTAACGTTAGAGAAAAATTAAGTTTTAAATATGTTGAATGTTTATGTGCAGATTAACTGCTTTAATGATGTATATTTTTGAAAGTCTAACTGTATTTGTTCTTTTGTCTTTGTCTTTTGCATGGCTGGGTCTTTTCGTTTTTCCATTTTTGTTTTGTCCTTTCTCGTTCTTTCTATTTTCTACTTTTTCATCATCCTCTGAGTCGGATGCTGCATGTTTCCTGGACACAAGACGATTTCTGAGGCAGATTTTGAATTTGAACTGTTCCTGCTTCGTGTTAAAGCCGTCATTGCGTGCAGGAACTGGCGAGTCATGCCCATATAAGGACCGAGCTTTGTGGATCAAGGAATCAACGGAGTGGTAGGAGTGTGTGTATATTTCCTGCCTTTCTGACTGAACTGTGTCGTCAGAATTCAATCGCGGAAGAAGGATCTCGTGTAAGCAGCATTGAACTGGAACTGAGATTTAGTGAAACATTAACTCATATCGAGTCTGCTATTGTGAGCAGTTCATTTGATTTATTATTATTATTACAATTACTTAGTTTATTGTAATTTAAAATGTTCTACTGTTATTTTTTTCCTTTCACATTTTTAAACTGTACTGTATTTAATTTAATTTAAGTATTTTATTCTATATCTATTTTCCTGGAAAATAAGTAAAAAGGGTACTTCAAAGGGTTATCACTTGAAAGGATTTTATTGAAATTTAAAGTTATTCTCAATGTTAAATAAGCCAATTAGTAACAAATTGAATAAATAGGTGAAAATAAATTTGATACACATATTAGTCGAGTAAGGGTTAATTAGCTTTATTAGCTCGAATCTAAATTGGACAACAAAAAATAAATAAATAGATAAACAATCAATAATAGTAACAAACTAAATAGGAAATATATATATATATATATATATATATATATATATATATATATATACGGGTTATAGTAAGGTAAAAATCTAATTTGTTGGAACAAGTCTTTGTCTTAATTTTTGCCTTAACTTTTCTTTTGTGTCACGTTGTGATGTTTTGAATCTCACTGCCTTGTTTTATTTGTATTCATATTTTCTTCTCCAAATACATCTTACCTGTTTCTAACGCAGCCGGTGTTGTCACTCATGCCTTTCCTCTTGTTAGCACTGTCTCTTGAGCGAGTCTAATCTTCTGGTCACTGGTCCAAATCTAGAAATAGTGCAATCCCTTCTCTCTCATTTCCGTTATCCACTGTTTGAGAGGGAGGGTTGCAATTGCGCCGCAAGCGCGTTACATATGCATAAGCAGCATGTATTTTCTTTAGCGTGCATGTTAACAAATCGGTGCATTCACACCTGGAGCAAAAGCGATGCTTCGGCACAGAGTCTATTTTTGCTGTGCTGCTCATGCTCAATTCAAGAGATAGCACACTTTTGATGCACAACTAAATTATTTCACACAAAAGTGATACAAACACACAGAATAAGCATGCCTAGTGTGTTTAATACGCATTTCAGAAAATAAAATTGTCTAGAAGACTCACCTATTTAAACTGAATTAATCAGTTTGGATGAAAGTATGGTGTATTATCATAAAAAAGCACATAAGTTACATTTCACACACGAATCCCCGTGTTACACTGATGTGAAGTATTCTGGCTGACTACCTATTGTATACCAAGTATGCCTACTAAACCCAAAACTAACCTTAACCCTTATTACATCCAAGCAGTTACTATATATTACTCAGTAATACCTTAAAGTACACTGTGCCGCACTTTATTTTACTGCACATGCACTTACAAAAACAACAAGAGATCAGTTCAGCTGAACTAATACATGTTAGTGTGATACTAACACACACGGCTTCTGTTATATCATGTCTGCACTGGAGCTCAACAGTGTTAGTTTTTTCTGGTAAATGAGTGAGCAAACAAATAAATAGTTCAGTCACGAAACTCAAGATGGCGCCGGCTGACGGGTTGTTAACGTAATTTAAACGACTTGGCATGAGCTGATTGGTTCATGCTGGACATGTATCCAATGAGCTTACTTGCCTTGTTTTTATACGGCTGACTAGTATTCACTTGAGATTCCTGCAGCACGCTTTCAGAGTATCCCTGAAGCCCTCCACCTTCTCCAGCTCCAACTGTATAGATCTGCTACTGGGTTATTTTAGATGCTATTTGTGCAGCAGCAGTATGTCTTAAATGCTCACGGCACTGTATCGTCGTATGGATGGGCAGTAGCATGTTCCTGTACTTGCTTACAGCAGCAGCACCGTAGTAGATCTATTCCACAAAGACCAAATACATTAACATAGCTATAACCATCACCATGCTAAACATTCCCGAGAGTTGTCATGATTGAACTCATCAGTTGAGGACATACTTACACACAAGCGTGTGTTTTCTCTCAGACATCGTAAACTGCAGACGTACATGGATGCTGGTTGAGTGGTTGTGAAATAACTCACACAATATTTATACGAGATGGAAATAGTGAGCGGCTCGTGGGCTTTACACTGATATATCACCAGCAGGTTATTCTGGAGGGGGTTATTTCTGGAGATGTTGTTTTTTTGTGTGGGAAGAGTTGAATTCTCACTCCTCCTCGCATTCACTCCGTCTCTAATACATGTCATTCTGAGGGAGGCCAGGCTTTATTTATAACGCGCACACGCACGCACGCACACACACACATAAACACACACAGGTGAGGTGTGCAGCAGAAGCTCCTCGGAGACACCTTACACAGGCACGCACGCACGCGCACATGCACACACACACACACACACACACACACTCAGGTGAGGAGGTGTGCAGCAGAAGCTCATCTGACACACTTTACACAGACCCACACACACACACACACACGCACGCACACACGCACACACACAGGTGAGGAGGTGTGCAGCAGAAGCTCCTCGGACACACTTTACACAGACCCACACACGCACGCACACACGCACACACACAGGTGAGGAGGTGTGCAGCAGAAGCTCATCTGACACACTTTACACAGACCCACGCACGCACACACACACGCGCGCACACACACACACACGCACACACACAGGTGAGGAGGTGTGCAGCAGAAGCTCCTCGGACACACTTTACACAGACCCACACACACACACACACACACTCAGGTGAGGAGGTGTGCAGCAGAAGCTCCTCGGACACACTTTACACAGACCCACACACACACGCACACACACAGGTGAGGAGGTGTGCAGCAGAAGCTCCTCGGACACACTTTACACAGACTCACACACACACACACACACACTCAGGTGAGGAGGTGTGCAGCAGAAGCTCCTCGGACACACTTTACACAGACCCACACACACACACGCACACACAGGTGAGGAGGTGTGCAGCAGAAGCTCCTCGGACACACTTTACACAGACCCACACACACACACACACACTCAGGTGAGGAGGTGTGCAGCAGAAGCTCCTCGGACACACTTTACACAGACCCACACACACACACACACACACACACACTCAGGTGAGGAGGTGTGCAGCAGAAGCTCCTCGGACACACTTTACACAGACCCACACACACACACACACACACACACACTCAGGTGAGGAGGTGTGCAGCAGAAGCTCCTCGGACACACTTTACACAGACGCTAACAAAAAGATGCTCTAAGAACATGTTTGGTTATATTCTCGTTTAGTTATTTCTGAATGTTCCAATGTCAACATTTTAAAATGATTAAAAAAAATGGGTATGTAAACATAAAGGGAACATATAATTTGATCATACCATAAATATTATGAGAACTTAACTTCTGAATGTTCTAAAACAAGTTTTAACATTTAAAAAAACAATGTCTGATTAAAACATTAAAAACAAGTTTGGTGAATGATGTATAAATAATGTTTTTGTGCTAATGTTTTGAGAACATTATTAAAGACCAGATAACTTGATCACAAATTCTATTAACGACACTGGACATTTGTTTGTAACTTTGAGAGAACAACGCATAATAATGTCTTGCCAAAGTACTTATTAAGCCTTAACCACATTTTGAATGTTCTCTCGTAATTAAAAAAAAAATAATAAAAGTATTTAAATCGTTTTTATTTTTGGTTATACAAATTATGTAAATTAAGGTTCTATTAATGTTACAAATAATAAAAAAAAAACACAGCGGCATTTGGTTTTGCGGGAGAATTTCTTCCGAAAAATCATAACGAGATGAAATTATGCGAGGTATCTTCAGCGCCTGGTTTCCTCTTTCAGCTCAACCTAGAAATAAATAGTTTTTAAAAACTTAAACAATGTGTTAAATGGGTTCTTTAGCATGATCTTCAACATGTGACTGTGATCAGAAACATAACAAAACCTTCTCGTTATAAAATACAATGTTAGAATCAGCAGTTCTTATGATCAATTAATTCATCTCAGGAGCTGTAATAGTTAAAAATATTATACGTTTTCAAAAGCGTCCCAGATGTAATACTCATTCATGTCTGCTAATTACAGCAGTGGGCGTCTACACATAAGTCTGAAAGGAGACACGCCCATTTAAATTATATGATTAAAGGGGTCATGACATGAGAAATCAAATGTGCCATATAACACGTGTCCTAACTACACACGACGCGATGCCGTGACACGCAATAAAAGGTATCTTTTCCATGTTAATCTGAGATTTTGTCCTTACTAGCCGCTGCGGCAACACGCAAATATTTTAATTTAGAAACGGTTTCTATTTCCGCGACGTCGCGGCTGGAACAACAACGTATAAATTAATGACAGTAATAATCTCAGGTACTGATTATGTGCTTTATTCAAACTCAAACGTGTCTAATATGAATTTGAATATCATTCTGCATGACCGTTATAGCCAACAACAGATATTGTAAATAAGATGTACGTTAAAACTGCGAACCAACAAGCATATTCCATGACAAAGATGGCCTCAGTCACTCAGTATGTACTTTTAATAATGTTAAAAAGGTTTAATATGTATGAATTAGATTATAAACACTAATTTCGTTGCGAGAGCAGTGCGCTTCCAGGGAGAGCCCGTCCACACACTCTTCTGATTGGCTGTGATATTTGATTGATTCTGTCGCGTCACGCTGTTGCGTCGCGTGTAGTTAGGACACGGTGTAAGAGGTCTTTGTACCATTTAAACATCCTGTAAGCTTAAACGTCCTCCTCATTGTAAACAACGCATTTCTTTAATCAAGCTCTAGAAACGGCTCGTTTGGGGCAAGATGACGTCACCTGGGCACAAACATTTGCATAAACTCCGCCTCCAGAGCAACACATCAACGAATAGTATTCTTCTCAGTATAGGCCCCGCCCACTGGCGTCTGTCACGGCTGACACTTGATCGTGCTTAATGCGAGTGTCGCATTGCTTTAAAAGCAAACGGAAAATCACAATCACTGCGCTATCTTGTCTACGCTGGATACAGTATAGAGATGCAGTGAAAGATCATTCGCTTTGACACGTTTGGTTTAAGCAGCTCGTTCACATTTTTGTACAGATATCAGAATGATCCCAGTGTAAGGCACATGTGGATAGTTTATTTTAATGGCGTCCCCGGATCGAGTCGGAGGATTTTGTTTTGTAATTCTTTGACTTGTCAGCATTAACCAGTGGTGGTCAGTAACGAAGTAAAACTACTTCGTTACTGTACTTAAGTACATTTTTCAAGTATCTGTACTTTACTGGAGTAGTTTTTATTTTGAGTAACTTTTACTTTTACTTCACTACATTCCAAAGCATAAGATCGTACTTTTTACTTCACTACATTTCATAAAACATATCGTTACTCCTTATAATACATCACGTGCTCCGAGACGCAGAAGCGGTGTCTGATTCATGAACAAACTGATTCTTTTCAATGAACCTCGGTTCGCAAATCGCCACAAACGATTCATTCACGAATTGCAATGATCCGATTGCAGTTGTTCACGAGTCGAAAACTCACTGATTCAAATGATCCGTTTAGAGCGAGTCTTCTTCAGTGAACTGAACTCACAAGTAAAGAACCGGGAGATCTTGTGTGCGCGCGCGCGCGCAGGCGCGCAACAACTGCTGCGAAAAGTAAGTTAATAATGTCGGATTTTTTGGATTAATTATTGTAACTGAAAATAATATTTAGGTCAAAACTGTCAGTTGTTTGTGAACTAAATCTGCTGTAAAGGGTGATCTATTTAAGCCCACTGAAATGCTTGAATGCAGACAGATCAACATCAGTGTCTCTAACGTTATGTTTTAGGTAAAAAAACTAAACATTAAAATAACACAGATTAAATAAAATAACTCATGCACGTTCATATTCCCCGCTGCTGTAACGTTAGCAGTTTTATTAAAATGCTATGCATTTAGACCTATGTGACGTCTGTTTTTATATTGTTTATCAACAGTATACATTTTTATATTGTTTAGATCAACTAGCCGAGTAGACAGATATGAATGTTTATTCATAACCATACTGAAAATAAGTAAATATTGTTAGCTGATGCTAGCTGTCTAGCTAACAAGCTTGCTGGTGCTAAGTTGAGGAAATGTTTAGATATAAAGTCCAAATATCTTTATTCAGCCACCGAGATAGATTCCATCTGAGGGAAAAAGAAAGGATGTGATGTTCAGAACATAGTAACTACAGTAATTATCAGAGTGGGAAGTGATGTCCTCCGGGGGCATTTGGCCAGGGGTGTTTTTACACCACAGACAAGGTTTGAGAAGAAAAAAAAATCATTATGAAAATTTAATTAGATTTTCCTTAAAATGTTCTTCCTAATTTCAGGCCTAATTCTCATGTCATATATAACTGACGTTCTGCAAAACAACAAGTTCTAAAACACTTTTTTCTTCCTGGTGAAGATTAGATGTGAAATCTGTTTTCTCTCAGGTACATGGCAGTGTAAGCTTCACAGTGAACATTACTACATCACTCTCATCAACGTAGTCCATATCAACAAAATATATATCTTGACTCTATATAGTGGTTATTTTGGGAAAAACCCAGGTATTTTGGGCAGTAGGATTATAAAAATATGTGCTAATATTAAATTAAATAAAGTAGTCTATATAAAATTGCAAAATAAATCTGTCTATCAGTACTTTTTTACTTGAGTACATAAAAAATTGAGTACTTTTGTACTTTCACTCGAGTAAAATTGAAAAAGCAGTACTTTTACTTTTACTGGAGTAATATTTTATTATACCTATCTGTACTTTTACTCAAGTACTTGATCTGTGTACTTTGCCCACCACTGGCATTAACAAATTAAAGCAGGTACCGATCTTTGCATTGCACATTTTGATCAAAGAACATTAGTTTTCAGTAGGTCCATTATCTATGGGTGATTAAATCTAAAATTGTGTAGAGTGAAATGCATTAATTACAACAGTGACATTGTATTTTTCTTGATCATTTATTCAGAATTATTGCAATTGCTTCAATGCCTTGTTTCACTTCAGAATTCTACATATAACGACCCATAGATAAATTACTTAATGATCATATATTTACCTTTTTTCAGTCAAATCGATGACTCGTGCATGTTGGCTGGTGATCATGGTATCAGCGGGATAAGCGCATGTGAGTATTAAAGTTAAACCGTGACAGCGATCACAGAGATCAGATATAATGTGGTGTGAATTAGGGCTGGGCGATAATTCGATAATTATCGCGATATAATTTTCCTCTAAAACGATATTAAAAGTTCGAAAAAAAAATCGATATAATGTTTATGCGCCAAAAGCGGAACGAAACCACGTGACTCATTTGAATCGCGCCACACGGACCGTTTATCCGCTCGGATCACAGTTCAAACTGCCGCGCGGCACGAGCTCACTAGAGCAGATGCGTTTACTCGGTCACGTGATCCCTAAGCAGTGCTGTGAGATCCAGTCAGTAGACGCGTTCGACTTAAAGCGGCGCTGCACAGAATGGTCAGTGTCATCAAAGTACCGCGAGAGCCTTTCGAAAGCATAGTTTTCATCTGCTCTTATCGCTCTCGCGGTACTTTGATGTCATACACTGACCATTCTGTGCAGCGCCGCTTTAAGTCGAACGCGCCTAATGTGAGAACACAAGCCGAACATGAGAAACACTGTGCAACGAGACAGTCAGAAGGCTTTTCAATATGCACATCGCCATTATTTACCATGGATTTACTGTAGTAACACTCACTGCACTATGGTATTGTGGCAGAAATGTGGGATATTCACATTTAATATTATTACAGGAGTAATGGTATATAATTATAGTAAATATGTGTGGTTAAGGCAGCTATAGCATGTGTACATTTATACTGAATGGTTTTACACTACTGTCTTTCATACAAAAAGACTACTTAAAAACCGTTTAGTTATATTTGACCATGTTATTGAGGTGCTATATGTGTGGTTTTAACTGTTTATCATTATTTAAATGTATGCTACTATAGGAGACCAGTGCTTAATAAAAATAAAACTTGGTCAGAATACATTATACCATATAAAACTGAGGTTGCTACAGATGTTACTGATGTAAAGATGTTACTGATTTTGATAATGAACAAAAATGTTACTGCATCCTAACTCAAGCTACGATCAAATGTGTATTTCTAAGAGACAAAAAAGTGATATTATTATCATTCATATTATGAGGCAACCCAAACCGGTTTCTTGATTTTGAAACAATATCAACTCATTAAAACATGCAGAAACTAAGAAATACATTTCACGAGTTCACACTTACTTAATAATGAACTGAGTAAACGGTATGCGTATTTGGCGTGCTGTCCGAGGAGAGGGCTCCGAGCTCGGTAGTAGTTCCCAAGCCCGGGGTGCTCCCCTCGCCCAGGGAGAGGGGTCCGAGCTCGGCATTGGCCCGGACCCAAAAGCTCCCCCACCCCCTGCTGGGGTGTAATCGGACTGGAAGTGTGGCGTTGGGGTGGTGGAGGGATTCTGGAAGACTAGAGATAATGGAGGTAAGGCTGCTTGATTATTTATAGGGGTTCTCTCTAGCGTTTATTGGGTAAGTGATGTGATTACTGATGATGAATTGGCTGTGTTAATTATCCGTGCGTGCTCCTCCCGAAACTTGTTTGTGAAACATCACTTCACGAGTTCACACTTACTTAATAATGAACTGAGTAAACGGTATGCGTATTTGGCGTGCTGTCCGAGGAGAGGGCTCCGAGCTCGGTAGTAGTTCCCGAGCCCGGGGTGCTCCCCTCGCCCAGGGAGAGGGGTCCGAGCTCGGCATTGGCCCGGACCCAAAAGCTCCCCAAAGAATGCTTATCGTGGGACAGCAGCCAAATAGGCTAAGCGACCCCCCCAAAAATGGCATGGTTTTAGGCTGATGGGATGCTGGACAATGCTTGTAAAGATGCTGCGGCATCTTAGAGGAATAAGCGGCTTCTGCTGAAGTGTGCTGGTGTGGCGGTGTGGGGAGGGGAGGGAGGATGTGAGGGTAGATACTGCTGCGGCAGTGGGGAAATATATATGGTGCTCCTGCGGGAGCAAACACTGCTGCGGCAGTGGGGAGGTGTTGATGGAGCTCCTGCGGGAGCGGACACTGCTGCGGCAGTGGGGAAATACTGGGAAAGCTCCTGGGGGAGCGGCACTGCTGCGGCAGTGGGGAAATAATGGGAAGGCTCCTGCGGGAGCGGGCGCTGCTGCGGCAGTGGGGAAATATATTTGCGCTCCTGCGGGAGCAGGTACTGCTGCGGCAGTGGGGGAAAACAGGAAGCGCTCCTGCTGGAGCAGACACTGCTGCGGCAGTGGGGAAAATACAGGTAGCGCTCATGGGGGAGCAGTCACTACTGCGGTAGTGAGGAAATACAGGTAGCGCTCCTGCTGGAGCAGACACTGCTGGGGCAGTGGGGAAACGAAGGGAAAGCTCCTGCGGGGGCAGGCACTGCTGGGGCAGTGGGAAAAATGGAGAGAGCTCCTGCGGGAGCGGCCACTACTGCGGTAGTGGGAAAATAGATAGCGCTCCTGCGGGAGCAGTCACTGCTGGGGCAGTGGGGACATATAGAGAAGAATCCTGTTGGAGCAGGCACTACTGCGGTAGTGGGGAAAATAGAGAGAAGGTTCCTGCTAGAGCAGGCACTACTGCGGTAGTGAAGAAAACAGCTGGGGGGGGATTCCCATGGTGGCGTGGGGGCTGTTGGGAAGGGGAGAGGGGGGGGGGGGGGAGAGGCTCCTGCTGGAGCAAGCACTGCTGCGGCAGTGAGGAAATAGAGGGGGGAAGGGGGGGGGGAGAGACTCCTGCTGGAGCAAGCACTGCTGCGGCAGTGAGGAAATAGAGGGGGTGGGGGGTGGGTGAAGGAGAGGGGATGGAGGGAAAGGCTTCCTGCTGGAGCGAGCACTGCTGCGGCAGTGAGGAAATTTAGGAAGCGCTCCTGCGGGAGCAGACACTGCTGGGGCAGTGAGGAAATACGGGTAGCGCTCCTGAGGGGAGCATTCACTACAGCGGCAGTGAGGAAATACAGGTAGCGCTCCTGCGGGAGCGGTCACTGCTGCGGCAGTGGAAATAGAGAGAGAGCTCCTGCGGGAGCGGTCACTGCTGCGGCAGTGGAAATAGAGAGAGAGCTCCTGCGGGAGCGGACACTACTGCGGTAGTGGGGACAAAACGGGAGGTGCTCCTGCGGGAGCGGTCACTGCTGGGGTAGTGGGGAAATATAGAGAAGGTTCCTGCGTGAGCAGGCACTACTGCGGTAGTGGGGAATATAGAGAAGGTTCCTGCATGAGCAGGCACTACTGCGGTAGTGAAGAAGAAGGCTGGTAGGGGGGAGGGGGAGGGGGGGGAGAAGAGAAGGCTCCTGCTGGAGCGAGCACTGCTGCGGCAGTGAGGGAATACAGATAGCGCTCCTGCGGGAGCAATCACTGCTGGGGCAGTGAGGAAATACAGGTAGCGCTCCTGAGGGGAGCAGTCACTACAGCGGTAGTGATGAAATACAGATAGCGCTCCTGCTGGAGCAGTCACTGCTGCGTCGAGGGGAAATACAGAAAAGGCTCCTTCGGGAGTAGACACTGCTGCGGCAATGGTGGAAATACAGAGAAAGCTCCCGCGGGAGCGGGCACTGCTGCGGCAGTGGGGAAAAAAAACGGTTGGGTTGGGTTGGGGTGGGGGGGGGGGGGGGAAGAGAAGGCTCCTGCTGGAGCGAGCACTGCTGCGGCAGTGAGGGAATATAAATAGCGCTCCTGCGGGAGCAGACACTGCTGCGGCAGTGGGGAAATACAGACAGCGTTCCTGAGGGGAGCAGTCACTACAGCGGTAGTGATGAAATACAGATAGCGCTCCTGCTGGAGCAGTCACTGCTGCGGCGAGGGGAAATACAGAAAAGGCTCCTTCGGGAGTAGACATTGCTGCGGCAATGGTGGAAATACAGAGAAAGCTCCTGCGGGAGCGGGCACTGCTGCGGCAGTGGGAAAAAACAGTTGGGGGGGGGGGGGGGGGGGGGGGGGGTGATGGAGAGGAGCGGTTGCTATGGGGTTTCGGAGGTGTATTCTAAAGGGGATGGCTGATTAGGGTCTGGTGGGCTTCCTTGATGTGGGAGCGGTTTAGTCGAATGTAGCTTTTGAAAGCCTCTGACGACCAGCGACCGAGTTCTTGGATCTGCTGTTGGGAAAGGCCTTTGTGGGCCGCTGTGGTTGCTGCGCCTATTCGGAATGAATGGCTGGAAAAGTTTCCGGCTGGGGTACCTGATAGGTGCAGGACTGCCTTGAGGTGCTTTTGGAACCAGAAGCGAGTGGCGGGGCGGTTGGAGTCGTCTGTGAAAAGGGGGTCGGATGGGAGTTTGGACTGTGATTTCCTTAGGTGGAGGAAAGCTAGGAGGGTTTGGTATGGTGATAAAGGCGATTGGAGTTTGAAAATGTAAATGAAGTGGCCTTTCTTAGTTTGGTCTGTCTTACTTTGCTTAATGGTGTAAGAAATGGTTTCGTCGTCCAGTACTGCTAGGTCTGAGATAGTGGGGTGGATGGCTGGGTCGAAACTGGATGAGATGGCGAGCTCAGAGCATCTGAGAAAGCCAAAGAAGGCCAGGATAAACATGGCATCGAGTGTGTGGGCAGTGTGGGCAGAATGGTAGCCTCTGCGGAGGGTGGAAATGCATTTGGTCAAAATTTTTACAGTTATGGGCTGCCTGGAGTCTGGGCGGGTGGGATTGGTTTTTTGGATACTTTTAATGAGTAGGGAGGTCTGTGAATTGGCTATGTGGGTGGAAGGGGAACCGTATAGAAGTTTTGTGAAAAAATTGTAGTCCGCTTAGGTAGCCTTTAATGGAAGTGGTTTGGAGTTTTTTGTTTATGTTGAGGTGGGAGATGAATGAGGTGATGGCCAGTAGTGAAAAGGTGGGGAATGGCAAGTTATAAGCGGAGTGAAAAGTTTTAAAGCTTTTCCGTGCTGTCAGGTATGACTGGAGGGTCCTTGGGGAGACTGCTTGGAGAATTGAATTGAGGGAGGCTTCGAGGAGAGGTTTCAAGGGATGGTTTAAGGGAATATCCGTTCTGAAAAGGGAGGTACTGGGGTGGGGAGTGGATCCGCCTCCGGTGCCAATGTTCTGAATTTCTGATAGGATTGTGACCTGATGGAGTTGGCTACAGGGGATGGTTCCAGTGCGAGTGCGTTTGGAGGGATGGGTAGAGGCGAGGCGGTGGAAAGAGAAAAAAAGGGGCTCCGGGGATGGAACTGACTGCGTGGGAGGGAGGGGGAATGGCTGGTGTTTGGGTCAATGATTGGGGTAAGTTTGAGCCTGAAAGGGCTTGGTGAATGGAGAGAGGAGGGGGAAAAAGGGGGGGGGGGGGGGGAAGGCGGGCGCCGGGGCTTGCGCTGATGGAGTAGGGCTAGCCGTGAGTGGCGGAGCTGCGGGCCATGGGTAGGGGAGGGGTTCGTTGGTCCGAGGCCGCGTGTAGCTGTATGCCGCTGACGGAGGTGTGCTTGTTCTGGTGAGGCGGCTTGTGGAGGCGAAGGCTGACTCTTCGCTGGGCTGGGTTGCGAGCTGGCGCTCGGTGGAAGCTCGAGGAAGGTGGGGGCTGAGGGCTGCGGTATCCGGGGCGCGGCCCAGGCTGGCCGAGGGCCTGCTGCTGCGGTTCGGTGGCCGGAGGCCGGTTCTTGAGGGAGTGAAGATTGGGCCGGGCCGCGAGTAGGGTGGTTTGCGGCTCTTGCTTGCTATGGTCGCTGATTTGAGTGGAGGGGAGGAATTTAGAAGTTCCCCGGACTGGAGAGAATTGTAGAGGGCGAGGAGATCTGACTTGCTTGAACGTCGTGGGATAATGACGCCGGCGCTGGTGAGAACTTGACGGAGTTCTGCCACGGTCCAATTTTCTGCTGATGGAGCGTGTGAGAAGACTGACGCGTAGGAGGAGGCTGGAGAAGGTGGTTGCTGCCTTGGAGGCGAGGGTGGAGGCGGGCTGCGGCGCTTGGAGGCGTTAGCCGCGGTGGTGCGGGAAGGCCGGCGGCCCCGTATTGCAGCCACGGGCTCGGTTGAGTTGTCCTGCGGATCGCTGGTGCTTTGGACGGCGGCGGGAGGATCCGATGAGTCGGTAGGTCTTTCGTCGCGGAAAACTTCGATCTCTGACATGTTGCAGGCGGAGGCAGCTTCGCGCTTGCTTCGGCTGCAGGCCACATAGTTTGTAATATTCGGGGAAAAAGGCTGTAGAGCCTGATCAGCCTGTGCTGCTAACGGTGGCAGACTCGTGCTAGCGTTCGCTACGGGAGCTGGAGGCCGCTGAAAGGAAGTAGAACAAAAATATGAGATGTGGGGGCCTGCGTTGCAAGTGGAGGTAGCCGCATGCTAAGTTGCTTCTGTAGGCTGAGGAAAAAAAAGGGGGGGGGGCAGGGTTTGTGACTTGGCGGGACATGCTGAAAACATCCGGGTAGCCTGCAGTGTTGCCAATTTAGCGAATGATATATATTTAATTAACATAGCAGTTCTCAGACTAACCTGGCAACTTGTATTTCGATCGTCTAGCAACAGGTTTAACTATTTTTAAACCTTTTTATTTAGCAACCTTTTAAGTGATAAAATTATGAAAGGCATTCGTTTCTCTTAACCACGCAAAGAAAAGAGTATTGAAACCCCTAGCAGGTTAATCGTTACTGTTAGCCCACCATAATTAATAGTGGAATGTCTCTTCCAACTGTTGGTCTTAACCACGAAACAAATTATAATCCGCCTTATCTATTCAAATATGGGGTGAATTAGTACAGGTAAAATGCTGGTAAAAAACATGGAAAGTTATTGTAGGTTCTAAACGCTTGCTTCCTGGTTACGTAATGCATTGACATCCAAAAATGCTGCGGTGTCATTTAACAATTTTAGCAACAAATGTAACTACTTTGGCAACACTGCTGGCCTGCGCCCGTTAGCGTAGGCAGCTTCGCGTTAGCTTCTGGAAACGGAAGTTAGGCCCGGCTACATATGGCTCTGCGGCTGGAAGAGCCGCGGTGAAAGGCTGAGCAAAAAGCGGGAATCGAGTGAGGCTTGCTGCGGTGAGAACTGGTGCGCGGCCCATGCTCGTTGAAGAATAGTACAGATCCGTTTGTTTATCCTCCGCGAGAACGGAGCGTCGTAATTAATCAGCGTTTGCCTCTGGCTTAAATACGGTCCACTTCCGATCGGAGGAATTGTTGGCGCGGCCGAATGATACGAGGATGCCGGGGAAGTTGAAAGTTTCGGCGGTGGAAGCCCTGATTAAGCCCTGATGTCGGGGAAATCTTGTGGCTGGTCGAGCGGAGCGGCGGCCGCGATGGAGCCTGGGGCTCGGGAGCGTTGGCTGGCGGAGAAGGAGAGATCCTGGGGCCGGTCAATTTGCTGCGGAGGATCCGCGAATCTCGAGTATATGTCCCGTTGTTTGGAAGGAGAAAAATGAGATCTGTGATCATGGCAAGGGAGCAAGCCGAACTCTGGAAGACTAGAGATAATGGAGGTAAGGCTGCTTGATTATTTATAGGGGTTCTCTCTAGCGTTTATTGGGTAAGTGATGTGATTACTGATGATGAATTGGCTGTGTTAATTATCCGTGCGTGCTCCTCCCGAAACTTGTTTGTGAAACATCACATCTATTTAGATAATTATTGTGTTGAGGAAAATTAATGGTCTGGTTTCTAAAACTTTCACTTTGGAGCAAAAATCTGGCTTTAAACTTGAAAGAAATAAAGATTTGACATTTATCGAGATAATTATCGATATCGACTGATATGAAAATAATTATCGTGATAATATTTTGGGCCATATCGCCCAGCCCTAGTGTGAATGTAAACAGGCTTGCGGCCTAAGAAACCCGATCTCTGTGGGCAAACGTGTCGCTCTGGTCCTGTGTGGTTTGTATTTGCACGTGTTTCCTGTGGGTTAGATGTCCAGATATATAGCTGATTCACAACCGCGTTAGGAAGCGGCTCCTGACGGATGCAGATATGCGTGATTAAACAAGCAATAATATCCGATCCGATCAGCTATTCTACAGCGCTGGGTTTCTCTCTCAGCTCAACAGTTCGAAGAACCTCCAACGTTTAAAGTTAGTTAAACTGTCGATAATAAGATGCGCTTCAGAGACGTTTGAGGGAATGTTTTTCATTTGTCGTCTTCGTCTGTTTGCGTTCAGGATTGAGCGACTGTAATCTCTCTCAGCTCTTCACAAATGAACCTGTGGACGGTGGAAGATTGTTCACAGCGGATGAGCTGAGGTTTGAAAGTCACTGGTTTATTGACGAGCTGAATTTGTACACAAGCAGACTCTGATTATTATCAGTGCAGCGAAACACTAGAAAGAGGCTGCGGCGCTCAATTATTTGATACATGTGTCTCTCAGAATATTAAACTCCGAGACCTCAGACCGGCTGGGCACCCTGACGATCATGATGAAGGTAGTGACTGACTCTTATCAAATCACTGATTGTCTGACCTTTCACAGCTAACCACCGCAGCGGATGAAATACTGTCGTCTGTCTGTTATTCGTTTAGTTCCAGAGCATGTTTTAACTTCATTCAGAGTGATAGATGAGCCCAAATATCTCCAGAAAACATCAACATGAGATTGAGTCAACAAGCTGAATTGACATCATCATGCACAAAGAGTCATCCTTTTATTAGCATTTTTATTATATTAAACAGTATTATGATTATTAACAGCCTATGCTTTTGTAATTTTTTTTAGGGCCCACGCACATCTTTTATCTGTTAGATTTATCGTTCATTCATTCATTAATTCATTCCTTTGTTTGTTCATTCATTCCTTTGTTCATTAATTCATTCCTTTGTTCATTCCTTCATTAATTAATTCCTTTGTTCATTCCTTCATTCATTCATTAATTAATTCCTTTGTTCATTCATTCATTAATTAATTCATTTGTTCATTCCTTCCTTTTGTTCATTCCTTCATTCATTCATTCATTCATTCTTTTGTTCATTCATTCATTTGTTGATACATTAATGCATTCATTAATTAATTCATTCATTAATTAATTGATACTTTCATTCATTCATTCATTTGTTCATGCATTCATTCATTTATATTTACATTCATGCATTTAGCAGACGCTTTTATCCAAAGTGACTTACAGTGCATTCAGGTTATACATTTATTGTCAGTAAGTGTGTTTCCTGGGAATTGAACCCACAACCTTTTGCGCTGCTAACGCAATGCTCTACCACCGAGCCAATAGTTACCACTGAGCCACAGGAATGAATTAAGGAATTAATTCATCTGTTAATTCGTTCATTCATTCCTTTTGTTCATTAATTCTTTCCTGTTCCTGTGGCTCAGTGTTACAGCATTGCGTTAGCAGCGCAAAGGTTGTGGATTCAATTCCCAGGGAACACACACACTGAATATGTATAACCTGAATGCACTGTAAGTCGCTTTGGATAAAAGTGTCTGTTAAATGCATATATAATAATTAATTTGTTTGTTCATTCATTCATTTATCTGTTTTTGAGTCTATGGCAGCCCATAGAACCGCTTTTGGGAATGTTGTAATATTTGGCACACTGATTGAAGACAGTCCCAACATTAACCACAGCAAGTTTGGAATCTCTAACTCAAACTAGTCCTAGTCCAAAATTTCGCTACCACTAGTCCAAATTTTCACTCAAGTTTGTTAATAATGTCTGAACCATATATATATATATATATATATTAGAGGTGGGCATAGATTAATTTTTTTAATCTAGATTAATCTAGATTAATTTTGGAATTAATCTAGATTAATCTAGATTAAAATGGCTCATTTGAATTCTGCCGAAGGCATTCAGAATATGTGTGCTACCCAAATAATGACTAAAAGTAAGTCTTTGAGAACGGGTTTCTCAAGCCAGGTGGCGCATTAGACCAGGGGCTCATCTCCTGTTTCCAAAATGCATCACAAACTTTAATCTCTTCCCGTCCCAATCCCACGAAAAAACTGGGGGAAAATCCCGTTCCACTCCCGGAAGAATGACTCCCATTCCCTCCCATTCCCGTGTTGTTGTTTTTTTTTTTTTTTTTTGCCGATAACTGTCAATTACAGTAAAAATATAGTACAGATCACAGCATGCCCACCTTATTAGTTGAATAAAAACCCAAAATGTCGTTTTTTGTTATTATATTGAACTGAAAGCCATTTTATGCACAGTGTTGCACAGATTAAATTTCATGTAAATCATCCATGCTAACACACACGTCTTCTATTTTTATTTTTTAGACATTTCACTCTCTATAGATATATTTTTCAAAGACGGAGTTTCTCGCTCAAGTTCACATGAGACCTAAAGCGCATCCTGTTTGCTTAAAAGCGCAACGTTTCGTTGTTATTCTGAGTGCACACAAATAAACGTAGAGTCTTTACAGATTCGAAAGATGTATTAGGCTACTTTTATCTGTATGACCAAGAATGACGGAGATTTTAAGAGCAAGTGAGCGCACCGGAGCCTGTCCTGCAGCAAACGCGCTTCCACACAAACACTTCAATAGCGCACGTTTCTCTAGGTTAACATCATATTGAGCGGCCATGTAAAGTTGCTACTACATACATCTTTCAGATGAAAAGCCATATTTGAGGTTGATGAATGATAGGTGAGCGTTTGGATGTCCTGCCCGATTGTATTACCACATAGACCAGCCGTTAACAATCTGTCCATCACGGACTGCGAGCCTCTAGTTCGAAGACTCGTTCTCGCCCCCTACAGTGCAATTCGGCTAGGTATACATCCGCGCTAAAATATCAGGGTGAAAGTCATCATAGTGCGTAGTATAGACCCAGCTCCCAACCCAACTTTGAGAATAGATTAACGGCGATATTTTTTTTATCGCCGATAAGAGTCTCGCGATAACGCAGCACGTTAACGCCGATAACGGCCCACCACTAATATATATATATATATATATATATATATATATATATATATATATATATATTGTTTTAGTTTTTTTCTGAATCTTTGGCTCATGAGTCGAATGAACTCCAAAATAATAATAGAAATGTTTAATTTTTAATAGTTCGAAAAACCGACTTTTTCGAACTTGTCCTAGACGGTTTGTCTGATTCTCTCCAAAACAGGCTCAAATCCTCTCCACACCATGCTGGCCAAAAGATGTGGAAATATATTTGATTAGTTAAACCTTTCTCAAATAAAGCGTGAACGAATTTGATGAAGAGCACGTAAAAGTGGATTTGAGAAAAATTATATATTTTATTTGTTGACCTGCATGTCATGTGACCATAATCATGTCACAAAACATATAAATGTGATACTTCATTATTAAAATATTTATTTTAAAATCTAAGGGGTACTTCAAAATATATATATATATGGAGAAAGTGGATCAGATTACAAAAAAGTTGGTGAATTTGTGCGTTTATTTATTTGATTTAGAATACAGTAAACAAATTTCATTTTAATTAGAATTTAAGCTGATTTCTATGTGAATGTTAAAGTGTAATTTATTTCTGTGATCAAAGCTGTATTTTCAGCATCATTCCTCCAATTTTCAGTGTCACATGATCTTCAGAAATCATAATAATATGCTGCTCAAGAAATATTTCTGATTATGATCAATGTTGAAAACAGTTGTTCTGCACAACTTGTTTCTGTGAAAACTGTGATACATTAAATTGTTCAGGATTCACGGATGAATAACAAATAAAAAAGAACAGCATCTATTTGAAGTCTTTCATGAGATTATAATTGTATTTACTGGTGCTTTTGATCAGTGGTGTCAGTATTGAGGAGTATGTGTTAAAGGTGTATATTTCTTCTGTAAGTCACAGCTCACATGCAGATCTTTATTCTCAAGGACAGCATTGAGTCTGAATGCACAGAAAGATTCACAAAGTCAGATGTGAAAGTGTTAGAAATGTCACTGCGAGTGTTTGAGCAGCGAGACTCGCCTCTGATTGAAAGAGTTTCTGCAGCTAAAGGTCGATTTTCAAAGACTGGTTTCAATCTCGACCTGTTGGTGACCTTTCCATTCTCTCTTTCTCTCTCACACACATACGCACACAAACACACACATAAGCACACACACAGGGCCGTCGCTAGTGGGGTGAAAGATGGTGACGATTATAAGGGCCCCCGACTGGCTGAGGCCAGCTTAAAAAAGACGATCAGGACAGTTGACGGGCCACAGCTGCGAGTCCTCACGAAAGCTTAATCATTACACGTGTTTTTAAGCCTTGCCAATTTAACCATTCAAAAGAGTTTAAAACATTCAAACACAAGACACAGAGAAGCTGAACTGAGTACTCGCGCGTCGTGTTCGGTAGCAACAACTCACAGACAGCAAGACTGAACCAAACTCGCCTTCGCGTCCTCCTGCACCTGAACGAAATCGCAGTTTAAACATGCAAATAGAAAAGATGTGAAAGAGCCCAATTCAGCTCCAGCGCTGTGTTCTGTGTGCACGGAGCGCCGGCAGAGAGGCGCGTCTCAAATCACTTAAACACCGAATTTGTTGCTTCTTGTACCGATAAATACATTACATTATGTCAAAACACCCGTCTTGGAGAGTATCCTGGTAAAAGCGTTCGGTTATGTCTTACGTGAAGTAATCGTGGTGAAATAAATCGGATGTGCATTATTATACTGGACACATTGTCTCTTAAAGTGACCGCGCCAAATTTACTAGAGCTGTCAGTGTCATTAATATTAATAAAAAAAAAACACTCACTGCTCTTTACTGAATTATGCTGTAGTTTAACAATAATTAATCCACTGTCAAACCACAAATTATTCCGACATCAGATATTATTTTTGATATTTATTTGTTAGTGGGTGTAGGACACTATAGTTCATTTAAGTAAGTGAGTATAGTAAAATTAAGTAAACTGTGACATATACCCACAAATTATTCATGCAGTTGTGGGCTAGCAGTAAAATGAATACAATTTTGGATCAAAAATGATTCAGAAACTTTGACCTGACCGTGTTTTGCTTACGTGTTTTTTCTTTAATTGCTATTGTACCATTGTACAGACTGAACAAAATGAAGCATTGCTTGGTAATTGTTCAACAAAGTACTGATAGTTGTGTAAATATTGTCATACTTAAGTTGTCTGAATTGTTGGTTGATTAATCATTACATACCTTTCTATCAAAGTTATCTGACACGATCAAAATTAATTTGTTCTGACACAGTTTAACTGAGTTATTGTCATATGTTATAACCATTTTCTAAACTATAGCAAATAAACTGATATAATGTGAGAAATGCTGAAGTGTCTGAACACATTTTGGTTTAACTGTATATTTAATTTTTACAGTGAAGACTATGCAGTGCTATTTTACATTTGATTATTCAGTTTCTGTGCTTGGACACCTACAAACTTAAACAGTGTGTAAATAGCACAAATAAATAAATAGAACGAACATAAAAATAAAACATTTAAAACAGGGTCCACTGGTACAACCTGCACCAGGCCCCCGCAAACCCCCGCTACGGCCCTGTCACACACACACACACACACACACACACACACACACACACACAGACAAACACATATACACACGCACACACACACACTCACTTCATCTGTGGGCAAACACACAGTTACTGCAGCAACTATCACACATATCAAGCTCAGATATTTGTAATTAAACCTGTAAATCTTCAATTTCCATATGGTTACTCAAACTTTATTACCAGAACATAAGCAAAAGAAAAGTTTTAACTGTAAAACAAATCAGTTGCAGTGCAAATGAACTGTGTGCCCTAGTTTCCTCTGACCTTCAGTGACACAGATGATAAAACAGATGTTTCTGAGAGGAGGATGAAGAGCGCCGGACAGAGAAAGCATGGTCCCACATTAATCAATGCAGAGCGGCCTGGAATCGACGGCTCGTTTAAAAGCATTCGGGATGCCAGGCATATGGATTTTATCTTTTGTGTGCGACCACATCATATAAGACAGAAACCTCAAGCTATAAATATCCGATCTGCTCTGATCTTCTGCTTCTGTCCGACGCTTCACTTTACATGACAGGAGAACATCTGAAGAACCCCGATTTCAGACCGCTTCAGCTCTTTCAATATCTACCTTCACACATTCATTTATTAATTCATAACACATTGATAGCCCAAGTTCAGAAAGAGTTCAAATGCATCGACAGCGATTGTGTGGAACACAAAAAAAAAAAGTAAAGTAAAAAATAAAAATAAAGTAGTGACACGACATGGCTATTAATAATGAATAGCACAAATAAGTATACAAATATTTGCATTTGATTAAGATAAATTAGAGACAATACTAAAACACAAATAGATACAATTTTAGTTTTTGTAACTCAAATATAAAATAAAACCAATGTAAAAAAATGTCTAGATACTCTTAAATCCAGCTGTATTTACAGAAGCAAAATAAATAAATACATAAAATAAACACAAAATACAATAAAAATAAATAACATGAAAAATAAAATAATCATAATTATCATAAAATACAAAAAATTGAATATATAAATTAAGGAAGAGTTTACTTAAAACAAGAAAATAATAGTGTGTGTCTGTCTGTCTGTGTGTGTGTGTGTGTGTGTGTGTCGGTGTGTGCATTGAATATTTTTCTCTGATCACAATAGCAGATATTTATTTCATAAAATATAACAATGGCTAAAAATAGTATTTGTGTATTGTTTTCTTAGTAAACATGTCTAAATACCCTTAAAGCAGGATCTATTTACTGGAGAAGCTCATCATCTGTGATTGTGATTTAATATCTATGATTGTGATTGTAATTGAGTTTATCATTCGAGCGGATGGAGACGTCCAGTCTGATTAAATCAAGACATCAACCTGACTCCTGCGATTGTAAATGTCACGACCTCCAGTGTTTTACACATCAAACCTGCTATTGACTTCTGGACAAACTGACATTTGTGCGTCTCGCATGTGTTTGTGGTAAAGTTAGACTCTGGTCACATGACTCGATGTCGCACTGATTGGTCGAGCCGTGCGAGTCTCCAAAGGTCATTTATTCGATCTCAGAGTCAAACGCTCCCTCATTAGTCAAACACACTCGGCAAAACCGCTGAGCTCATGCGATCAATGCAGAGACAGAATATCGAAATGTTTGCGATCCGTTCTGATAAATAAATATAAATGAATCTGACCAAGACACTCACAGCGAAACACTGTGCAGGACTGCTATTTAGTGAGGAGCAACAGCAGACAGACAAATGAGGAATGTAGGGTTATTATAGTACAAACACACACGCACACAAATATATATATATATACAGTGGGGAATTTCATTTTTAATCCCTGATGATTTTGTACATTTGCCTACTGACAAAGAAATGAAGAATGGTCTATAATTTTAATGGTAGGTTAATTTGAACAGTGAGAGACAGAATAACATCAACAGAAATCCAGAAAAAACACATTTCAAAAAAGTTATAAATTGATTTACATTTTAATGAGTCAAATACGTATTTGACCCCTTCGCAAAACGTCTTGGTTACGTATGTAACCCTCGTTCCCTGAAGGAGAGAACGGAGACGTCACGTCGGATGACTGATGAATTGGGGATCTAGCTTAGAGAGACCAATCCACTTGGAGTGTAAACTAAAAGTGGCCAATGCACATTGGTATGTGGTTATTGCATCCAGATGCCGCTGATCACAGCATGAGTATAAATAGGCAGCAGGTGCAGGGCATATTCAGGTTTTCGCTGAGGAGCCGAGCCGGGATCTGGCCGCTCAGCGGTGGTACAGCCGTGGCGACGGGACGTGACGTCTCCTTTCCCTCCTTCAGGGAGCGAGGGTTACATATGTAACTGAGACGTTCCCTATCAGTCGGTAACTCTCGACGTCACATAGGATGACCGACAAATTGGGATCCCTACCAAAAGGCCACAGATACTGCCCCCTCCAGTTTCCAGAGGAAGCCTCCTGCACCCCTATTTTTTGGCGCAGGTTAGGGCTCCCACAAGACGACCAGTTACTGTTGCTATGGCACTACCAACACAGTAGGACTGGATAACACTGGGAAAACATACCCCTTCAGATTAGAACAGGAATGCTGCGGAAGCCCCGACCTTCCCGAAGGAGGTTCAGAAGCACTTACACATATGGACAAATGTCAGGTGCATATTGAAGATTGGAGATGATTGTAACCCTCTTGGAAGTAGCAGGAAGTCTGCCGGGAAAACACGGGCTCTAAGGCTATACCGTGGAATTACACATTACACAATTACACATATGGGATCCAAACGGTCTCTACATATGGAACCCAGCCCTCTACTGGTTCTCACGGATTCATCGAGTGAGGGCCTGGCGCCGGACACCGGGTCGCCCGTCCCTGGGTCTCTTGCTCCTCCGCTCACTGCCTGTAGACGGGGGCCAGTACGGGCGGGGTAGCCTGCCTACGTCCAGCTCCATGGCACCACATTTGGAGGCTGCTGCAGATGCAGTGCAGGAGTGGGGGCGGACGCAGGGGTCTGCCCTCGGCGATGAGCAGCCTTGGGTGCTGCAACCGGCGGAGAGGTGGAGGCAGCAGCTGCCCGCTGAGGCAGGAAATGTTGGATCGCCTTAGTCTGCTCCTGTGCAGCTGGGAACTGCTGGGCCATGATCCCGATTGCATTGCCGAAGAGGCCAGTCTGGGACACCGGGCCCTTGAGGAACCAAACCTTTTCGGCATCCCTATGTCAACCAGACACAGCCAGAGATGATGCTCCTGGACCACAAGTGTGGACATCGCACAACCCAGAGACCGTGCCATAACCTTCGTCGCTCGTGGCGCAAGGTCAGGAGCGGAACGGAGCTCTTTTAGAACTTCCGGATTGTGACCACTCTCGTGCATGTCCCCCAGTGCTTTTAGCCTGAAGAACGTGCAGTAACGCCACAGCGTAAGGTGGTGGCAGCATTTACACAGGCCACATAAGTATCGCTGGAAAGACCAGATGAGTACCTACAGGCCGGGAAAAGGAGGCATGGTTTGCCCTGCCAGGTAGAAAGGTTTTAAGAACACAACTGCATCGCAACCGACAGCTCTACCGGGGGGGAACCAGTTATCAGGTTGGTTCCTGGCAGTAAAAAGTGCCGTCCATGACCTGCAAGCTCCCCCTGCACTTCCGGGGGAGAGGCACCCGGGGCAGGGCGCTGAGAACCAGCACAATCTACACCGAGAAACCAGTCATCCAACCTCAAGGGTTCGGGACACGGTGGAGGTCTCCACTCGAGCCCTACGACGGCCCGGGAAATCATAGCCATCATTTCCAGATCCGACTCAGGCATTGCTACCGCCGGAGTAGTAGCGCAGCCGAAAATTCCTCTCCAGAAGCTCCAGCTCACCCTCCGATGCAACGATCGACATCTGGTCATCGGGAGGAGCGCCAAGGATACTGCTGGTACTCTCCTTGTAGAGGGCCCAGCACGTTCCATTGGTAGCTCAACAGGTTGTGGAGTGCAAGAGGAGCAATGGTATCTCGAGGGTTGGTTTCCTGGAGGGTTTGCCACGACTGTAATCCTCAGACCACCCGTGATACCGCCTGAAGTAGACCTCGCCTGTCTGCAGCTAGGACGAGAACTAGATCGAGACTGAGGCAACAGATCTCCGCCCCTTTGCCAAGGTAACGGCGCCTGGCCGGCAACTCCGACATGAGCATCCACAATGAGAAGATGACTCATCCACGAGCTCCACCTCAGCGTGCTTACTGCCCAAGCACGTGAGGCAGCGATCGTGACCATCACCCAGCGCCAGGTAACGACCGCATCCAGAAACGCACAAGTGACACGTTGTCTGAAGCAAGACCCAACTCGTCTTTACAAAGGTGTAATGTCCAGTTTGCCAGATGCAACGTCGTCTTTAAAAAGATGCACCTGTGAATGCTCTTTTAGGGAAATAGCTCTTTTAGCGTGCTGAAGCGCACAGGGGAAATGGTTGCCTGCAACACAAACAGAGGGTAGTGCAGCCTGATGTGTGCAATCCACTTGACACGGGAAGAACCACCACCACTGTAACGCCGTACCACAAGCACGAGAGTCTTCCGAAGAGCGTGTTCATATGTAAAAGCTGAATATGTGATGCACCTGCTGCCTACTTATTCTCACTCTGTGATCAGCGGCAGCTGGATGCAACAACTCTAAGCGAGAGCCCAAATTCGTCGGTCATCCGACGTGATGTCGAGAGTGACCGACTGATAGGGAACATGACTTGGTAGGTGGTGCAGGGCCGGTTCTAGACATTAGGAGGCCCTAGGCAAAATTTATGTTGGAGACCTTTTCTATTATACTATACCTATACTATACCTATACTATACTTTAACATATATTTCTGTGATGCAAAACTGATTTTTCATCAGCCATTACTCCAGTCTTCAGGGTCACATGATCTTACATAAAGATTTATTATCAATGTTGGAAACAGTGTTTAATGTTTTTTTTATTTTTCCAAAGATTTTGGGATTATTAAGATGTTTAAAAATAAAAAAATATTTTATAAAAATACAAGTCTTTACTATCAATTTTATCTATTTAACACATACTTGTTGAATACTACTGTTTTTTATTTCTGTATTTCTAATCAAAAATAAATGCAGGCTTGATGAAGTAATGTATTTTTTTAAAACATAAAAATTAGTAATGGTCCAAACTTTTGACCAGTATTGTATGTACATATTAATCAAACTTTATCTGAAGTAATCTCTTTTTTGTTTGATGAAGATGTTATTGTTGTTATTATTTTGCTGATTTATTTAATCACAGTTCAATAATACCACTACATGAACATACATGCTTTTATAATGGGCAGAATTTTACCCTTCCATTTAATCAATATTGACTATGCATATCGTCATATTATTAATTGCAATGATATTAAGTATTGCATTGTTACCTGAAATATGACAGATATTTACACAAATCAAGTGGAACAGAAAGACACGATCAATAAAATTACTAAAACTTTAACAAAAAGTAACATGAAAGCAGAAAATATAGAAATAAATACACACACACACACACATATATATATATATATATTATCATTATTAACAAAAACTATAATATATAATAGTTTTTAAATTATAGTTCAATGATACTAAACACTGACCTGAAGTACTATGATAAATAAAATACATAAATAAATAAATAAAAATAATAATAAAAAAGAAACAAAAACAATACTAAGAACACAATTAACATAAATATATCAAACATAAAAATACAGTCTAGTTCAAAATATTACAACTTTAATACTATTTGAATGATACTAAAATAAGAACAAACTTGAAGTACTAAAATAAGTAAAAGTAAAATAAATAAGAATGCATAGAAAACAACAGACATTTAAAGATGTCATCGGATGCCAAATTCACTTTACAAGTTGTTTGAACATAAATGTGTGTTGTGTTGGAAGTGTGTGTACACATCCATCCTATAATGATAAAAATCCACACAGTGGTTGTTTTTAAAAAAACCTTTCTCAAATCAGGCTGTTCTGAGATTCCTGTCAGATTGATGTAGTTCAGTACAGGCCCCTCCCACGATAGTTGATGACAGGACTGTCTTACCTTAGCTCCACCCCCCCTGAGTGAGCTGAGAGCTGTTCTCTGGTGCAGGAAAGACAAGATGTCTCAGATTAAGCGATTGAGGTGTTTTGTTGTTGGATGTAATAATGAATATAGCAGTTGTCATTTACTGCTGAAGACGCAGAGGATTTAAAGTATTTTATTGTGGCCAGCCTAAGGCACACCTGTGCAATAATCATGCTGTCTAATCAGCATCTTGATATGCCACACCTGTGAGGTGGATGGATTATCTCGGCAAAGAAGTGCTCATTAACACAGATTTAGACAGATTTGTGAATAATATTTGAGAGAAATCGGCCTTTTGTGTACATAGAAAAAGTTTTAGATTGTAGTTTAGCTCATGAAAAATGGAGGTAAAAACAAGTGTTGTGTTTACAATTTTGGTCAGTGTACATACTGTATATCTAGATGCGTACATACTGTATATCTAGATGCCTCATTATGGACTGTTTCTATGGGCCGCGATATGAAAGCCATCTGTAATTTTTGGAATGGTCTGTGAATCTTTGAGCACATTGACTGTGTGCGTCTACAACAGCAAGTTATACGCTTGCAAATCTTAGAATATTCATTGATTATTATGGTGAATGCGATATGGCTGACGCTTCAACGTATCTGGAGTGGTCAAATAGGGAAACTACACATCTATGGTCTGCTCGTCTCTCCACGGAAGAGAGGGGCAGAGCCAGCAGAGCTCATTAGCATTTAAAGCAACATGAACTAGAACAGCGTGCTGAAAACAGAGCTGATTTTGACAGGGTAAAAACAGTGTTTTTTACACTACCATTGAGAAATTTTAACCAACGTATGTTACAGACATTTCATTATGACCCTAAAGAATCATATACTCTTGTGTAAAATGGGCATCCGATGACCCCTATAAAAACCGCAAAAACACACTGCAAATTTTGTAAAACCAAAATGACAAAAACTAACATGAAAGCAGAAATTACACAATGAAATCTAATTCGAAATATCAACAGCAATATAACAGTATCTCAATACAAAAAATAACAATGTGACTTGAATGTTTTCTGGTGACCTTTAGTGATTCAAGTTGGAATATAAATGATTCTTTTCATTTTTAATTCAACTTTTGAAAGTGAGTGGGATAAAAACGAGGGACTGGAAATGAGATGAATCAGACAGCGCTGGTTTCTGTTGTAGTGATGATCTGGCTGTAAAGCACTGCTAGCTCTGTCTCTGTCTCCGCGCTGCCGGTTATAATGCCTGCACAAACTTCATTTCACACCAATTAGTTCCAGGCCGGAAGGCAGAGAGAGACGCAGCGAGTGAGAATCCTGTGGGAATCAGCCTGGTTTTCCAGCTTTCTCTCTGTCTGGATATCATCGCTCATCCGCTCTGTCATATAAATACGAGGCAGAGTCTGATGCTCAGTCAGTTTCTGAATCAGACACACACTTGTTTAATGAATCCAATCTTGTTTCATTTTCTGAAAGTGCTTAACCCTTGTTATGCATTCAGGGCCGTTTTAACTCAGAAGAGATTTTAGTGAGGGAACATAACCTGGGTTTTCTACAGCGAAACTGGCATTGCTTTTCTTTAGAGTCCAGCGAGGAGACGGTCTTTGTTCTGAAAGAGACATTTCTGATGAAACGTAATCTGTTTTTTTTTTTTTCAAAAGGAAACATAAATGTGATACTGTTTAAACTGAACTGAGCTGGATGATAACATCACTAAATTAATGATGAAGTGACTTTAACTGAAAACTGAGTGTTTATTAATATGTCCTTCTGCACACTATTGTCCTGTTTAATACTGTAAAGCTGCTTTGACACAATCTGTATGTTAAAGTGCTATATAAATAAAGGTGACCTGACTTGACTTGATATGCATGCGCCGGTCAAGCTCTTGGTGCGTTCACACCAGACGTGAATGAAGCGAACGAATCGCGCTATTCGCGTGCAGTTGGACGCTTGAACATTTTGAGTTTACTCGCTTCATTCGTGCGTGGAATTAGCTTCATTTGCGCGTGAAATACACTTCATTCACACATGAAATTCACCACACAACAGACGCAAATTTACTTTTGTAAAAGTACGAAGTAGTATCGTACAGCTCCGGGTACCCACATACAGCCATGATTAATTTGTCCTCTATTGTTGTTTCGGATTTTCTGCCTCCACTCGTAATCATGTCACTGCTAGAGCAAGCTCCTGATTGTTAACGTAATTCGCGCCATTCGCACCATTTGCGCCGCCTCATTTGCGCAAATAGCGCCACAGGATTGTCTATCGCGTCTTTGCATTGACTTAACATGTAAATCATTTGCTCGTAATGCTTTATTCGCGTCTAGTGTGAACGTACCTTTAAAGGTTTTGCATAAACAATTTATTAAAAAGAACAACATTGAAAGCATTTAGGTGATCCGCGCAGAGCCGATCCTCCCTATATGCAGAATACGCACGCTGCGTAGGGCCCCCGAAACACCAGGGGGCCTCCTCGCTCTAAAAGATGTTTTAATTTTAGTTTAGTTTTGAATTTGGCCAGCGGCTATGAAAACATGAATGATAATTTATTGTAATGTGGTGCTGTCGCCCTTTCTACGTAAAAATCTGTCAAATCATGTAATGTGAATGTCGTAAAGTCTCTTGCTCGAGACGAAGAAAACGAATTGAAATCATTGCGATCCGCGGAAGAGAGACAATGTTTCTCGAACTTTGTTTTTTTTTTGTCGTTGGACTTGTAATCCGAGGTTGAGGGTTCGAATCTCGGCTCCGGCAGGAATTGTCCACGACTGAGGTGAGACCCCTGCTCTTAACCGCTCGAACCCCCCCCGGTCAACACAGTTTGCGTAGGGCCCCCAGAAGTCTAGGATCGGCTCCGGATCCGCAGTTGTCATTGATTAGAATCTGTGTTCTGTGTTCTAGGACCGGGTGCTAGTCACTGATGCATTAGTAAACTGTGAGCAAATTCAGCTCGCGCTGAAAACATGTCGTTTTTAGTTACACTCTTCTATCTCCTGTAAGAAAACTCCACTCATCCTGTGCATGTGTCAGCTGTCAGTCATGTCGGTTTCCCAGCCCAAAAAACATTTAACTGATGATGCTTCATTTATATGGATCTCTAAGTGAGGCGCTCTTCTGTGGATCTATTAGTTTAACTCATGTAATATTTCTATTGAGCACCGACTGAAACGGTAATAATGAAGAACATAAGATAATCTGTTCATCCACTACATATTATTGTGATATATACATATTGTGATATTTGACAGTACACTCAAAACCGCTGACGGCCCTTTAATGCAGATCATTAATTTCACTGCTGTCTGATGAATCTGCTTCTCAATTACACTTCAGCTTTAACGAACATTCATCACCAACCTCACTTCATTCATCTGACTGTGCCTTGGACCTTAACTCACACTGAGAAAGCACATGCAGTGCTGAACTGTTGTAAATAAAACTGATTATTGGAGTACACTGAACAATAAACATTATTTCAGTCTTTCTACTTGAAAATTTCACATTTTATCAGAGTTTCTGCAGGTTTGGTGAAGGACATTTTAAGACCTTTTAAAACCAAATAAAGAAAATGTAAGGAATACATTGAATGAAACACAATGTGTTCCTGTGTGGCTCAGTGGTAGAGCATTGCGTCAGTAGCGCAAAAGGTTGTGAGTTCGATTCCCAGGCAACACACATACTAATTAAAATGTATAACCTGATTGCAATTTGGATAAAAGCGGCTGCTAGAAATGTAATTCAACAATGACTGTTATAACTTACTTAATTAGGAAAGAATGAATGAATTAATGAAACTAAACTGTCTAAAGACTCTTAAATCAAGATGTATTTACTGGACAATCAAAAAGACTGAAGATAAGAAGTCTTGCTTTATGAGAAACTAATGACAATTAAGTGAGTTTATGATTAAAACAAGAATAAATACTGAATAAATAACAATAATAAATACCCTGCCACTCCAAATCTACAGCATGATTTCACGATTCAGTTAGATTCATCAACAATTACCCCATCAGCTTCTGTCAGAAATCTTGGTGTAATCTTCGATGACCAGCTGACCTTCAAAAAGCACATTGCAAAGACTGCTCGATCTTGCAGGTTTGGACTTCACAACATCAGAAAGATCAGGCCCTTTCTGACAGAGCATGCTGCACAACTTCTTGTCCAGGCCCTTGTCATTTCTAGACTCATCTCTTTCAACACTACTTGACTTCATCATAAAAAAAATAAAAAATCCTTCCCTTTTTCTATATCTTCATCTTTATCTTTATCTTTCTCTCCTTCCCTTGCTAGCTTGTATTTATTTGAACAATGCCTGAGACTTGGTGTTATTGGCACTTCTTCTGTATGTTTGCCTCTTCAAGATTAATTGCTTTATGTACTCCCCAATTGTAAGTCGCTTTGGATAAAAGGGTCTGCAAATTGACTAAATGTAAATGTAAATATTTGTCATTGAGGTCAGAAAAATCAACGTAATTCAAAGGGAAACAATTTTTCATTCCCCATCAACAGATATTTGTTTTTGTTTTACTTCACATCTTACTTAATTTAAGGACGTTTGGATATTTGTACTGAAAAAAAATCTATATCTATGTATGTAGATATATAGATATGTGTGTGTGCGTGTGCGTGCGTGCGTGCGTGTGCGTGTGTATTATTTTTATGTTTTTCCCAGTGCATGCAACATTTAATGCTATGACTTTATGAACTTAAGACTTTCTGATTTAGGACCTTATCAAGGCCTAATTTATGAAAATGTGAATTAAGACTTTTAAAGACCCGCAAAAACTATTTAATATTACTTTCTATATCTTTGTAATTATTTGTGAAATTTGCCCCAATTTCTGAGTAAGTGTGGAAAACAATATTACTGCTAGTAAATTTAACAATTGATTACAAATAAATGTCAAGTAATGCAGTGAATTAAACCTTACATTTTTAATAGAAAGACCAAAATCTTTCTTTTCAAGCTTACTCTAATAGTCGTTGCTTTATTTACGACCCCAGCCGTGTTCACCGTGTAGACATCTCTGATCTGTAGCGTCAGACTGAAGATGAGGTTGTTTCGGATGGAAACGTCGTGTTCTGGACAACATCTGGCTCTGCTGGAGCACAAATGGATTCTGAAGCAGGAGACTGGCAAACGTTTCCAGTCGATTTCCACCACCTCGTTTGTCAGGAGAGGCATTCGTCAACAGCCATATTGATTTAGCAATGTGCTGCAGATTGGCTGGAGGTTCGCTGTCGTAAATCAGGCCGCAAATCAAGACGGCTGCTACAATCTGTCGAACGAAGAGCGTTTCCTCGCACAGAGCCAGAGGTCAAACTTTAGCCTGAGATATCAGTCCACTGGAACACACCAGACATGAGAAGTAGTCTGATATTAAACCGTACAGCAAATAATTTTTCTTACACAACACAGCTCAATTATATATGAAACTGGAAATATTTTACGTTTCTACTTGCTAGAATATCTTTTAAGTATTTCAGGAGCAAGAAGATACTTCTACAGTCGTACAGGTGATAAATGCAAATGTGGGCGGAAGAGTCTACTAAAGATCAAAACTACATTTATACACTTATAAAATGCTGGGTTAAAAACAACCCAACTTGGGTTATTTGGCATCCCAGCGCTGGGTAAATATTGGACATAGCACATTCTGGGTTATTTTGACCTGGTTGGGTTAAATGTTTTTACCCACCTTGCTGGGTTGTTTAATATATTGTTTAAAACTAATTATATTGCTGGCCTAAAATGGGCTGGAAATTAAAAATCACAAACTGAATTATTATAGGCAACAGCAGTAATCAAAAGATAAACATGTATTATTAAGCAAGAACACCCATGGACAAAATAAGACAAATGTAATTTATTTGGGTGAATATAGCACAGTTTACAATATTACATACAATTAAACTCATTTAACAAGCGTTTTAGAAATAAAAAAGGCATATGCAAGTGTATTCAACAGTTCTCTGTAATCGCTTTTTACCAAAACATTGCTAATTCTCGTGCCGGTTTGTCGTTAACCCAGCGTTAAAACAAGCTTAACCCAGCGGTTAGGTAGAAAACAATAACCCAGCGTTAAAACAAGCTCAACCCAGCATTTGGGTTAATACAAATAACCCAGCATTTTTAAAGTGTAATGATTTCATGATCTGTAATTTTTATATACATTGTAATATTACACTTTTTTTGTACTGCTGATTTTTTTCTTCAAATGTAACATATATTAATTGAAATATATGGAAGGTCAATTTTATTAAATGCTTTTAAAAACTATAATCATATTTAGAATTATATATATATATATATGTGTGTGTGTGTGTGTGTGTGTCTGTGAGAGTGTGTGGGTGTGTGTGTGTGTGTGCATGTGTTTTCGTATGCGTTTGTGTGGGAGAGTGTGTGTGTGTGTGTGTAGGGAATGTTTTTTTTTTTTTTCTCTCTCTGTGGGAGAGTATGTTAAATATAAATAACCAGAGCTCCTAAATTGTAGCTTTGTTATATTTTGAAAAGCCGAACTCTGAATCTTAGGGCAATCTTTGTTTTTAAATGATTCTAATTGTATTTTGAATATTTTAATTATTTTCTGGTGTGTATTATGAAGAGATCCCAGTGACCTTCAGAAGCGTGTGTGCATGTGTATATAATTATATTTTACTGCTGTCAAAATTCAAAGCACTTCTGTACTTTATCTGACAGACTTTGAGCTTCATCATCAATGCGCTGCATCATGTCTCCAGCTAATGCTGAGAGTTTTAACATCTAACCTTCAATAAACCCCACAGTCAGAGTATTTCATCATTTTATTCTGGTATGACTGCAGGTATTGACTTGCTAGTTAGAGCAGACTGTACTGGTATTTTAAATACATTACTATTTTATATGTTAAGAGACGAGAAGCTTTACTCGAACGGTGCGACAGACATTCACAGAAAGAAAGAAATGAATAGAAATCAAACTGAAATAAGCACATCCTCATCATTATGTTTGTGATGGAAAAGTATTGGCTCGTAGTTCAAGTATTTTGCATTAGTGCAGGTAGACAAGTGTTCCAGCGACAAACGTGTCACAGTGCTGATAATGCAAGACAAATTATTATTTTTGATACTTGATTAATTAATCGAAATAAGCAATTATTTTACTGGTCAATCAGAAGACTTTGATAGATTCTTCAGCTTTTGCAATTAGTTAAAATATTGAATTATACATAATCTAAAAAATAAATAAATGTAATCACTTCAGCTTTTGGAAATCATATGTCATTACGGTACAATTATTATACATATGTGGCACACAAAATGACATGACAAGACATTCTCAACTTTCTTTTAAAAAACGTGTGAAGAAAGTGGTAAATAAAGCAATTTTATTTAGCAAAGTTCAGATTTATTATAAATAGTTTGACCAATGAAGCAGCAGTTCTATTCATGAATTGATTGATTATTCCTCATATCACATATTGCATGACTACCTGGACTCAAACATGTAAGTCTTTCTTGAACCTGTAACTTATTTATAAACTCACTCTTAAGGTCTTGGATAAAAAACCAAAGATGTTTCACCATTGTAGCATATTAACTAAGTTTTCTATTTTGAGTTGGGAACATTTGATTCAATCTGCTGATTTGGCACTTATTTAGAAGATATTAAACGGTTTTGCTCCTGTTTTTAAGGATTATTTAGATCAGATAACAGGACGGTATACACGGGCCAGTATTAGAGGTGATTGTAATGTGCCATTAAGAAGAACTACCTTTGATCAATTATCGTTAGCTTTTAGAGGAACACATGAGTGGAATAGACTCCCAGTAGAGATGGAAGAAGAAGAAAATATGGTTATTGACCCATCAAAAGTGTGATCATTTATAGTGATTTATTGATATGCTCTTAGTTTATTTATTTTTTCTTCTGCTCTCATATTTCTTCTTGTTCTTAATTTGGTATGTTAATATTTTTTGTTTATATTTTCTTCCTGTCCTTAACATCAACCTGCCAAAAGGGACTACAGTTGAAAATGAGCCAGATTACATATTGTATGTATTATTAAAGTGCATTGTCTCTGATTAAATTTATGAAAAATGAGAAACTCTCTAATTCACTGTGTAATTAGCTACATGAAAAAGTAACTTAATGACACGTCATTCTGCCTAACATCTAATTTAAGTCATATGGATAAAACACTAAATAAAGTTAAGTCATAAGACGTTTTATGTTTTGATAAACTCTTGTATTCAAGCACAACCTTCACAACATAATCTCTATTACAATACTTTGTAGGGTTATAGTAATCAAAACAGTCCTGAGCTAGATCAAGCTCTGGTCTCTGCAAACCTAACTATCACTTTAATGACATACCCCCCCCACTAATAATCAGATGTGATCACTAGCTAGCTCCACACTGGAGCGCTGGCTTATAACAGAATATCAAGCTGTAATTATAACTGGCTCTGGTTTTTCATGTTTAACACCGTAAAGCTGCCTGATTTAAGGCTATCAACTACATAAAGTACTGTATAAATAAACATGATGTGACTGGACATTACAAACATCCACGTCGCTGTAATCAGATACTTTCTTAACTGCTGCTTTCTCACCGCTGTCAGCTTTTGTTGTTTATTTCATACAAATTTATTTACATATTCATCCAAACACCGCTCAGCAGAACACGAACAACATTTTTAACTCGCTATCTGCTCTCAGTAGAAATAACCCAAAAGAGAACAGAATTAATATGTGTCTAATGAGTCTCACAAACACAGTGAACGGACCTCAGCGGTGTCGTAGTTTAAGCGTGTGAAACATAACACTTATAAAGCAAACACATATAAATACTGTTCATGAGTGTTTAGTTTCCTCACAAGCAGAAGGATGAAGCTCAGAGACGAGGTGAAGGCTGGTGGTTCTTCACGAGAGTTTCATAATCAGCAAGTAGAATTATATCATTCTACACACTCAATATATAGCATCAATTTCACATAAATGCATACAAGTATGAAAGAGTCCTCCAGGATTTCTCGATTGATACATTTATTAGCATCACCTTGCATTTTTGTCTTATTTCCGCAATTGTCAGCAAAAAAAAGTAACGTTAGATAATCAAAATCAATAATTCTGAGCAAATAAATTCATAAATATGCATGTATTTGTCCTTCAGCTGCATTAGAGTGAATTGCAGAACGTCAGGTTTACTGCGTTAATAAAATAAAACAACAGGAAAACAGTTTTAGTGATTAAACACACTAAAGACATCATGATGTTCGCTGTGTTTTCTCTACAAGACAACACAATAATTAGTGCAAATTTCAATGCATTTTTTTAGAGTAGCTGCAGAAAATGTAGCTAAGTTTCACTCTGAATGCATCCGATCCCGTAAAATCCTGGCGGGACTGTATGACACTGTCACCAAGACTGGGATCATGTGATTCGAATTGTCTCTATTATTACACCGTGTTGATTTTAAGCAATAGTATGTACATACATTATTTGCGTGATATACCGTCATAATCACAGTAGCTGTGCATGTGCATTTGTTGCTGCCATAAAGCAATTCACACAAATGTCCTACTCGATAAATCTGAAGAAAACACAAACATACATAGACTTATACCATTATATTAACATTTCACTCAAACCCACACTGTGAAACAAAATCAGTAGTTTTTACAAAAGTTGTGGTTGCCAGAATAATTTAGTACAAAATACAGATAAACTGTAAATACATTTACAGAACGAAACTGTAAAATGTACAGTACAAAACTGTAATTTACAAACAAGGAACTCTGAATGTAAACCACTAAATTCAACAACACACACTGCTATTACAATCAGTTATAACCACCATAAGTAAAGAGAAAGTGTTCCTGTGTGGTTCAGTGGTAGAGGATTGCGTCAACAGCGCAAAAGGTTGTGGGTTCGATTCCCAGGGAACACATGTACTAATGAAAATGTATAGCCTGAATGTACTGTAAGTCGCTTTGGATAAAAGCGTCTGCTAAATGCATAAATGTAAATGTAGAAAGCCACATGAAGAATCAAAGTGCATCACAAGTAGCTTCACCACAAGCAGAAGTAAATACTGATATATAAAGTCATTCATGCAAGCACTAAACACCATCACGGTAACAAACATGATATTTGAATAATGCAATACACTTTCATTAAACAACAGAAGATGTAACATAAAGCCCAAATGCACATAACTGATAACAAAAAACATGATTATTTAAACAAAATACTTTCAAATGTGGAGTATAACGCAGGGAATTCTGGGAATATCAGTTTAAAGTGTTTTACTGTAAATTATACATCAATTTCTTATTTTTACTTCTAAAGACGATAAAATTAACAGCATTTTACTGTAAATATACATGAAATGTCTGGTTAGATCTTTTACTGTTTTCCCTGTATATGATACGAGAACTTACTGTTAACATATTAACGTTTTTTTTTCAGTAGCGTATTTACAAAATGTTACAGTTAAAATGACAATTATTTTTTACAGTGCATAACTATACAATCCAGATAAATTTTTATCCTATTATTTCTGATCTTTCAGCTCTTGTCTTTGTCGCTGGTGAAGGTGGGCTCATAAGACTCCTCGATTTATTTATTAAACAGTCAGTGAGAGCGAGTGTAGGTCGAACCGATAAAACAACCTTTATCATGTTCAACAAGAAAGTGCCTGTACACACACACACACACACACAGATCAGTGATCCCGTCTGAGGTGTGTTATTGATCCAGGGGAACGATGATGGATTTGGGCTGAGATCAGGTCTGATTTGATTACAGCAGAGTTTACAGATGCTTCGACTGACCTTAAGAAAGAAACACACTGATGTCATCTTTACTCTCCACTCTGTCCCACATACATATATACATTAAGCTTATTTTATATGGTCACACATTATCCAGGGCTTTGGGGAAGAAAAAAACCCACTAAGGATGATTCAAATGTTTTTTTTTCTTTTTTTTTTTTTGCTGTGTATTATATTTTACTTATTTTTTAACTTTAAGATTTTTGTAAATATACATAAAAAAGGTATTGCATTGCTTTTCTTTCTTTTTAAATCCTATATATATATATATATATACACAGTGCTCAGCGTAAATGAGTACACCCCCTTTTTAAAAGTAACATTTTAAACAATATCTCAATGAACACAAAAACATTTTCCAAAATGTTGACAAGACTAAGTTTTATATAACATCTGTTTAACTTATAACATGAAAGTAAGGTTAATAATATAACTTAGAGAACAAAATGTTCAGTTTTACTCAAATTAGGGTGATGCAAAAATGAGTACACCCCACTGAAAGTCTCTGGAGCAAAGCTAAATTTTAGACTACAAATGTCTAATTTAACAATAATTCAACCACAGGTGAGTATAATTATTCATTACACAGGTGACAGTTGACTATAAAAGGTTGTTACTTAAAGAAAACCCCTTCCCATTTCATGCTGTCAGCACATGGAAGAGAAATGTCACAAGACCTGAGAAAGAAAATAATTTCTTTACACAAGAAAGGTGAAGGCTACAAGAAGATCAGCAAAGCTTTACTTATCAGTCAGAATACTGTAGCAAAAGTGGTACAAACATTTAAAAAAGATGGAACTGCAACCATCTCACAGAGACGTCCAGGTCGTCCGCGGAAGTTAACACCTCGTCAGGAGCGTCTTCTGATGAGAAGGGTTGAAGAAAATCGACATGCAAGTTCACTGTAGTTATCTAAAGAAGTAGAAAGCCAAACTGGGGTGACTATTTCCTGTGACACAATACGGCGTACACTGCAGAAGAATGGCATGCATGGGTGCCGTCCACGAAAGAAGCCTCTCCTAAAGCCCAGGCACAAAAAAGCCCACCTAGAGTTTGCCAGGGCCCATGCTGACAAAGATGAAGACTACTGGGACTCTATACTCTGGAGTGATGAGACCAAGATAAATGCTTTTGGAACCGATGGCTTCAAAACTGTATGGCGTCGCAAAGGTGAGGAATACAAAGAAAAATGCATGGTGCCTACAGTGAAACATGGTGGTGGCAGCGTCCTTATGTGGGGCTGCATGAGTGCTGCTGGTGTCGGGGAGCTGCATTTCATTGATGGCATCATGAATTCACAAATGTACTGCTCTATACTGAAAGAGAAGATGCTACCATCACTCCGTGCCCTTGGGCGTCGTGCACTTTTCCAACATGACAATGATCCTAAACACACATCTAAGGCCACTGTTGGATTTCTGAAGAAGAACAGGGTGAAAGTGATTCAGTGGCCAAGTATGTCTCCTGATCTGAACCCAATCGAACACCTATGGGGAATTCTGAAGAGACAAGTTGAGCATCACTCTCCATCCAGCATCCAATCTCTAAAAGAGGTCATTCTTGAAGAATGGAAAAAGATAGATCTGGCAAAATGTCGCCAACTTGTTCATTCCATGCCTAGAAGACTTGGTGCTGTCATTAAAAATCATGGAGGCCATACAAAGTACTAGATTTAGTAGTTTTTGTTGTGGGGTGTACTCATTTTTGCATCACCCTAATTTGAGTAAAACTGAAAAATGTGTAATCTAAGTTATATTATTAACCTTACTTTCATGTTATAAGTTAAACAGATGTTATATAAAACTTAGTCTTGTCAACATTTTGGAAAATGTTTTTGTGTTCATTGAGATATTGTTTAAAATTTTACTTTTCAAAGGGGGTGTACTCATTTACACTGAGCACTGTATATATATATATATATATATATATATATATATATATATAATATTGATGTTTCTGCTTACAGTATTTAAAACAAAAAGCCTGGTTGCATGTAAATGGTGATGATGTGTTTGTGTAATCAGATGCTCAGCGTCTCTCGTCTCGATTACACTCTTTACATTCAGAAATCATCTTCACTGCAGCGCGGGGATTTCACTGAAGACTCTTCAGATCCCGAAGGGTTTCCTCTCGAGCGCTCGCTCACACACACACACACACACACACACACACACACACACACACACACACACACACACACACACACACACACACACACACACACACACACAGAGCTGAAGCTGCTAAATGATGCGTGGTGAATTGCGCTCATGTTAAGCATGTGTAATCGTGTGCTTAGACAGTTGCACATCAGCACTGAATGAAAAGAGGATCTCATTAATCATGCGTGACTCTGATTTCACCCCAACATCTTAAAATCTCTTTACAGTAACCGCAGCGTGGCCATTTATAGCTTGAATTTGATAGATTTCCGGTATCTTTCCCTTCCAGCTATTTTTGCACAATCAATCTGTAATTCTGTTTGATATTGCAAACTGGTATTTGTTATCATACTATTTGAGTGCATTGTTTTAATTATAAACACTCTGGTTTGTAGCGCAAGTCATTTTACAGTTTACTGCTCTTTATTTTTCTGGTTATTTTAGTATATCAGTTAATGAATCTGAAGCCTCAAACATTCACAGTCAATAGCTTACTTCTACATTGCTAAATAAGAACCATAAAAGACCATAATACATACTCTGTGACATTATCTTGACAACATGACACTTTTTATGATGCAATGATTTGAGATACAAGTCCATAAAACAAATATAGCATTATGTGTAAATATTTTACCTTTTAAATAATACATCATGATTGTTTTTTAGCTTTATGGTACCATTTTAAGTGAACTCAATGTTCTTAACAGATCATTAATTTTCATCTAGTAAAATACAAAACTACCATTTTTTTCTCTTCTTTACATTTTGGGATGGAATATGAGCTGGAGATTTATAATTATGTTTTGTCATCTTGTTTTTGACTAATTGTAATATGAAAGCTTTCAGTATTTTTAAACATTTATATGATGTCCTTCTTTCTAACATGCTAGGTTAGGCTACACACACACACACACGCACTTGTGTGACGTCGGTCATGTGACGGTGTGTGTGCGTGAAGGTTATCTGTAAAGAAGCGGCTGTCCTTCTTGGTTAGCTGTGCTGTTTGTCTGAACGTCTCGATGCTGGAGCGGCGTAATGAAAGTTCGATATCGTGTGTGCTGCGTCTCTATCAAAGACTCTCCTGTCACGTACATTAAACTCCATATGAAGAAAAATGAGGCCAGATCGACAGAGAGGACAGCAGCCCTGGTCCTTAAATGCTTTTGTTTGGATCCCAAATGAAGGATCGTTCTATTAGAAGCTGAACTGCATCATGGGTAACATGTTATACAGTGGCATGAAGGGTAAATGTGGCATGCTTTGGTTTCATACTGGTAATCTTTGACCTAAAAGCTGCTACAAGCAACTAGTGCAAGAGGACAACATTAATGAAGCTCACAATCATATTTTTATGTGCTGAAATGTGTCTTTGAAATACAACCCCAAATCAGAAAAAGTTGGGACAGTATGGAAAACGCAAATAAAAAAAATAAAGTAGTGATTTCTAAATTTACTTTGACTTGTATTTCATTGCAGACAATATGAACACAAAATATTTCATGTTTTGTCTGGTCAGCTTCATGTCATGTGTAAATATACATCATTTCCTGTCATTCAGACCTGCAACACATTCCAAAAAAAGTTGGAACAGGAGCAATTTAGGGCTAGTAATGAGGTAAATTGGTTAAATAATGATGTGATTTGAAAGAGATGATATCAACAGGTTATTGTAATTATGATTTGGTACAAAAGCAGCATCCAAGGAAGGTCTAGTCCTTTAGGAGTAAAGATGGGCCAAGGATCGCCAGTTTGCCAACAAATACTTGAGAAAATTATTGAAATGTTTAAAAACAATGTTCCTCAAAGAAAGATAGGAAGAGATTTGGATATTTCACCTTCAACAGTGCATAACATAATTAAAAGATTCAAGGAATCTGGAGGAATTTCAGTGCGTAAAGGACAAGGGCGCAAACCTAAGCTGAACAACCGTGATCTCCGATCCCTCAGGCGGCACTGCATCAAGAATCGTCATTCATCTATAAGCGATATCACCACATGGGCTCAGGACTACTTTGGCAAACCTTTGTCAAGTACCACAATACGTAGTTACATCCACAAATGCCAGTTAAAACTGTACTGTGCCAAAAGGAAGCCCTATGTTAACAGCGTCCAGAAGCGCCGTCGACTTCTCTGGGCTCGGAGGCATCTGGGATGGACCATCACACAGTGGAAACTGTACTGTGGTCAGATGAATCAGTATTTCAGGTATTTTTTGGGAGGAATGGACGCCGTGTGCTCCGGACCAAAGAAGAAAAGGATCATCCACACTGTTACCAGCAACAAGTCCAAAAGCCAGGGTCTGTCATGGTATGGGGTTGTGTCAGTGCCCTTGGCAAAGGTAACTTGCACTTCTGTGATGGCACCATTAATGCTGAAAAGTACATAGAGATTTTGGAGCACAATATGCTGCCTTCAAGAAGACATCTTTTCCAGGGACGTCCATGCATATTTCAACAAGACAATGCAAAACCACATTCTGCACACATTACAAAGTCCTGGCTGCGGAGGAAGAGGGTACGGGCACTTGACTGGCCTGCCTGCAGTCCCGACCTGTCTCCAATAGAGAATGTGTGTGTGATGCCCAGTAAATTATCACATTTGTGGTAGTTTTTGTAATTTTATAAAGAAATGTTGAATTTTGTTCAGGGTAATTAACCTGTTTCTACCAGTGGTGGGCAAAGTACACAGATCAAGTACTTGAGTAAAAGTACAGATACATATAATAAAATATTACTCCAGTAAAAGTAAAAGTACTGCTTTTTCAATTTTACTCGAGTGAAAGTACAAAAGTACTCAATTTTTTATGTACTTAAGTAAAAAAGTACTGATAGACAGATTTATTTTGCAATTTTATATAGACTACTTTATTTAATTTTATATTAGCACATATTTGTATAATCCTACTGCCCCAAATAGCTGGGTTTTTCCCAAAATAACCACTATATAGAGTCAAGATATATATTTTGTTGATATGGACTACGTTGATGAGAGTGATGTAGTAATGTTCACTGTGAAGCTTACACTGCCATGTACCTGAGAGAAAACAGATTTCACATCTAATCTTCACCAGGAAGAAAAAAGTGTTTTAGAACTTGTTGTTTTGCAGAACGTCAGTTATATATGACATGAGAATTAGGCCTGAAATTAGGAAGAACATTTTAAGGAAAATCTAATTATATTTTCATAATGATTTTTTTTTTTTCTCAAACCTTGTCTGTGGTGTAAAAACACCCCTGGCCAAATGCCCCCAGAGGGCATCACTTCCCACTCTGATAATTACTGTAGTTATGTTCTGAACATCATCCTTTCTTTTTCCCTCAGATGGAATCTATCTCGGTGGCTGAATAAAGATATTTGGACTTTATATCTAAACATTTCCTCAACTTAGCACCAGCAAGCTTGTTAGCTAGACAGCTAGCATCAGCTAACAATATTTACTTAGTTTCAGTATGGTTATGAATAAACATTCATATCTGTCTACTCGTTTAGTTGATCTAAACAATATAAAAATGTATACTGTTGATAAACAATATAAAAACAGACGTCACATAGGTCTAAATGAATAGCATTTTAATAAAACTGCTAACGTTACAGCAGCGGGGAATATGAACGTGCATGAGTTATTTTATTGAATCGGTGTTATTTTAATGTTTTGTTTTTTGACCTAAAACATAACGTTAGAGACACTGATGTTGATCTGTCTGCATTCAAGCATTTCAGTGGGCTTAAATAGATCACCCTTTACAGCAGATTTAGTTCACAAACAACTGACAGTTTTGACCTAAATATTATTTTCAGTTACAATAATTAATCCAAAAAATCCGACATTAGTAACGTACTTTTCACAGCATCAGTAGCGCGCGCTCACAAGATCTCCCGGTTCTTTACTCGTGAGTTCAGTTCACTGAAGAAGACTCGCTCTAAACGGATCATTTGAATCAGTGAGTTGTCGACTCGAGAACAGCTGCAATCGGATCATTGCAGTTCGTGAATGAATCGTTTGTTGCGATTTGCGAACCGATTGAACAGGTTCATTGAAAATAATCAGTTTGTTCATGAATCAGACACCGCTTCTGCGTCTCGGAGCACGTGATGTATTATAAGGAGTAACGATATGTTTTATGAAATGTAGTGAAGTAAAAAGTACGATCTTATGCTTTGGAATGTAGTGAAGTAAAAGTAAAAGTTACTCAAAATAAAACTACTCCAGTAAAGTACAGATACTTGAAAAATGTACTTAAGTACAGTAACGAAGTTGTTTTACTTCGTTACTGACCACCACTGGTTTCTACCATTCATTTGCACTAATATATCTTATATAGAGGTCAGGAGTAATTGTGGAGTTTGTCAGCAGGGGGCAGTGTGGCGCTTATTGTGCTTCCGAGGCGTTTACGTCAGTTTGTTTCGCTTTGCGAGCTTTTCTCTTTCTGCTGAGCGAGATGATAAACGGACGCAGGAGGTGTAAGGACTGATTTTGTGCGTTTCATTGCACTTTTCAATTGTTTTCCAGTGTAAGCCTGCCGTTTGTATGCTCGTTCTGTGCTAGTTGTTTCATGGGTTAAAACCCAAATATGATTGTGATTCACAGGTTAATGATCAAGGTTTAACATTAGTTTATTACTAGTTAAAGGTCACTTTGATGGTGGTTTAAGGGTTAAAGTTTGGGGCTGATGGTTGTTTAGTGGTTAACTATCGGAACAAATCATAGTTTACTTGTTAAAAATAAAGGCTGATGGTCAGATAAGTGTTAATGATTGGGTCTGATGGTTGTTTAGTGGTTAACTATAAGAACATATCATAGTTTACTGCTTAAAATTCAAGGTCGATGGTCATTTAAGGGTTAAATATCGGGCCTGATGATTGTTTAGTGGTTAACTATAAGAACAGATACTAGTTTACTTGTTAAAAATCAAGGTCGATGGTCATTTAAGGGTTAATGATTGAGGCTGATGGTTGTTTAGTGGTTAACTATAAGAAAATATCATAGTTTACAGGTTAAAAATCAAGGCTGATGGTCATATAAGGGTTAAAGATTGGGGCTGACGGTTTTAAATATGAGAATGAGGCCTTTGAATCGCGTAGAAATGTATTTATTTTTGCTGCGGATTTGCCTATATCATGTAAGTGTTAATCCAAGTAATTAATCTGATAGTTTTATTTATTTATTTGTGTTTATTTTTTTGCTATACAAATTCTGTTCTCAGGTTCCTCTGTGATTTATAAGGCATTCCTCAGTGAATAAAATGATATGAGAAAAATGTTGCAGGATGAGCTACAAACCAAAGTGTACTGCTTCACGTTGTATGTTTGTTTATGGTGGAATAAAGTTTGACTTATAAGCACCATCTCACTTGTGTCTGCTGAGCAGAATTTAGACAGAAATCAGCAGAGGTGCAATATAATGGAATATAGAATATAGACAGATTGAAGCACAAACTCGGTGCAGCATGAGAACACGCAAATGATGGATGTGTGTAAAGGTGCATTAGTATAAGTTCAAGTGGATGTCTCACCTCATCAGTTCAGGACAAAAATAACTTGACACTTTATACATGTGTTAATGTATTTCTGTCAGCAATCATCTGCTGTTGAGAGTGTGTGCAAAAGCATGTTACGTGTATGTTTTTGTGTGTAGTTTCATCACTTTTCAACCTGAGTGAGTATCAAAGTCTCTCTCACTCTCTCACACACACACACACACACACACACACACACACACACACACACACACACACACACACACACACACACACATCTCTTTTTCTGGCTGGTGATCTGTAGAGACGGCAGCTCTAGTCATTATCTCCTTTGAGCCAATGGTCTTACCGCAGGCTTTAACATACACCCGCGCACACACACTCAAGCTGGGGGCTCTATCAGCTTTTGAACATCTGAAATACTCAAGCTTCTGAGGGAAACACTCAAAAATAGCAAATGAAACTCAGGGTTTGGCTTCATCTGACTGCAGTCTCAGCGCTGCGGCTCGTGTCTTGAATTTGTGTATTTGTTTGCATTCTGCAGTGCTGAATTTATCATATGTTTTTTTATAATTTAGTAAGTCAGCTGAAACAGAGTAGGGGTCGACCGATATGTGTTTTTCAGGGCCGATGCCGATACCGATTATTACAGATCAAGTAGACCGATAACCGATATTTTGAACCGATATACGTGTCTGGTGTAAAAATGAAAATGAATGCCAAAATTACTAATAATGAGCTCTGACAAAAAACATTCTTTAAATGCTTTTAAACATGTCTTTAATTCTAATAACAACAACATTAAATAAACAGTAATATTAATAATATTAATAACATAAGTGCTGGGATCACCCAGAAGCATTCTGTAAACATTTTGTAAAACGTAAAGTAAACAACAAGCAACAAATGAACAAATAATGGAAAATAAATGTAATAGCTCCCTGAAGTTTTATAAGCTAATAAAATGGGCAACAATTAGTAGTCCCAATCCAGCAACACCAGGTTGTGGTGCAGGAAGCAGAGCTGCTCGGCATGCTCTCCAGTGAGCTTGCTTCTTCTCTTGTCATAAATGGCAGACACTTCACTAAAGACACGCTCACTAGGGACTGAGGGTGGTGAGCAATGAAATGTTCTTGCTTCTTTGGCAAGTAGCTTGAAGCGCCCTTCATTCTGTTTCCACCACTGGAGTGGATCCCCCTTATGCCTTTCAATCACTGGCTCTTTGAGGTACTGATGTAACGCACTAAATAGTAAACTAATGAGTTTACTATTAAAATTAAAACATGGAAGAAATAGCGTATTGTGTGATTATTCTCAACACAAGTTGTAATAATTGTTGTAGTTGTATTACGTATATTCTACTGCACCACAGTAATATATTCGGCTAAACCAAACGTATATTTTGACAGGTTGCCTTGAGGACCTTTTAAGTTTCTGTAGCCTATGTATTAGGGATGGGCATTTTAAGTAAAAGTAATATTCGATAATCGCTGGGTATTATTCGATTACTATTCGAAAATCGCACCCCTCCCGCGCATGCACCCGCCCACCCACGCGCACACACACGTACGCACGAACACACACACACACACACACACACACACAAACAGAGAGAGAGGGGGAGAGAGACCATCCAGGCTTTCAATCTGTATGATAACAAACTGTTTCATTAATTAGAGAATAGTCTATCTTAACCCAAGAAAATTAACGATTGTAAAGTATGAGTGCTGAAACATATTAATATAACATAACCGAATGACGGCATTTATTAACAGAACAGTCCGTCGATTATCAACTGCTCATAAGGCTATACATTTTTATTTTAAAAATAAGCATGAACATTCATATTATTAAAAAGACAATCTTAAATCTGATTAATGCATTAATGAATATTAGGCGTAAAACATATTGCGCGCTAAACAGAATATCATTCTTAAAACATTATATTACGCGCTAAAACTTATTGTGAACCGCCTGAATGACGGCACTTATTATGTGAACATTAATTTTAACGTGTTCATAACAATAACCTATTTCATATATATAAATATATTAAATGAACATGTTCACATGCTCGGGAAGAAGACGGGAGTGTTGTTCACAATTAGTTCGGTGAACTTTGAATTGAAACAAGGGAATAATATAGATCCCTGCAGCTTCTCAGAATTATCCGTCTGAGTGTCTCTCTCTCTCTCTCTCTAGCTGAGCCCTTTAAATAGTTCAGTTTCCTTTCTTTTATTAATTTAGAAATATGATTGGAACATCTTTTTATTGTTAAATTCAAATTTTAGTTTTTTTAAATACCAAGCGGCCAGCGCAAATTTGATCAGTTTATCCTTCTCAAATAAATAACTAAATAATTAACGTCATAATATTTTAAGAATAAAGTCAAAATTACGATCATGAAATCATGTTACATTGCCTGAAGTTAAAGTTAAAATTACGCCTGTATCTGCCAAAAAAATTATAATAATAAGTGTGGCATCCAACCTGTCATTCTTCACATTTAACACGAAAAACAGCACAAATATTTTGCATATAAATATAATATATCAACCAGTGGAATATTACGTAATTATTTCAGCAAAAAACTAATAATTTGAATGCAGGGAGCTCGTCACGGCTTCATTAATGGGAAACGGCACGTGAAGGCGGTAGAGAAGCACTCTGTGGAGTGCATCGTTTTGTTAACTTTGGTTTATTATTTTGAGTTGTTTGGGACGCTGTAACAAACGGCCCTCTCACAATATAATGCTTAACATCTATTGATCACGCAATCAGCCTGCACGTATCAGAAGTTCCGTTCTCCAGCATGGTTATCGCTCACACTATAGTGTGTGTGTATGTATTGTGTACACACTATGTATGTGTGCCGCGCCCGAGTGCCGACAGTGCAGTTTGTGCGCAAGCACGGAACAGAAGATGCTCTAAAATAAAACACACAAATATCCTGTTAATCGGTGCATCTGTACTCCAGTATATCAATTCAATATAGATTAATTATTGCTAAAGTTACTTGCCAAGAAGGGTAGTTTGACATACTTCATGTATTTGCCCGTTCAGGCGGCTCGCGCGTGTCAGAGACGCAGCTGTCGGTGCTCGCGCTGTTCACACAGAACAGAACACAGCGCGCATGTACTGAAAGGAGTTGTCTTTCGCGCCCAAATGCTTTTTAATTGCATACATTTTGGCGGTGGGCGGAGATTGCTCTAGGCCACAGAGTGTTGAGCTCAGACAGGCTGCATCGAGCCACATTTAATAGCATTTAAAAATTAAATAATTTCACCTGTATTATTTATTCACCAATAAATAATGTCACATGTAAATAGTATGTTTGTTTGCATAATAAAAAAAAAAATATATATATATATATAATTATCGGCAAATCTGTTCTGAAAATGGCCGATATCAATAATCGTAAAAATGCTTAATATCGGCCCCCATAATCGGCCAGGCCGATAATCGGTCGACCCCTAAAACAGAGCACCACATTCACTGGGACATTAACTGAATGTGCTTGAGTAGTCTTGTTTTTTGTCTGGTTTACTCCTATCAAATCTGCCCTCAGTAATGACAAAGAGCAAATCCAGACGACTTGAAATAAATCTGTTCTCTTCTACTGATGGTGATTTACAGGTTAAAGATCGGGGCTAGTGGTGGTTTAGGGTTAAACATCAATGATGATGGTGGTTTAGGGCATAAAGCTCAAGGCTGGTAAGTAGTTCAGGGGTTAACAATCAGGGTTGATGGATATTTAGTGGTTAAATATGAGGACAGATTATGCTTTACTAGTTAAAAAATCAGGGTGATGGTTGTATGTTAGTTAAAGATCAAAGAAGGAGTTGGTCTAGAGAGATTGGAGATTAAAGATCAGGGTTAAAACTGGTCTAGGGGTAATATACATCAAATATGATGGTTATTTAGAGGTTAAAGATCTATGATGATTGTGGTTTAGGCATTAAATATCAAGGAAAATGTGATTTAGGGGTTATAGATCAAGCATGATGGAAGAGCTATGCATCTAGATGATGGTGATTTCAGGGTTAAAGATCAGGGATGATGATGTGTCGGGGCTAGAGATCAAAGATGGTGGTGATTTAGGGGTTACAAATTAAGGATGATGGTGGTTTGAAATTTAAAATGAACTGTTTCAAAGTGGAAAAGTGCTTCTGGTCAGACGAGTCCAAATTTAATGTAAATCACGTACACGTGTCCTCCAGGCTAAAGAGGAGGGAGACCTTCCAGCATGTTATCTTCATTCAGTTCAAAAGACAACTTCTCTGATGGGGGTGCATAAATGCATATGGTATGGGCAGCTTGCATGTTTTGGAAGGCACTGTGAATGGTGAAAGGTCAATAAAGGTTTTATAGCAACATATGCTCCCCTCCAGATGACATGTATTTTAGCAGGAGAATGCAAAACCACATACTGCAGCTATTACAACAGCATGGCTTTGTAGTAGAAGAGTCCAGGTGCTGAATTGGCCTGCAGTCCAGATCTTTCACCTGTAGAGAACATTTGGCGCATCATTAAACAAAACATACGTCAAAGACGACCACAAACTCTTCGGCAGCTTGAAACTGTCTTCAAACTGTTTTCAAAAGGAGAGGAGATGCTACACCATGGTAAACATGCCCTCAACCCAACTATTTGTGTATATTTGTGTGAGACCTGTAGCAGGTATAAAAGCAGGCAGCAGGGATCAAGATTGAAATGAGCAAATTTTGTGCATAACATTGTACAATTTCTCAGTTTAAACATTTTGTTTTATGTTATCTATGTTCTTTTGTGAATAAAACTTTGGCTCATGTGATTTAAAATTATTTTAGTTTTCATCTTATTAAAAAATAAATACAAAAACAAACGTCCCAACATTTTCTGAATTCCAGGTTGTGTAAAGATCAGGGCTAATGGTACTTTAAAGGTTAAAGATCACTGAGTAAACTAATTTACTGATTTACGATAATGACTGATGGTTGTTTAGTAGTTAACTATGAGGATAGCTCATACTTCACTGGTTACAAATCAGGGCTGATGGTAATATGTTCATTTTCTTCAAAACATTAACATTTAACATTCTTACAAGCTTAAGCACAATTTGCTATAATCACATTACTTTTCGGAATATCATCTTATTTGACAGAACAAATGTCAAGGTATGAGACAAGGAAATACCAGTGACTAACATTTAATAGTGGAGCCTTTTGATGTGAAACTACAAACGTGAATGTTTATAAAATGCCATTTGAAGAGTTTATCCATCTCTGTACATGAGAAACATAAATCTGTGTGCGCTCAACGTCCCACAGATCAGAGAATAGGAAAGGATTAGAGATTCATTCAGGACATACAGTCCTCTCTCTCTCTCCTAATCTCAGCCCTCCTTTCTTTCTCCTCGTTCCTCTTTCTCTCGCTCCGTCTTGCCCCCATTGTGAGGATGAGATGAGATGGATAGACTGAATAGAATCCTATTTGGATTTAGCTGTTGAATGACAGCAGCCAGAGATTGAGGGAAGATCTCTTCTATCCTGAGAGCTGCAGTCAGATGTCATGAGGACGAACACAATCACACGTCCAAATGATTTGGCTATAGTCCGTTATACAGAAACATGGGTTTTATGGGAGAACACACACAGGTCAGCCACATTAGCACCCAATATTTGGGTCCGGATCAGTATAGTCATAGTCATATAGTCACAACTCTGCTGTGACGAACACCTTCCCAAAGCCTGAATTAGTAAACAAAGGTCAAGGTTGATGGTAGTTTGGTGGTTAAAGGCTATTAAGCTGAGACCCCATTGCCATGGAATTGATCTCAACATAAACTCAACACTTGACTCTTTAATCCGGTCACTCCATTTATTTATTATCAGGATAAAGTCTGTTTCACTTTATTCTGGCCAAGTAAAGCATCCTCTTTCCTGTAAGACAGCCTTACCAATGTCTGAACACATCAGATCATTGGCAGCGTGACCATTAGCAGGTGGCATGTATATAAATAATGTAATAACCCAACAATAATTTAAATTAAAAATATTTCTAGCGTTCCCGGACAGCATTCACTAATGACAATCATTTTATAGCCTTTCATAATGAGTCTCATTTGCATTTAGGCATAACTCCTGCTTCAGAACGCATGTAAATAACTTCACATGCACGATGACTTTGGCAAGCTGTGCGTCCGTTTCCGTGGCAGCCGCGATCCGTGTGAATTTCGGCGTCTGCACCTGTTCTGTGAATCACACAAAAAAAAATTTCAGCCATCTAAAATGCTGACAGCAAAGCTGCACAATTTGAATTCTCTCTGCAGGCCTGAAAAACCTGGCCAGTGTCAAATCACACAAAAAAATTTGTTTTACAAGAGACACAAGGCGACAGATCATTACGAAAAACAAGTGATGACTGACTTAACAACACCAATTAAATAATCAAATGATTAGTATGATTTACAAAGCTACTTTGTGAACACTTTGAGTGCATTAAACACATCAAACACACAAGGATCTTCATTGGCATCGATGTTTTTATAAAGAACCTTTAACATCAATGCAACATTTCCATAGTTTTTAGGTTTATTTATGATGATTCAAATGTTCTTTACACATTAAACAAAACATGGTTCTTCTGTGGCATTGCTGTTGGAACCCTTACTTTTATGCCAATATGATATGTTTTGTTTCTCCAGAAACCAAAGATGCAAGTGAATTTATGATTTTTTAAAGTATTTCTTTAAGTATTTTAAACCATTAAGTATTTTGTTTTTTAGGGAATAAAATTAGGCTACAGATACAAAAGCGCAGTGTATTTTGGGATTATTGTTAAAGAACAGTGTATTTTTTGGACAGTAATGTGTGCTCGGGTCAACGGCGTGCTCTGGTTCAGACTCAAAACAGAAATGCTTCTTTTATGTAGAAACTGAACACATTTCTGAATAACCGACACAAATGTGGCACAAGCTTTTTCAAGGGAAAGATTTCAATAAATATTATGTGTCATATGACTTCAGAAGTCTTGCTGTTTGCAATATTTTTCTGACACATTTATCGAGTTATTGTGTCCTGTTTGGATCTTGACAGATGCGTTCACTGCCCGTCTTTGCATAAAAAACAAAATTAGTTAATTTATAACAAGCAATTATTTTTGAATCCAGAACAAATCAATCTTGCTGGTTTTTTTGTAGACTAGTTCAACCAAATTATTACTTAATGAATCAGACAAAACACTGTAATAAATACTCGGAAGCACATAAATATTGTTATGCACGATCACACACACGCGCACACACACACACACACACACATGCGCACATGCACGCGCACATACACACGCTCACACACACACACACGCTCTCACACACACACACACACACACACACACACACACACACACACACACACACACACTCTCACACTCTCACACACACACACACACACACACACACACACACACACACACACACTCTCACACACACACACTCATCTGTATTAAGTCTCAGAGTTATATCAGTGAATATGAGAGTAAATAGAAGTTAGATGAATCCGAGCGTTAATTGTTTATATTGCGGGTCTCTTAAACAGAATCTCTCTTCTCAAACACATGGACTGGATTCTAGTGCTTTTGTTTATCCAGTAGATCAGAAGTCATGAAACTGGGTTACATTGACTATTCCCTTTGATATCATTTTCCCTTTTAATGTTAAAATTTCAATCTGTTTATGTTTAGTTGTGTCGCTCCCAAACTTAATAATGCATTTCATCCTCGTACGACAACCGAAGGACAAAAACAACAACAACAAACAAACAAAAACCAAATGCAGCTGAATTTAAATCCTGCTGTTTATTTAGTTTTTTTTTGGAGGCCTCCAACATTCGAAATGCCTTTGAAGAAGATAAAATTAATTAATTGTTCGCATTTGGACGACGGAGCAGCTTCTGTTCACTCCGTCACCATTAAACTCTGTTAGTATAGATTCATGGATTAATAATTAACACAGAGACGGGACACAATCGATAACTAAAACATTATCCTGCTGCCATAATCATTCGTATGCTCATTACTGGAATGCAGAATAAATCTCTGATCCCACCAACAAAATCCAGATGCAGACACACAAAAACATAAATCAGAGTGTGCTTGCATGGGCCAACGTTACTGATCAAAACATCAAGCTCCCTTCCAGAACTCATCCCGGAAGCAGAACAACAGCGAGGAGTTTCTGAATCAGTTTTCAGCTGTAAAGTTTCAGAAAATAACTGCAATTCAATGATCAGATCACTTTCAAATCATATACTTCAAATGGAAAAATAAAGTTAGCAAAGAGCTATGAAATGATGTTCTGTAATGTTCTTCTAGTAAACTGATTGCGTGCATATATTATTAAAAATTATACTTCAGAAAAAATAAAATATACAAACATATTTTGGATAAGTTAGTAGAATGTTGCAAGAAACATTCCTGTAACCTTTAAATAATGATAAAATCACAGGGAAATCATCATTTTAGCATTCACTTTAAATCCCCCCCACTGGCCTTTATCACTCATGGCCTCCTAATAATCCCCATCCACTTGATTGTCTCTATGACTCTCTCTCTTCTCCACCTGTAGCTGGTGTGTGGTGAGCGCATACACTTGATTGTCTCTATGATCTCTCTCTCCTCTCCACCTGTAGCTGGTGTGTGGTGAGAGCATACACTTGATTGGCTCTATGTCTCTCTCTCCTCTCCACCTGTAGCTGGTGTGTGGTGAGCGCATCCACTTGATTGTCTCTATGACTCTCTCTCTCCACCTGTAGCTGGTGTGTGGTGAGAGCATACACTTGATTGTCTCTATGTCTCTCTCTCCTCTCCACCTGTAGCTGGTGTGTGGTGAGCGCATACACTTGATTGTCTCTATGACTCTCTCTCCTCTCCACCTGTAGCTGGTGTGTGGTGAGCGCATACACTTGATTGTCTCTATGACTCTCTCTCCTCTCCACCTGTAGCTGGTGTGTGGTGAGCGCGTACACTTGATTGGCTCTATGACTCTCTCTCCTCTCCACCTGTAGCTGGTGTGTGGTGAGCGCATACACTTGATTGTCTCTATGTCTCTCTCTCTCTCTCCACCTGTAGCTGGTGTGTGTTGAGAGCATACACTTGATTGGCTCTATGTCTCTCTCTCTCCTCTCCACCTGTAGCTGGTGTGTGGTGAGAGCATACACTTGATTGTCTCTATGACTCTCTCTCCTCTCCACCTGTAGCTGGTGTGTGGTGAGAGCATACACTTGATTGTCTCTATGACTCTCTCTCCTCTCCACCTGTAGCTGGTGTGTGTTGAGAGCATACACTTGATTGTCTCTATGTCTCTCTCTCCTCTCCACCTGTAGCTGGTGTGTGGTGAGAGCATACACTTGATTGTCTCTATGTCTCTCTCCTCTCTCCTCTCCACCTGTAGCTGGTGTGTGGTGAGCGCATACACTTGATTGTCTCTATGACTCTCTCTCCTCTCCACCTGTAGCTGGTGTGTGGTGAGCATACACTTGATTGTCTCTATGACTCTCTCTCCCTCTCCACCTGTAGCTGGTGTGTGGTGAGCGCATACACTTGATTGGTCTCTATGTCTCTCTCCTCTCCACCTGTAGCTGGTGTGGTGAGAGCATACACTTGATTGTCTCTATGTCTCTCTCTCCTCTCCACCTGTAGCTGGTGTGTGGTGAGAGCATACACTTGATTGTCTCTATGTCTCTCTCTCCTCTCTCCACCTGTAGCTGGTGTGTGGTGAGCATACACTTGATTGTCTCTATGTCTCTCTCTCCTCTCCCCTGTAGCTGGTGTGTGTGAGAGCATACACTTGATTGTCTCTATGACTCTCTCTCCTCTCCACCTGTAGCTGGTGTGTGTGAGAGCATACACTTGATTGTCTCTATGTCTCTCCTCTCACCTGTAGCTGGTGTGGGTGAGAGCATACACTTGATTGTCTCTATGACTCTCTCTCCTCTCCACCTGTAGCTGGTGTGTGGTGAGTGCACTGCTGCCCTGTTCCTGTGGCAGCCGTCGTTTAATCCAAGTGGATGTTGCACACTAGTGGTGGTTGAGGAGAGACCCCCACATGATTGTGAAGCACTTTGGATGTACAGCTATGCACAATAAAGCACTATATAAATGCGTCATTCATTCATTTATTATTAGAATTGTATTATTTTGTTCTGCTTGCACACAAAATGTTTCCTCATCACACAGTTTCTGAAAGCTGTCACTCAAACAGTAGAAGCACACACCAAATATACAAAACCCGTCCTCACCCTTATCTTCCCTGCTTTGCTCCCTTGTCTCGTGAGAGACTCTCTCTGCACTGCTCTCCAAACTAAAATATTATGGATTAACTGGTCTCTTAATGCAATTGACACTATCGAAACTTGGGTTTCGGGGAACCTGACTGCCCTGACGGAACGTTCGCAGCCGGCTATACGATGGCGCGTGGGAGAGGTGCCGAATCGTGTGTCTTGCGGCTCTTTCCGCGGAGGACATTGATATCTACCTATTCGGAACCATGATAACAGGTATTTTGCTGATTGGATTAGGCTTTGCCCTGGGTTATCGAAGAATTCAGAAAACGGGAACAGCTGTCCAAAGCCCCACAAGGCTGCCCGTATGATTGAAGCTGTGGGAAGAGCGGTCAGCATTGAGACTGAGACTATAATCGCAATATGGATTCTACCAAGGAGAAGCTCACGGCTTTACAAAGGGAAATTGATTAAAATGGAGACCAAAATGGACAAAATGGACAGAGAGTAGCCTGCAAAAATTGGAATGTTTACTCGCCCCAAAGACAAAACAATCTTATATTTTTCTGGCTCCCCTACAGTGGCCTTGGCAAGGCTGTTGCTGGAATCTACCCCGGGAGTGCAATGCAGTGAGACGCTCTTGCGTTCCTCCCCCACCCTACAGACATTACAGACATTACAGACATTGCCCCCCCCCCCCCGACCATTCGCCTCTGTTCGCTTCGATCCGCTGGCCTGGTCAAGCGGGTCTGACCAGCGCCGGATCAGTGGCTGCGGGATCAGATGGCTGCTTGCTGGGCCGGATTCACTTCCCCTGTGGCTATGTCGTGTATGTGCTTTTGTGTTGCTGAGGTGTTTTTCCTGTTCTCACACTGTACTCCCCAAAGAGCATAGTCTGGGGGTTATTTTTTTCTCCTCACTTTCCTCATGTAATGCTGTATTTTTCTTCAATTCTACTTTTTCACTAGAAAAAGTATCATATCATAAAAGTATCAAAATCAGCATTTCACTACTGATTATACTTGTATGATTGTGTATGTGACGAATAATAAAGAACCTTGAAACCAGACAGTAATTCTCAGCCTTTGAGTCAATTTCATAAAACACTGTTTGCAAAACACAACACAAACTTCTTTATGTAACACACACCAATCTAGCAGGAATTAATATTATGTCAAAGATGTTTGCTAATATTTGCTTTTGAGATGTGTTTGTGATATTTGGAATGCTGTGCTTCATTTTGCAAGATATTTGAGGCCTTTTGCATTGTGTGTGTGTGCAACTCTTGGATTTGTGTGTAAAGTAAAAAAAAAAGACAAAGTTTTGAAGATGTGTGTAAATAGCTGAAAAAACTGTAATAAGTGTTATATTCTGGGTGAAACAAAGCTAGCAGAACGTTGTAGGAAACGTTTTTGTAACCTTCAAGTAACGTTACAATTACAACAACACCTTTAAGTAGTGGAGTCATGTTAAGGCCCGGCTCATTACGGCACGTTGGTGCCAGTGGCAGCGCAGGAACAGTGAGGATTATGATATTTGTGAGACATTGGCGTGTAGGTTTATGTGCCATCAGGACGTTCAGATGGATTTTAACACATCTCCCACACACACACACAGAGACACACACACACACACACCAGATGCATGCATCCCTCCGCCGTGTACCATTCAGCCGGTAGTCGTCAAGGAAACACACTGTGCCGGGTTTGAGCGAATGATGAAACGTGTCACCCGTTTGTTTTGAGTGAAACCACGTCTGTGTTTGAGCCGGACTCCTCCGGTGAGTTTGAGCTGATTTTCTTGACAGCGCTCTCGATATACGGCCGCTTCCTCTTGGCCTGTCGCGAACATCCTCAGCGCTCTTAATTATGGAAGAAGTTTAACTTGCAAATACTACAGCTGCTAGATGACACATGCTCTCCATCTCTCGGCAGTGCTCTGAGAGCGAGGAGCTGCAGACGCGCGCATTTATCTTCAAATAAAATATAAGTGCGTCTCTCCAAATGTCAGCCGTGAGATTGAGTATCCACCAGAGAATCTGCTCAATTAGGCCCAGCCCATGAATTATAGTTTACTCATTAAAGCTCAGCCTGACAACGTTTATGTAAAACATCTCACACACTCTCGTTTCGGAGTGGAGCAACAACACACACACACACACACACACACACACACACACACACACACACACACACTGCTCACTTGACTGTCTCACACACACATGCAGCTTCAGCGGAGGGGAAGATCATCAGTGAGAAACGATGTGCATTTGGGTCTGTTTCTCACACAAAACATTGTATGAATTCAGTTCAGATAACAGGGAACACTAGTTAATGATCTGATAAGGTTAATATTATGTTTGTTCAAAGCAGAGTTAAGGTCCTTGCACGCTGAGTCCGAAATTTTCGTATTTATCATCCTTTCCTATCAAAATGCTTGCTATGGATGCAAAAGCACATACAATCCAACCTGATCCAATTTTATTTTTATAATGGATGAAAGTTTCAGAGGCAGTGTGTAAAAGTTATTGACACAACGCAGGGTCATATTTGTTTTTTTTTATGTGCAAGAATTTCGGAATCAGTGTGCCATGACCTTTTTGTTTTAGACTCAGAGGTCAACTCAGAGTTAACTAAAATCATTAAAAAATCTACTTTTTAATGTTAAACATCATTCAACTTTTTTTAATTTCACCAATTTCATTCATTTTTCAATGTTTTTCACCAACATTTTAGATGGTTGTTCATGTAACTGTTGTTTAGATGTTACTTGTTTCAGAATGTTCAGAGAACATTAAAAAATAACATTTTCAGAACTTAGTCAGAGCGATGGCAAAACATTCTTGTAACATCCTTTTAAGAATTTAGTTTTTCATTCTTGATTACGTGAACAAAATGCAGACATGAAGGGAGCATTCCATTTGAACATTTGGCCAACATTAGGGGAAGTTTACTTCTTTCTAGGGGAACGTAAACAACTATTATTAACGTGTCAAAAACTTTAGACAAATGCCCAACATTTCATGAATGATGCATAAATCAAGTTTTGGTGCTAACGTTTTGAAAATGTTATTAAAGCCCAGATAGCTCTGAAGGACGTTCTATTAATGTTACTAACAGAACGTTTGTAGCTTGTTGTGCTGTTAGTTGGTAAGGACTACTTACACGGTGCTGTTTCAGAGCCGAGTATCTATTTAGAGTGGCTCTGTGTCCCAGAGACAGCAGTCGAAGCGCTTCGGACGGATTTCTGGACACTCTCTTCCTCGGCCTGCTCCGCCAGCCACGCGACTGAGACTCACTGGAGACTCGCAGTGGGTCTTTAGCTATTAAAACATTCATACGTCCCTCCTGGACATGGTGCCCTCTGCATGGTGGAGCCATATGGCGGATCCAGCCGCGGGAATCATGCTCATTTATAATGCAGCAGAAGCCAGTGAATCAACACAATCTCTTGCGATAATGTTTTTTATGAAGCATCATAAAAACAGATGGAGTGAAATGCATATCATTTGAACATGTTTTAAATTCGCTTGTTGGACGTTTTGTGACACATTCAAACTAAAAAAAATCCAGTGAGTGACACTGAAAGCATGTTGAGTTTTATCTGTAATGAATGTGAATTTGATGTCATCTTATTATGTTGGTTGTTGTAAGTATCGCCACAGTTCAGAAATGACATGTCGGTTGAGTTGTGTTAACAGGTTAATGGTTAATCTATTGCATTTGAAAATACGTAGCACCTACAGAAAAATGTTATATACAAACGTATTTAGCATGCTTCTAAAGTTCTTTGAGCTCTTTTATCATGACTCATGTTTATCAAGACTTGTAACCATGCACAAGTGCAATGCTTTACCGGGGGCGCTACTAGAACAAGTTTACTATGTCAAACACAGCTAAACATATGGAGCTGGTTATGTGATGCAAAGACCTAAACACTATGACGATCGTTCAACAAAAACCTTTGACATACCCTTTTAGTCAAAGCAACCTACAGTAAAGCAAGCTTTACGTTCTGCAGCCAGTCCATGCTTTCTCTGGGAATTGAACCCATGACCTTGGTATAGTGTCGTGAAACACTGTTTGAGCTGCAGCTACACTAAAGTGGAGCAAGGGGCATTTGAAAGGTGCCATATTCTGAATATGAATGCAAATGAGAGAGCTGAAGGAAGTTGAAGTTTTTAAAAGTTGAAATGCAGCACTGATGGACTTTACAGCTGCCACACATCCATCTGGCGCATATATATAATGCTAAAATAGCACAGGTCAGACACACTTCAGCTCTAGATGATGATCTGACATCGTGTTTCTGCTCAACTCAACCTCACTCATATTTTCAGTGGCATTTTTGGCAGAAATGCTTATTTTTCCAAATGCTTTGAGAGAAACGGCACCTTTATTCCCAGAGGACTTCCACTGTGTGTGTGTGTGTGTGTGTGTGTGTCTATGATTGTGTGTGTGTGTGAGAGCATGTGTGTTCACACTGCTGAGTCAGATGTAGATTATCATACAGCTGCTATTAGTGTGAGTGCAGGTGTTCTGTCTGTCTGTCTATATAAATGTCATATAGTTCAGCTTTGAGTCCCGTCCTGGGGTTTCTGGTCTTATAAACCAGCTAATGTCACTAACCAATCTAAAAAAAACTAAACAAAACAAAAACCACTCCTGAATGATGTCCTGTAGTGAGATGTCATGAAGAGACTGACTTTTGTTAAATTAATTTTTTCACAAGCCTAACAAGGTGGAAAGTATATTGATGACACTGGAAAAACCTGTGAAAGATTTTGCAATTTAAATAATACAATAACATTCACAAATCTCAACCATATTACACATCACAAACTCTAAACACGCTGCATTTCCCAAAAGCATTGTAAGCTTAGGTTGATCGAAGCTCCATTGGTTCCATTGGCTCCATGATGTGCATACACTTCCGATGCTTTTGGGAAACACAGCCCAGGATTAATGGACGTAGTGTCTGTTAAATGACATAGAATGTAAGTGTAATGAATCATATTTTAATAATCAATTTTTTTTATAATAATAATAATAAAAATATCTACTGATCCACAGTCAATATTGTGAAGGCTACTTTGTAAATGTAATAGGGTACAGATTACAAGTTTCCCTATTTAAAATGTAATAAGTAGTGTAACTATTTCAATTACTTTATTAACTCAAGTGATGACGAATTATGAAAGTCTGACCGTGATCAGTGTTGAGTACGACTGTAATGTAAACCCATGCTTTATATGTGTGAACACGATTAACAGTTGAAAACACTCATTAGAAAGTGTAATCAGTTACATTATACTCATTACAATTTAAACTATGACATCATACAATCATACTTTAGCACATCTTTTTTTTTTTTACTTTGAGATCACTCTGAGATTAAATACAGATTTAAAATCATAATAAGATATAGTTTAACAGATATGACACTGTTTTTAAAATCAAATCTTAGCATAGCTATGACAGAAAACACTGGCATCTAACAAAGCCTTGGAAAAACAGATTATCTTAAACAAAATGAAGCGTATACACACGGGCGGATTTAGTGAATTGGGGGCCCCAGGCGAATATAGGAATGGGGCCCTAAACATTTGCACACATTTACCTAGATTGAACTTGAGGTTTCTTTTCCGTCGTGATGCTTGCTGCTGCACAATGGTACCCCATAGTTGTGTCCAATGTTTCTACATATTTCATGTACATGTTATAACGGCATTCTTTCATTTACATTTATTCATTTATCAGACACTTTTATTATTTCATGTAGACCACAAAATAGCAATTGATTTAATGTTGAGATACAAGTTTCAACAAAAAAAAAAAAAAGTATAAAAATGATAAACCTCACAATTCAACATTTAAACCATTTTGTTTTGTTTTTTAAGAAAAAAGATGAGTCAGAAGTATATCTTATGATATTATTTCAAACGGGTTTATGTGGGAGGATTTTCGCATTGGTCTGAATAAAAATGTGCAGACTGGATTATTGAAATGCACTTTCATTCTCTGCCAGTGGGGGGGGGGGGGGGGGGGGCTTTTGGAACATCAGTAATATAGCGGTTTCCTTGGTAACGGCTGTAAACAAAGCAGCGCTCAACTCATAAATTATACTTTATCAGGTAACATGAAAATGCCCTCGAAACTTTTCTGAAGACAATCAGTTCCTTTCAGAGGTTCATTCATATGAAATCTTGAATTAGCGAGAATAAGAAAAATGTGTATATTGCCTATATTGACAAGGAAAGTCCACTGATGTATTACCAGCGTGAGCCTACATTTAAGTTTAGTCATTTTAACTTAGGGCTATCAATCGATTAAAGTATTTAATCGCGATTAATCGCATGTTTGTTTACGAGTTAACTCTATCGCAACTTAATCGCACATTTTTATCTGTTCTAAATGCACCTTAAATTAATACTTTTCAAGTTTTTAATACTCTAATCAACATGGGCATGGACAAATAGGGATGTTTTATGCAATATACAGGTGCTGGTCATATAATTAGAATATCATCAAAAAAGTTGATTTATTTCACAAATTCCATTCAAAAAGTGAAATTTGTATAATGTATACATTCCACACAGACTGATATATTTCAAGTGTTTATTTCTTTTAATTTTGATGATTATAAGTGACAACTAATGAAAACCCAAATTCAGTATCTCAGAAAATTTGAATATTGTGAAAAGGTTCAATATTGAAGACACCTGGTGCCACACTCTAATCAGCTTATTAACTCAAAACACCTGCAAAGGCCTTTAAATGGTCTCTCAGTCTAGTTCTGTAGGCTACACAATCATGGGGAAGACTGCTGACTTGACAGTTGTCCAAAAGACGACCATTGACACCTTGCACAAGGAGGGCAAGACACAAAAGTTCATTGCAAAAGAGGCTGGCTGTTCACAGAGCTCTGTGTCCAAGCACATTAATAGAGAGGCGAAGGGAAGGAAAAGATGTGGTAGAAAAAAAGTGTACAAGCAATAGGGATAACCGCACCCTGGAGAGGATTGTGAAACAAAACCCATTCAAAAATGTGGGGGAGATTCACAAAGAGTGGACTGCAGCTGGAGTCAGTGCTTCAAGAACCACTACGCACAGACGTATGCAAGACATGGGTTTCAGCTGTCGCATTCCTTGTGTCAAGCCACTCTTGAACAACAGACAGTGTTAGAAGCGTCTCGCCTGGGCTAAAGACAAAAAGGACTGGACTGCTGCTGAGTGCTCCAAAGTTATGTTCTCTGATGAAAGTAAATTTTGGGTCCCAGAGTCTGGAGGAAGAGAGGAGAGGCACAGAATCCACATTGCTTGAGGTCCAGTGTAAAGTTTCCACAGTCAGTGATGGTTTGGGGTGCCATGTCATCTGCTGGTGTTGGTCCACTGTGTTTTCTGAGGTCGAAGGTCAACACAGCCGTATACCAGGAAGTTTTAGACACTTCATGCTTCCTGCTGCTGACCAACTTTATGGAGATGCAGATTTCATTTTCCAACAGGACTTGGCACCTGCACACAGTGCCAAAGCTACCAGTACCTGGTTTAAGGACCATGGTATCCCTGTTCTTAATTGGCCAGCAAACTCGCCTGACCTTAACCCCATAGAAAATCTATGGGGTATTGTGAAGAGGAAGATGCGATATGCCAGACCCAACAATGCAGAAGAACTGAAGGCCACTATCAGAGCAACCTGGACTCTCATAACACCTGAGCAGTGCCACAGACTGATCGACTCCATGCCACGCCGCATTGCTGCAGTAATTCAGGCAAAAGGAGCCCCAACTAAGTATTGAGTGCTGTACATGCTCATACTTTTCATGTTCATACTTTTCAGTTGGCCAAGATTTCAAAAAATCCTTTCTTTGTACTGGTCTTAAGTAATATTCTAATTTTCTGAGATACTGAATTTGGGGTTTTCATTAGTTGTCACTTATAATGATCAAAATTAAAATAAATAAACACTTGAAATATATCAGTCTGTGTGGAATGAATGTATACATTATACAAGTTTCACTTTTTGAATGGAATTTGTGAAAGAAATCAACGTTTTGATGATATTCTAATTATATGACCAGCACCTGTATGTTTAATATTAGTGAATTCATAGTTAACATAGAGCATGAAGAGTTGATATTTTTCATAGGTTATATATGTTTTTTTCAAAGAACTTGCTCATGTCTATTAGACACATGAAAAAATAAATACCAGGTTCCTATTATTTCTCTTCGATTTATGGAAAATATACATAGCCTATATTATTTATTATTACATTTGTTTGCCTCTCTGTGCCACATATTGTAGCCTATTTCGATGCAGCTAAATTCTCATTAAAACCATTTTAATTTATATATTTTATTGTTTTTGACTGAAACTGAAAGTGTTCCTGTGGCTCAGTGGTTAGAGCATTGCATTAGCAGCGCAAAGGTTGTGGGTTCAATTCCCAAGGAACACACATACTGACAAACAATGTGTAGCCTGAATGCACTGTAAGTCGCTTTGGATAAAAGCGTCTGCTAAATGCATAAATGTAAATGTAAAATGAAACACAACTTATTAAGACTACTCCTTTCTAAGATGTTAATCTGCACAAAAGTCCAGACTTATAATCATGCCGTCGTCTGATAAATCAAATAGGCTACACATAAAGACAATACCTGTGCTGTGATTTCGGCTATACTTGCATGTAATATTAGAGAATCAACATATCAGTGTTTTAATGCTTAATGCGTATATTAAAAAGCGTTTAGGGGGCCCTTGCTTCTGGGGGCCCAATGCAATCACCTACCTTTACCTAATGGGTAAGTCTGCCCCAGCATAAACCAAAGTATGGGGAAAAATAAATTTTACAGAATAAATGTGTGCTATTCTGTGTCCTAAACTCCTAAAACATTGCTGTCTCATATTTTAGAGCAGTCCGTATAATTTGGGAAAGAAATCAACTAAATTGATTATGAGTGTATGTGAAAAGATTCAGATGTAATCGCCTTGTAATCGATAACATTTTCAGAAGTGACTAATTTAATTACACTTTTTTTCTCTCTCAGTAACAGATTACAGTTAAATTTATTTTGTAATCAAATTGCATAAGTCCATTACAAGTAACGAGTTCCTCCGACAACACAACGTCATCTAGTACTGTGCTTGTGTGCATTAAAGCGCTGAAACAAGCCTAACGCAGGTGTAATATCCAACGCTAATTCACGGCAATTCGTACATATTTTATTTGGTGGCTGATTCGTATGAATTCATACAACCTCACTCATATGATTTAGTTTGATTTGTCTAGACCCAGTGACGGGTAGGTTTAGGGGCGAGGTTAGGTGTAGGTCATTCGTACAAATTCATACGAATTAGCAACTCATAAAATAAGTACAACTTAGCAAAAATCATATGCATTTATCTCTCTCTCTCGCTCTATCAGTCTGTTGGTGTTGTAAGGACTGGATGATAAAGCTGATTGCCGTGGAGAGGGTGATTGACGTGTCCATCCGTCTGGCATGTGAGAAGCCCAGACACTGAGTCTGTTCCTCTCCTGCTGATCTGTGATCAGATCTCAAACATTCAGTCAGTCTATTACATAATACGCCACTTTATGAAGCACATCCATGAATTAGCTGAGGAAAGCTTTCGAATGAAGGCAATCCAGAGACCTGTGCATCACTAAACAGACAACAAGGGTGTAGAAGTCAGTATATATTCAGCGATTCACTTCACCATCAGCCGGAGATTTTAGGAAGATATTATTGCAATCTGGCTGTTTCTATATTTTAGAGTGATAGTTGATTAACAGAGTGAACTAAGCTTAACACTGACTATCAAGCTTTGGAAATTATTTTAACCAATTATCAATTACAAATATCCAGTTTGAGACGTTTAGGATTGCATAGCTGAGTGTTTTATTCAGCATTTAATCAAAAGAGCAATGTTGGAGTGACGGTTCTTGGATCTGTCGTGTTTGACTAATTCAGACTCTCAGCGGCTCCCTCTAGTGACACACTGAGACTCTAGAGACCGGAGCGGGACACAACTTCATCTAAAAACATAACAGCAGCAAATACAGCCTGAGGCTCAGCAAGGGAGAAACACACACACACACACACAGATACACACACACACACACGCACACACACACACACACACACACACACACACACACACAGAGAGAGAGATACACACACACACACACACACACACACACACACACACACACACACACACACACACACACACACACACACACACACACAGAGAGAGATACACACACACACACACACACACACACACACACAGAGAGAGATACACACACAAACACACACACACACACACACACACACACAGAGAGAGAGACTCACACACACACACACACACACACACACACAGAGATACACACGCACGCACACACACACACACAGGCACAGACACAGACACACACACACACAGACAAAGAGAGAGAGAAACACACATACACACACACACACACACACACAGGCACAGACACAGACACACACACACACACACACACAGACAAAGAGAGAGAGAAACACACATACATACACACACACAGAGAGAGAGAGAGAGAGAGAGAGAGACACACATGCACACTCTCTCTCTCTCTCTCTCTCACACACACACACACACAGACAGACACACACACACACACACACACACAGATGGATGTGTGAGTATTTTATTTGTTACTGGCCGCTGGAAGCTCTGTCATGTGAGGAACTCCACACACATTCTGATTTATATCTAATGTAGAAAATTGGTGGAAATGGTTGGTATACATTCTGACATTATTGAGAGATGTCAACATTCTCATAACGTTTTATTATGTTATTTGTACTTGATTAATCTTCTAATAAATGTTTTTGTAACCTTTAAATAACATTCTAATCACAACAACAACAAAACTGCATGTTTTAAAACATTTCAAAACAATGTTCCCGCCATTTATATTTGTTACTATGGCTCTATAATCAAATCTCAAGTCAAACAACAGCTCTCTGCGAAGATCACAAAATTACATTTCCAGCATATTCTGCAAATATAATGCTCCAATATGATTTCTGACAACAGGATTTCAGCGTTTGGGGGCGAGGCTTTCCATTTGTCTGACCAATGGCTGATGAGCGTAGTGTTAGAAAACCAAGTTTGAAAACTCATTGAAATGTTTAGTTTTGAAATGTTGTATGCATGTGTCATTTTATTTAATTTCTCCATTTTCTTAAATGTGTGTATATATAGTATTTATAGAGTTTTAACTTATAGTTGTAGTTACGTTTTCTTATTTGTAAGTCGCTTTGGATAAAAGCGTCTGCCAAATGACTAAAAAGTAAGTAAAAAGTAAAGTAAATTCAAATATTAACATTGAACTCCTAAATAATATAATCGTTTAGAGAAGTTACAAACGTCTGAAGCGTTTAGTCTCTGCAGTACGAGCTCAAAAGTGTTCAGCTAAAACATGCATTACACCGTTTACGCATGCAGAAAGACTTTCTCTGATCCCAGTTTAATTTGACAAGAGAATTGTGCGTAAATGATTGCCCGGCTGGCTTTGGCAAAACACTGTGTAATTAGTCTCCCAGACCTGCAAACAATGAGACAATTAATGTGATTGTAAAGGCCAAAAGTATCACGGCGCCGCACAGAAGGGGAGCGGCCAGAGCGTTCACAATCTGGATCCAATATTTCTTCACCAGCCCTCGAGCTGCAGGGACATCAATGGAATAAATAAAGCCGTGGCATCGTTGAGAGGAATCTTACGATTGAACGAGTCCGCCGTTAAAGAGTTCACGTAAAAATCATTGTTTTGTCATGTTGTTCCAAACCCGTAAGACTTGATGCTTCATAAATCTCACGAAGACATTGTAAACGTAATCCATATTAATGAGTTCGTTTGCCCATATAATCATTAGGAAATAGAGTAAACTTATTTGGCTTGCTGTCCGCTGATGAGGGGCTCGATGAAGCAGCTTCGGCTTGAGCTCTGATACACCCCCCAGGGACTTGATATAAGGTGATTACAAAGGGCAAGGTACCTAAGAAGAAGGTGGAGATCTGGGAGGTGGAGGGCAAGGTACCTAAGAAGAAGATGGAGATTGGGGAGGTGGAGGGCAAGGTACCTAAGAAGAAGATGGAGATTGGGGAGGTGGAGGGCAAGGTATCTAAGAAGAAGATGGAGATTGGGGAGGTGGAGGGCAAGGTATCTAAGAAGAAGGTGGAGATTGGGGAGGTGGAGGGCAAGGTACCCAAGAAGAAGGTGGAGATTGGGGAGGTGGAGACCAAGGTACCTAAGAAGAAGGTGGAGATTGGGGAGGTGGAGAGCAAGGTACCTAAGAAGAAGGTGGAGATTGGGGAGGTGGAGAGCAAGGTACCTAAGAAGAAGGTGGAGATTGGGGAGGTGGAGGGCAAGGTACCTAAGAAGAAGGTGGAGATTGGGGAGGTGGAGTGCAAGGTACCTAAGAGGAAGGTGGAGATTGGGGAGGTGGAGAGCAAGGTACCTAAGAAGAAAGAAGGTGGAGATTGGGAGTGGAGATGCAAGGTACCTAAGAAGAATGTGGAGATTGTGGAGGTGGAGGGCAAGGTACCTATATAAGAAGGTGAGATTGGGGAGGTGGAAGTGCAGGTACCTAAGAAATAGGTGGAGATTGGGGAGTTGGATGCAGGTACCTAAGAAGAAGGTGGAGATTTGGGGAGGTGGAGTGGCAAGTTATCCGTAAGAAGAAGGTGAGATTGGGAGGTTGATGGCAAGGTACCTCAAGAAGAGAGTTGGAGATTGGGGAGGTGGGATGGCAAGGGATATCTAAGAAAAAGGTGGAGATTGGGGAGGTGGAGGGCAAGGGGACCCAAGAAGACGTGTGGAGATTGGGGAGGGTGGATGGCAAGGGTATCTAGAAGAAGGTGGAGATTGGGGAGGTGGATGGCAAGGTATCTAAGAAGAAGGTGGAGATTGGGGAGGTGGAGGGCAAGGTACCAAAGAAGAAGGTGGAGATTGGGGAGGTGGAGACCAAGGTACCTAAGAAGAAGGTGGAGATTGGGGAGGTGGAGACCAAGGTACCTAAGAAGAAGGTGGAGATTGGGGAGGTGGAGAGCAAGGTACCTAAGAAGAAGGTGGAGATTGGGGAGGTGGAGACCAAGGTACCTAAGAAGAAGGTGGAGATTGGGGAGGTGGAGAGCAAGGTACCTAAGAAGAAGGTGGAGATTGGGGAGGTGGAGAGCAAGGTACCTAAGAAGAAGGTGGAGATTGGGGAGGTGGAGAGCAAGGTACCTAAGAAGAAGCTGGAGATTGGGGAGGTGGAGAGCAAGGTACCTAAGAAGAAGGTGGAGATTGGGGAGGTGGAGGGCAAGGTACCTAAGAAGAAGGTGGAGATTGGGGAGGTGGAGTGCAAGGTACCTAAGAAGAAGGTGGAGATTGGGGAGGTGGAGTGCAAGGTACCTAAGAAGAAGGTGGAGATTGGGGAGGTGGATGGACAAGGTACCTAAGAAGAAGATGGAGATTGGGAGGTGGAGGGATCCTGGAACAGCTGGGACTGGAGAGAGTTAAGCAGCTGCTTATTGAATGATTAGATGGGCTCGCTCCTCCCTAACTTACGTTTAGGAACTTCATTAAACTGTATGGATTGATCCGAGTCGTCTGGAGAGACGTGATACAGAGCTCATGGAAAATGGTAAACAGAAATGTAAATGTGCCGCTTGATGCAACTTCGTTCCCGTACTTCATATTTGATGAGCTTGAAGGCAGTTTCAGCAACACATGCATTATTTTTACTGTATTTACAGCTTAAAAGAAACACTCTCAAAACTTTGGCTTAAGTTCTTCCAAAGTTATGATCTAGAAACTTCAATTCTTTACTTGCTCAAAACCTTCGCAAAAAACAGTATATACAGTACATTATTCATCATACTGTACGCAATTCGATGTTTTATTTCTGAGAAGTTTTAATTGGATGGTCATTTAATGTTTTTTCTCTTTTTTTAGTGTTAAAGCTTATTTCAGAGAACATTAACTTAACGGGAACATTAGCAAAAACACTCTTACAATATATGTTGGGTTAACATTACCGATCGTCTCTCTTCTGGATTAAACCACACCTGGTTCCTGATATTCAAGATCAATCTCGTAAGGAAACGTCGAGGTCTAGAAACAATGTCTAAACACCATTCATGACACGTCTCTTTCCACAAGCCACAGGATCACCATCCTCTCATGAAAACTTGCTTCTAGCACATATACGTACATTGTTTTTGGACTCAAAGCACAATATGGATAGTCTAGTATTGTTTTACTTCAAAAGTCGTGCTAACAGCTGTCTGTATGGCCATAATGAATGTTAAATTTGATCAACAACTGATGACACACACACACATGCACACACATGCACAAACGCACACACACACACATGCACACACACACACACACACACATAGTGAAAGTTGTTTTAAAGTCAAACGGATTTTAATGGCACTGAGGTCTGTCTGAGCGGAACAGATAATGTGTTCAACAAAAAGCTGTCTGAATATTTAATGTCATGAGCAGAAACACGATCGCCCACTTACACGTGTAAGATTCACAGTGTTCACAACACACACACACGCACACACACACACACACACACACACACACACACACACACACACACACACACACACACACACACACACAACCACACATATACACACACACACACACACACACACACACACACACACACACACACACACACACATACACACACACACACACACACACACCCACCAGGGCTGTAGTCAAGCCCACTTTTGTCGAGTCCAAGACAAGTCCAAGACCAGGACTATCGAGTCCGAGTCAAGACCAAGTCCAAATGAGACAAATGAGTCACAACAGAGAAAGAAAAAAATAATATTCTTCAAAATATATAATAATATTCAGTGCAGTCGCGGCCTAGTGGATAGAGCGTTGGACTTGAAACCCGACGTAACCCAAGGTTGTGGTTTCGAATCCCGGCTCCGGCAGAAAGTCCATGACTGCTCCCCGGGCGCTGCACAGTCGGCTGCCCACTGCTCCAGGTGTGTGTGCACTTGGATGGGTTAAATGCAGAGAACACATTTCACTCCTCATTATACTCTGTATAATTGTGTATGTGACATAAAGCTCATCTAATAATGTAAGTGATACAAGAGACATCATATCATCTATTCTAAGAGAATAATTTTGCATTATTATTTGTCATGATCTAAACGCATGTGCAGCAACACTGTATGATCAAATTAGGCCATTATATTTACTTTAGGTTTGGCAATTTCACTAAAGTCACATAAGCTGAAATGAATCTTCATATTTTCAGCATTTTTATTATAGTGTAATAATCACTTTCGGGGCTGCCAATTAAAAATATTACAAATAACAAGCAACATAAGTGTAAAAACAAATCAACATGTTCCCATTCTTGAACTTGTTATTTGTTCTAAAGCAGGGCGTCCAATCTCAGTCCTGGAGGGCCGGTGTCCTGCAGAGTTCAGCTCCAACTTGCCTCAAAACACCTGCCTGAAAGTGTCTAGTATGCTTAGATTAGCTGTTTCAGGTGTGTTTGATAAGGGTCAGAGCTGAACTCTGACCTGAAAACAGAATATTTGAACACTGCTGGTTATCAAGGGTTAAATTATAGAATTATAGAAAACTTAACCAAACTTCACAGCTCCAGCTCAGATCAGTTTTGAGGTTCGGTTCAGTCTGCAAACGGCTGATGAGGGTTTGAATCGAGCCAGCGTGTGTGTGTTTGGAGTATTAAAATACCAATGTAAGATTTTCTCTCTCTCTTTCATGCACACACACACACACACACACACACACACACACATACAGATAATATTTTCTCTCCCTTTCAGGGTTGTTCTATTAATAGAAGTGCAGTGTTTCGCTCCCTCTGGTGCCCATTACAGACGCGAACTGCCATTAATCACACACACTAAGGCATTACACACACACACACACACACACACACACACACACACACACACACACACACACACCAGATCTGACATGTCATTTATACTGTCTTACAGTACTGTGTTCTCATGTGTGTATAGAGATAAAGGAACAATACAGAGCAGCGAGAAAATCGTGTTAGTGCTCACACGTCTAAACCTGCCGTTCCTCTGCTTTCTCAGTGAGGCCCAAAACATCATCATTGGTCAGAACTGAGCACAATAATATAGTCAAACCCTGCAACCAGGTCACTATTTAAAATACTCATTAAATTGAGCCAATGAAATGCATACAGCATGAGCTCACGGCGCTCGACTGCGCTTACAGAGTGTTTCACTGGATTACACATGATCTCACACATCTGTACATACACAAAAAAATTATGAATCCATAATCCATAATAACGCTTCCTACAGTGAAAAAGTGCATCTGCTGTTGTCTCTCACATCAAAATCCAGGTTTGATCTGTGCAGCTCCCCTCTGGGAACTCGAGCTGCATCGAAAACGCAAGGGGAACGCCGTCAGTGATATCAAACTCTGAATCATATATGTAATCAGACGAAATTGATGGCGAGACATCAGGTGCGGGTCATGTCATGACCAGGAAGCTTAAAAGCACGTGAGGTGCAGCTGGCACCAGCTTTCGATCATTCAGCAGAGCTCTCTGTGTGTCTCAGTCACGTATATGTTCTGTGAGTCCAATTTACTGTTGTTTGTCAAAGTCAAAAAAAAAAACTCCAGCATGTCAAAGGCATCTTTTAAAGCAGACAATAAGGGCAAAAGTAGATCATGTTATAGACTGTGTGTTCCTCCCTGCCCACAGTTATATCACGAGCGGGGATACACACAGTCTGTGTGTTGTTTGCTTGGGAGTGAAGCACGCAGAGTCGGCTCTTGAGGGGGCTGAATGTCCGCAGTGTGAAAGGTTACTACTGCGTACACTTTTCGCTCACGGAGGGCTCTCTTCGAGGAAGGAGCCTTCACCAGCTTTCCTTGCAGTGCTGGCCCCGCTTCCGCCGAGGCGAGCGGCGGCTGCATTCGCGGCGGTCGCAGTTAGATGGGAATGGAGACGGGCGAGTCCCTATATTCTTCCTCACCTGCCAGATCCACTGCCCGCTCTCTGAGATCGGAAGCCTGTTCTGCGGTTTCTTCCCCTCTGTGCTTCTCCTATCTTCCTCCGAGGAGGTGGATGTGGAGTGCGCTAATTATTTTCCCCCTCAATCCCCACAATATGAGGAGCTATCGGAGGTTAGTCACCAGCGCGGTTACCAAGTTAAACATCGATTGGCCCACTGAGAAACAGACCGAACTGCACAAAAGTAAATTAGATGAGCGCTTTCTGCATACTAAACTACTACCTCCGTGCCAGAGCCTGCCATTTTTTTCCCGATATCCACATCGAGGTGTCGAGATCGTGGAAGAAACCATTCTCGGCCTGCTTATTCATCTCTGCCTCTGATTATTATGGCAATGTGGTGGGGCTGAGTGAGTGCGGTTACATAGCGAAGCCCCGGGTTGAGCAGACGCTTGCGGGCTATCTGTCACCCGTTGCGGTGTCATCTCTGAAGGCTCCGGTCTTGCCCTCCAAGCCTTTGCGCACAACATCAGCACTGGTGGGCAAGGGGTACACGGTAGCGAGTCAGGCTGGTGCATGTGTTACAGGCGTACCAAGCCGACCTGCTAAAAGAACTAGATGAAGGCAAGCAAGTCTATTCTAATGATATAGTAAAACAGAGGAGAACCGCTAATTTAGTTCTCCGTGCCACCAAAGAGACCGCCCGTGCCATTGGGCAGGTCCAAGGCAGCGCTAGTGGTGGCGGAGAGGCATTTATGGTTGACTCTGTCCGATATGAAGGAGAAGGATAGGGTCTTCCAAATGGACGCCCCACTTGCGCTTTCTTGTCTATTTGGCGATGCCGTCGATTCCGTCGTCGACAGATACCAGGAGGCTCGTAAACAGGTGATGGAGTTTCAGCGGTTTCTACTTGCCGTTCAATAGTTCTGGGGGCTGCTGTGCGGGAGCCAGCACCAGCTCCTCATACAGGGAGATTCAGAAACAGAATGTTGCCTCTCGTGCTCACCTGCAGCGGGACCGAGGTCGACGATGTTCTAAAAAGTCAGGGGCTTCTAAGACAAGGCCCGTGCTTCCGTCTGGGAAGTCCTCGACGAAGCGGTCCTGAGCTCAGGACATGCTGAGGTCGACCCCTAGGGAAGAGCGGAGTGCACCGCATTACACGATGTCTGTCTCTCCTCAGCACCCTCTGGAGATCGTTCTGCCAACCCTGCCAGAGTTCCAGGGCGCAGTGGTCTCCAGCGAGTCCTTATCTCAGTTATTTCCGCACGGAATCGTAGCAAAGCTGAGAGCCTTGCCACCCCTTCAGGGGTCTCTCAACTAGCTACTTCGGCCATCTCCTGCCGGTCCTCCGCTTCAGGGCACCGAGCTACTAGAGCTATGCTTCATTACTAGAAGCTGGCGCCCGCTGCACCTCACATGCTTTTAAGCTTTCTGGGCATGACGTGACCCGCACCTGACTTCTCGCCATCAATTTCGACTGATTACACATATGATTCAGAGCTTGATATCGCTGACGGCGTTCCCCTAGTGTTTTCGACGCAGCGTCTCATCACACCATGGTTACATACGTAACCTGGGATGATTTCTCTCCTGATTCAGACCAGAACACTTTTTCACTGGAATGAAGCATTATTATATGGATTATGTTCTCTATGGTATTTGAGTTAAAAACATCTTAATGCTGGATTTGTTTCAGCTTTTGTCTCTTTCCAGATATTAACTGACTGGAGTGGTGTGGATTATTGTGATGTTTTTATCAACTGTTTGGACCCTCATTCTGACAGCACCCATTAACTGCAGGACATCCATTGCTGAGACACTGATGCAGAGACATTTCTACAAATCTGTTTGAATACAATTCTGTATATAAACTACAATTAAATATGTTTTATTGACAAACTTTTTTAATTGACAGAGAGGAAATATACAATCTAACCAGCTGTTTTTTGTCAGAAATGAAAAGAGCCTCAATATTATATTGATATTCAGAACAACATCACGACTGTTGAGTGTGACAGCACTTCAAAATAATGTTTTAATCAAATCTGGTCTAGAAGTGCAGAGAGGTTTGTATGAGGCTTTAGGAGTCGAGCAAATATCAGCTCAGTATGAAACCAATGGGCTCTCTGACATTTCCTCACTGATATAGTAAAAAAGGGTTTGTGTGTGTGTGTGCGCGCATGCATGTGTGTGTGTGAGAGAGAGAGAGTGTGTGTGCGTGCGTTTATGCGTAGGTGCGTGCGTGTGTGTGTGTGTGAGTGATTGATTGAGTGAGTGTGTGTGAGAGAAAGAAAGATAGAGATAGTGTGTGTATGTTAGCTGATGTGTGATTAAGAAGTGGATGAGATATTTCTCCCCTGTGTGAATGTGAGAATAGAGCAATGTCAAAATTATTAGTTATGGGTGAAAAAAATAATAGACCTGACTTTGACTGTGTTTTGTGTGTGTGTGTTCAGTTTAGTTTCATTTTCTTCCATATCTGTGAAGTTTTACATGAATATTCATTCAAATAATCAGACCATTATCTGTACATAATACTGTTTCTCAGCACAGTTTGTGTTTTGTCTGTAAATCCCTCATGATTCTCTTGTCAGGAGGCAGGGCTCCTGTATAATGATGTCACTCTGTAGCTCTTTTCTAATTGGCTGAAACAATCTCCACCCGCACGTGTGATGAATGTGGATCTCGCAGAGCGATTAATCATTTTAATTAACTGACTATAACTTACCAAACATGACAAGGTTTGTGGCAGTGAATGTTTTAATGATATTCGAGATATTTTTTTAGGCTGTTTTTTTCAAATAAATAAAATATTCCTGCTTGTTCAGCAAACTATGAGTTTTGACCAATAGCATACAGGCATTGGACAAAATCAACCAATCGTGTTGTGCGAGGCAGCATAATTAAGTCATTTCAGTTCTAGAACAGTGTTCATTATAGAACACACACACAAACACTGGACGATAAATGAGACATTAAGCCGGATGTTGTTAAACACTGTTAGAAATAATTAATCATGACACTGATACACACATTTGAAACACAACAATACACACAGAGCAGTGAATGCCGTCAGTAAGATAATAAAACAACAGCCAGAAGCTGCAGAGCTTGTTTCTCCTCAGAAAGACTGGAGTAAGAGCCAAATCCCAAGGGAGATGAAACAATGTCGCTCTCGCTGATCCGTAACGACTAATTACAAACCGCAGAAGACTGAATTCAATTTACCCGTTCTTCACCGATGCTGTTTTCTCAGAGTGACAGTGCAGTCCGTAACTGTTTTGGTTAAATTTTTTCCAAATCAATATTTGAGGAAGTACATAAGACAGATTTCAAATCTATCCCCTTACTTTAGCCCAAATCACAATGGTGAGCTCATAATAATTTATTTCTAATTTTAGTGGTAAGGGTAAATTTTCGTGGAAAATTCGAGCATGGCACTGCATTATTACTTCACGTCTGTAAACACAAAGACATTTTCCCGGGTAGTAGACTATATCTCATAGCTCTAGAATGGATGCCGGAAGTATGGCCCTGCGACGCAGCGTCTCGTTCCCTCAGGGAACCATGCTTACTTACGTAACCTGGGACGTTCCCCTCCGGGAACGCGAGCTGCGTCGAAACGCTAGGGCAACGAGATATATATTTAATGTTACACCCCGTCTAGGGGTAAAGGCGCAACATGAAAGAGTACAAGGACACAGTGGAGTTTTGAAAAATGAATGAACCGTATTTTAATGAGAAAAATTATTTCAGCTGTACAATTGGTGTATTTTAGCTTCAGGACCAGACAAAGCTAAAATAACAAACAAATGCCAACCGATTGTATCCCTCTAATTTCCCTAATTGAAAAATAAATAAATAAAATACAGGTTACTTACCCAACTCCCTATCCAAAAACAATCAACAAAGAAATTCCAACAGAAATGGCATCGATCTCCCTACCTCCCAAAAAGGTTATTTCAGTGCTCAGCGTAAATGAGTACACCCCCTTTGAAAAGTAAAATTTTAAACAATATCTCAATGAACACAAAAAAACATTTCCAAAATGTTGACAAGACTAAGTTTTATATAACATCTGTTTAACTTATAACATGAAAGTAAGGTTAATAATATAACTTAGATTACACATTTTTCAGTTTTACTCAAATTAGGGTGATGCAAAAATGAGTACACCCCACAACAAAAACTACTAAATCTAGTACTTTGTATGGCCTCCATGATTTTTAATGACAGCACCAAGTCTTCTAGGCATGGAATGAACAAGTTGGTGACATTTTGCCAGATCTATCTTTTTCCATTCTTCAAGAATGACCTCTTTTAGAGATTGGATGCTGGATGGAGAGTGATGCTCAACTTGTCTCTTCAGAATTCCCCATAGGTGTTCGATTGGGTTCAGATCAGGAGACATACTTGGCCACTGAATCACTTTCACCCTGTTCTTCTTCAGAAATCCAACAGTGGCCTTAGATGTGTGTTTAGGATCATTGTCATGTTGGAAAAGTGCACGACGACCAAGGGCACGGAGTGATGGTAGCATCTTCTCTTTCAGTATAGAGCAGTACATTTGTGAATTCATGATGTCATCAATGAAATGCAGCTCCCCGACACCAGCAGCACTCATGCAGCCCCACATAAGGACACTGCCACCACCATGTTTCACTGTAGGCACCATGCAGTTTTCTTTGTATTCCTCACCTTTGCGACGCCATACAGTTTTGAAGCCATCGGTTCCAAAAACATTTATCTTGGTCTCATCTCTCCAGAGTATAGAGTCCCAGTAGTCTTCATCTTTGTCAGCATGGGCCCTGGCAAACTCTAGGAGGGCTTTTTTGTGCCTGGGCTTTAGGAGAGGCTTCTTTCGTGGACGGCACCCATGCATGCCATTCCTCTGCAGTGTATGCCGTATTGTGTCATGGGAAATAGTCACCCCAGTTTGGCTTTCTACTTCTTTAGATAACTGCAGTGAACTTGCATGTCGATTTTCTTCAGTCCTTCTCATCAGAAGACGCTCCTGACGAGGTGTTAACTTCCGTGGACGACCTGGACGTCTCTGTGAGATGGTTGCAGTTCCATCTTTTTAAAATGTTTGTACCACTTTTGCTACAGTATTCTGACTGATAAGTAAAGCTTTGCTGATCTTCTTGTAGCCTTCACCTTTCTTGTGTAAATAAATTATTTTCTTTTTCAGGTCTTGTGACATTTCTCTTCCATGTGGTGCCATTGCTGACAGCATGAAATGGGAAGGGGTTTTCTTTAAGTAACACCCTTTTATAGTCAACTGTCACCTGTGTAATGAATAATTAGACTCACCTGTGGTTGAATTCTTGTTAAATTAGACATTTGTAGTCTAAAATTTAGCTTTGCTCCAGAGACTTTCAGTGGGGTGTACTCATTTTTGCATCACCCTAATTTGAGTAAAACTGAAAATGTTGTTCTCTAAGTTATATTATTAACCTTACTTTCATGTTATAAGTTAAACAGATGTTATATAAAACTTAGTCTTTTCAACATTTTGGAAAATGTTTTTGTGTTCATTGAGATATTGTTTAAAATGTTGTACTCATTTACGCTGAGCACTGTATATACAATTATTTACAGTTGTTAGCAAACAAGTCCAAACAGGGGCAATACATAATCAAGGTCAGAGAACAGGCGGTAGGTAGTCAGTAATACAAACAAATGGTTAAAATAAACTAAACAACAATCAATCTCTCTCACGGGAAAACACACACAGATCGTATCAGTGTAACAAATCTATGAAGCTATTATTTCAGCTCCGAGGAATTATTAGCTTACAGATAAAATATTGCTTGATTAAAGTAATATACATTTTTGACTTATGATTTATACTTTATTAAATGCTCGTCCAGCGATCATTAACATCAGTATATCTTTAACAATTTAGTTTATTTTGCTTTCGTGGCCAACGATAAACAAAATAAAGGTTTTTATACCATTTGAGCGAGGTAACACAATCTATGTCAATAAGTTTGAAATACTTGAAGATCACATCCCAAGAGACAATTCTTTATAAATGAAACAAGGTTTATTTACTTAACTGCTATTCTACGGTACATGATCTAAACTAATAAAATACAAACATACACACACATACATACGGGAGTTTTGAGAGTAACCTCAGAAGGAGGTTAAAATAGCCCTCTTGGCTATTGCATAACTAAAACCAAAAAGGGAAGATTACGAAAGAGACACTGCCCTTTTCTGCATTCAGATCGATTACCAGTTCAGTTAGGATAGAAACTTAGTTTGAAATACTTGCTTTATGTTGATTAAGCAGGTCGGATCCTTAGTCTCGTCCCACGGGGTGTTCGTGTTTTCACGGAAGTGTCCGATGCTTTTTTTCGGATGCCACGTGTTCTCCTCGTGTTGCTAAACTTTTCGGCTTTGTTCGCGTCGCTGATGCGTGACGTCACTGGGGAAGCCATCTTTCCGATCGGCGGTTGCTTAGTTCTGTGTTGAGATGGAAAGCGTTGTTGCTGCTGGTTCTGCGGTGTTACGACTTTACGAAGTCTTAGATTCGCTTAGCTAGTTGTCTCAGCCCGATGTCAGAGGCGAGAGTCCAGCGACACTTCCAGGTCGTCCGCGCGCAAGTTGAAGCGCGATGAAGGGAGAGGAGCAAGAGCAGGAAGAGAGCGATTTTCGAACTGGTGAACAGTTTTAAACAGACTGATTTCAGCACGCCCCCGGCGGCTGAACCAATCAAATTGTCCTTGTGGGGCGGAGCCTCGCCCATGTCTTTGGGGCGTACCGTAATGAAAATTCCATGTGCCGAACAATAAGCGTTTTAATACTTGTATAAATTGTTATCACATGTTTACCCATTTATAATTATCACCCAATCTGTTGTACCATTGATTCAAAATAATCATGACGGTTTCTGTGAATCTAAACACCACCTTTGGCACAAAGTGTACATATACTACCCAGTTTAAGGCACAGATTAAAACATTTCGCATTTCCTAAATAATTCACATTCACACAAGCATATGAAAGGCAGAGTACAACATTAATATATATTGTTTCTTTAGGTCCACGGTTTTAATATCCAAGGAATAAATGACTGTCTTTATGCAACAAAGGAAACACATGTGGGGGTGGGTCTCTTTTGCCTTCTGAGGAAAAGCGCGCGGTTTGCTGGATGAGGAGGGGGAGGTGATTTTAAATCAAACAATAGTCAGTGACGTAGCTCGGCTTCATCTGGATTTCATTCTGTGCAATGATTCTCTACATCAGGCTTACTAACATATATAACTAACTAGCGGAGTCAACAAGGCAGAGCAAACAGGCAGTGAGCAAAAAAGCTAAAGCAGGAAGTGATGATGAAGTCTCTTATAGGCAGTCAGGAGTCAGCTGACCAGGCAGGGTGTGGCACCAATTGGACTGCAGGAACCAATCAGACTTCCCCCTGCACAGAAACACACAGAAACACCTCCCAAATAAAAGACAACTCATAAGTCTTCTATTGGAAACGACAGTCCTCAGACCTGCATCATCTCCTAGGAAGACTAATAGAATCAGAATCTGCTCAGGCATGACCCAATGAGACATGCTTGGCAGGGGCTCCCACACCACCAGGTGTCCTACTAAGGGAACCAGTCGCTCGAGACTGGCCTCTGGTGTACTTAGAGTGGCTAGCTCGGTGCCCTGAAGCAGGGGACCAGCAGGAGAAGGCCAATCTAGCTGCTCTAGAGTCCCCCGAAGGGGTGGTGAGCCTCCCAGCTCTGCTACATTTCTGGGTGGAAGAGACTGAGAGAAGCGCTCGCTGGAAACCACTGCGCCTTCGAACACTAACAGGGTTGGCAGACCGATCTCCTGAGGGCCCTGAGGAGAGAAGGGCACCATGTGATGCGGTGTACACTGCTCTTCCCCAGAGGGTCCGGCCCTCAAAAGTCCTGGGCCATTGGCATCAGGTCGTTTTAGCCGAAGACTATCCAGTAAGAATGGCGGTCCGCAGATCCGTCTTCAGCCCAGCAGCACTAATCTGACTCCAAAATTCTAGGGAGTACGAGAAGTGACGTTCCTTGAATGAGGAGCTGGAACACGACCGGGGCTGCTCTGCTCATCAGCCCCTGCTGACCACCTCAACCTCCTCAGAGGAAGAGAGGTAAACATTGTTCCCAAGAGGCTCCTGTATACCAAATATAATATATATCATTGTATCTCTCTCTCTCTCTCTCTATATATATATATACAGTGGGGCAAAAAAGTATTTAGTCAGCCACCAATTGTGCAAGTTCTTCCACTTAAAAAGATGAGAGAGGCCTGTAATTTTCATCATAGGTATACCTCAACTATGAGAGACAAAATAAGAAAAAAAAATCCAGAAAATCACATTGTAGGATTTTTTAATAATTTATTTGCAAATTATGGTGGAAAATAAGTATTTGGTCAATAACAAAATTTCATCTCAATACTTATATACCCTTTGTTGGCAATGACAGAGGTCAAACGTTTTCTGTAAGTCTTCACAAGGTTTTCACACACTGTTGCTGGTATTTTGGCCCATTCCTCCATGCAGATCTCCTCTAGAGCAGTGATGTTTTGGGGCTGTCGCTGGGAAACACGGACTTTCAACTCCCTCCAAAGATTTTCTATGGGGTTGAGATCTGGAGACTGGCTAGGCCACTCCAGGACCTTGAAATGCTTCTTACGAAGCCACTCCTTCGTTGCCCGGGCGGTGTGTTTGGGATCATTGTCATGCTGAAAGACCCAGCCACGTTTCATCTTCAATGCCCTTGCTGATGGAAGGAGGTTTTCACTCAAAATCTCACGATACATGGCCCCATTCATTCTTTCCTTTACACAGATCAGTCGTCCTGGTCCCTTTGCAGAAAAACAGCCCCAAAGCATGATGTTTCCACCCCCATGCTTCACAGTAGGTATGGTGTTCTTTGGATGCAACTCAGCATTCTTTCTCCTCCAAACACGACAAGTTGAGTTTTTACCAAAAAGTTCTATTTTGGTTTCATCTGACCATATGACATTCTCCCAGTCCTCTTCTGGATCATCCAAATGCTCTCTAGCAAACTTCAGACGGGCCTGGACATGTACTGGCTTAAGCAGGGGGACACGTCTGGCACTGCAGGATTTGAGTCCCTGGCGGCGCAGTGTGTTACTGATGGTAGCCTTTGTTACTTTGGTCCCAGCTCTCTGCAGGTCATTCACTAGGTCCCCCCGTGTGGTTCTGGGATTTTTGCTCACAGTTCTTGTGATCATTTTGACCCCACGGGGTGAGATCTTGCGTGGAGCCCCAGATCGATGGAGATTATCAGTGGTCTTGTATGTCTTCCATTTTCTAATAATTGCTCCCACAGTTGATTTCTTCACACCAAGCTGCTTACCTATTGCAGATTCAGTCTTCCCAGCCTGGTGCAGGTCTACAATTTTGTTTCTGGTGTCCTTTGACAGCTCTTTGGTCTTGGCCATAGTGGAGTTTGGAGTGTGACTGTTTGAGGTTGTGGACAGGTGTCTTTTATACTGATAACGAGTTCAAACAGATGCCATTAATACAGGTAACGAGTGGAGGACAGAGGAGCCTCTTAAAGAAGAAGTTACAGGTCTGTGAGTGCCAGCAATCTTGCTTGTTTGTAGGTGACCAAATACTTATTTTCCACCATAATTTGCAAATAAATTCTTTAAAAATCCTACAATGTGATTTTATGGATTTTTTTTTCTTATTTTGTCTCTCATAGTTGAGGTATACCTATGATGAAAATTACAGGCCTCTCTCATCTTTTTAAGTGGGAGAACTTGCACAATTGGTGGCTGACTAAATACTTTTTTGCCCCACTGTATATCAATTTATATCTAATTATTCATAGTCAGATGAAATGCATAATTTAATTCTTCAAAATTAAATGCAGTCAAATAACCAGTAAACTAGGTATTATGTGAAAGATTCATATACTGTAATGAACCGAGAATGACCATAATGTACACGTTGCCTCGGCAACACGTGAGCCACTCGGATATAAAAACAATATAAATCTTCTTGGAGAGAAACTGCTGCAGATTAGCACGCTCTCACTCAAGGGGGAAGAACTGCAGCGCAGGCTTCCGCCCCGAGAGAACGCTAGATCTGGGGAATGCAGGTGGCGATAGGGCGAACCCGTCTCCAACCCGTCCACCAGATCCACGTGCGATCCCCATGATCTCAATCGTCGCAGTGCCTCAGCAGTAGCGGGACCAGACTGTGAGATCACAGGCATGGACACACTCCTCGTAGTAACCGGGGGGAACCAGTTCGAAGGGATCATATTTCGCTTTTTGGGTTAAAAAATGTATTAATATAAAATTTGAATGGCATGACAACTAGACTAGACTCTACAGAAACTGAAATCTAATTGCTAATACACACTTTTCCCACAATGCTGATGTTGTTAACATTAATAATTTGAGAATAAAGTTTAACAATAATTATAATTAGCAAGGTTTGATCAAGGTCAAGGTTTGTTTATTCGTCACATACTAAATTATACAGGGTATAATCAGAAGTGAAATGTAAATCAACTCAGGTCCGCTCAGTGGACAGTGCAAAAAAAATTAAAGTTAAATAAAAGTAACCCAACACAAGAGCATATAAATAAATATACTGAAAAAAAAAGAAAAGAGAAATAAAGAGTAAAATGTGCAATAGAATAAAAAAGTGCAAAACAAATACGATGTGCAAAAACAGTATACTGGGACTTAATAAATAGTAATATGAACAGGGATGTGCAAGAGGGATGTGGAAACGGGTTGTACCGGGTATATACATGTAGCAGCAATACGGATGATGGGAATAGTGAATGTTTTACAGTTAGTAAATGAGTCTTGTAAATGTTTATGAAACTGAGTTTGTGTTAAGGAACCTGATGGCCTGAGGGAAGAAGCTCCTCCTCAGTCTCTCAGTTTTTGCCATCATGCTCCTGAAGCGCTTGCCAGATGGCAGTAAACAGAAAAGATGGTTACCGGGGTGATTTGAGTCTTTGAGGATTTTTGCAGCTCTGCATTTGAGGTAGATGACCTGCTGAGAGGGGAGAACAGACCCTGAGATGCGCTCAGCCAAGCGCACGACTCTCTGTAGAGCTTTGCAGTCCTGATTTGTGGCATTACTATACCACACTGAGATGCACTGAGTCAGTACACTTTATATGGCCCCTGAATAGAAAGTTTTCAGGATAGCTGGTGAGACCCTGAATTTATACAGTCTTTGCCTGGCTTTCTTAACCTGAGTCTGAATGTGTGTAGTCCATGTCAGGTCCTCGGAGATGTTTACACCGAGGTACTTCAAGCTACTCACCCTCTCCACAGGGGTCCCACTGATCTTAAGAGGAGTGTAGGGCTGCTGCTGTCTCTCCCTGAAGTCCATGATCAGCTCTTTAGTTTTGCTCACGTTCAGAGAGAGACAGTTGTCCTGGCACCATGATGTGAGTCTCTCTACCTCATCCAAGTATGCGGCCTGATGTGATATGAGCTAACCGATCGTTAGATTTAATCACCATTGGTAGCGTGATTTATTTTAATGCTTTTTTCCTCAGTTGGTCAGAACAAATGTGGACTTGTTACTTATTTGTTCAGATGACAATATATGGTGGACATTCTGATTTGGGTCATATATTCAAAGACAAAGGCTAGAATCTGTGATCCTGAAGTACAGTATCCACACCGGTGCGGTGCGTGACTGCCACACATTCACCCCAAAATATTAGATTAATCCGCGCTGAAACCATGCCGGAGCACAACCCACGTAATAAAGATAATTCCGCAAATACAAACAGAGATGGCCACAAAGAGGCAAAACTTACGGTCTGCAGCTTTAAGTACCAGTTTATATAAAAAAAACATATATAATTTAATTGAAACATCGTTTGGGTCTATGATTTTGATTACATTGATTTATTTCAATATTTACGGAAAGTAGAAAACCATCATTTGAAATAATATACAAAATAATGTATATACTAATAAAAAAAATTATACATTTATTGCACATTTGTTCCCCTCGTATTTTTATTTTAATAGTCTAATGTAAGAAATATGTGAAAAAATACTATGACGTTATACATGATACAAGTTACTTTAATAGACAGTCATCCATCTAAAAGCATATTTATGTTCAGATTACCTGGGGAGCAAGATGGTGCCGGTGCATATGGCCTGCCTTCCGCTGCCTGTTGTGCTTACATGTCTGTTCGTTTTAATGTGTTTTATGTTAGCCATTTTACTAAATGTTTCGTCACTTTTAACCTATGATCGTCAAACATTGCTTGGCATTAAAGGCATCACTGAAGAGTTACTCCGTGACTGCATAACTCTAATTGCCTCTGGCCATTATACCTGACTATCTGCGCCAGCTGTCTGGTCCTCTGCCGGGAAGGAAGCGCCGCAAAAGATGGGGAAGGCGCGGAGGCTTTGCGGTCAAGTTCAAACTCCTCCTGTCCGAATTGTATTTTCTACCTCATGCTGGCCTTTGCACCTACATAGCAGGGCGTGGCCGCTTCACTGCGGGGTGCGCTTTAGAAACACTGTAGGCGTGGAATATACCGTTTCCTGGGGATCCGCTGGATCAACCTCCAAGGAGGCGCCCACAACATCTGGCGTTTGTTGCCCAACTTATCTCTTGGCCAGATAATTTTTTAGCCTTATTGACTCTTTTGATTTGGCACAGCTTGTGAATTTTCATACGCATCGTCATAACCTTGATTTAGTACTTTCTCGTGGTTTGTCAGTATGTGATTTTGCAATAGACGACCATGCTATTTCAGATCACAAGCCTATTATGTTTAGAGTTCCCATAAATATTACATTACTAGACCTACCAAGGCTGTTCGTTGGTCTTGCACGATCACACCAACTACTTGTACTGAGTTTTCAGCTGTTTTTAAGGAGGTATACCAATCTCCGGCTTAGTTTGTGATGATTGGAGTGGTGCATCTTAATTATGTTGATACTATCTCTGCTAATATTTTAAACTCTTTGGCTCCTTAAAAAAGCCAAGCAACACAAACCAAAGGCTGATTCTTGGCTCAATGAGGACACTCATGCTCGACGACAGGGCTGCAGCAGGGCCGAAAGAAGGTGGAAAAAAAATAAGCTGCATGTTTCTTATTAAAATATTAAGGGACAGCCCGATACAATATCAGAAACTGGGGAAAACAGCAACGTTTAAGTATTTTTCAGATTTGATTGGAAAGAACTCACAATTCAAGAGCACCATTAACCCTTCAGTCGATCTCTTCCCTACAGAGACCCTGGCGATGAGTGACAAATTTCTAAAAACATTTTGGGACAAGATAAGGGATATTATGCTAGATATTCCCTCTCCTTGTCAAGATCCCTCTATCCCTTCACTCTTTACCAGCATTCTGAGTCAGTTTGAGCCGGTAACTCTGCCTGTTCTACAGAATATTGTAAGCCAGCTTAAACCCTCTGCATCTTCCTATGTCACTCTTCCTCCTCGATTTTTTAAACACATTTTTGAGGGGATTAGGCCTACCTGTCACGAATCCGGTTCATGGGCTTCCCTTAACTCACCACCAGAAGTCACTCGCTCACCACATGGACTCTTGCACTACACTCACTGTTGCACTCCACCTCAGACTACAATTCCCATCACCCATTGCACTGACGATACACGCACTGAACACACAGCTGGTTGCACTCAAAACACTGCTGATTGCTCTGAACACACAGCTGATTGCACTGATCACACAACCTACTTAAACCATGGACTTCCTTTTCCTCTCTGCCGAGTATTGTTTAGCATTCTCCTAATGTTAGCTACGTACCAAGCCTTTCCGTTTTTGTGTTCAGTCTCCTGTATTGTTCTGTGTTTAGTCTCCTGTATTGTTTTGTGTTTAGTCTCCTGTATTGTTTTGTGTTTTTTACTCTCCCAGTGTTAGCTGCTTTACGGAGCCTTTTCTAGTTTTCCGTGTCTCATTTTAGTTTAGTCTAGTCTTTTCGTGTTGCCTTGTTGTCTGGTTCCTGATCTCCTGCCTCGTACCTGGATTACCCCTCTTGTCAAGCCCTCTGGATACTGTTCGCTGATCGAAGACCACGCCCATTTACTGGAGTATTCATCTGCCTTGTCCTCAATATACATGTTTGTCAGTTTTTGACCATACCTAATAATAAAAGCTTGCACATGGAACCGCACACCTCTCGTCTTGTTGGCCCTGTTACACTACCATTCTTAAGATTATGAATAGCTGTCTTGAAACGACAATGGTTCCAGATGATATGAAGCTCGCCATTGTACATCCACTTCTTAAAATGCCTATGCTAGATCCAACAGATTTGACAAATTTTAGGCCTGTCTCAAATCTCTCTTTTAGATCTAAAATGTTAGAGAAAATAGTGTTTGACCAACTACAGAGCTTTCTATTTAATAACAATAGTTTTGAAGTGTTCCAATCGGGTTTTAAGAAAAACTATTCCACAAAAACAGCACTGGTTAAAGTTCTGAATTATATTTTACTGACCCTGGATGCTGCCAAATCTGCTGTGTTAGTGCTGTTAGATCTGAAGGTGGCATTTGAACGATTTTACAGCCAAACTTAAAACCCATATTTTCTCTTTGGCCTTTAATTGTAGTTAATTGTGCTGTGTCAGCTCTGTTCTGTGCTATACTCTATGTTGTTCTGAGTGTTGATGTTGTTGATTGTTTATTGATTGTACAGCACCTTGGTCAACTATTGTTGTTTTTATTGGTGCTATGTAAATAAAGTTAAGTTGAGTTAAGTATGTTCTGACTGACTGTAAAGTTTAAATTTAGTATAATTCAGACATTATTATAGTTGTTTAATACTTTATTATTATTGCACATCAACTTATAACAAAAAATACATATTTCAAGTAACCTTTTTTTAAACTATAATATCTAAAATGTTATAGTGTTATTATAGTTAACTATTATAGTTAGCTAGTTTTTTTTACAGTGAACTATAATACCACTGCTGATAACTTTTTATTGGCCCACAGCAGTGTTTATATGTATCGGTTGTTGAGCTCAGATTTACTATCAGTGTGTCTGTCAAAGAGCTTGTACAGTACGTTCCCGCTCATCCCGAATAATTCCATTCACATTCAGCCGGACTTGTGTTTCTCTCTCTCATACGCACTACTTGTTTGACTAGATTTACGACCTCATTATGAATGTTTGCCAATGAGTGGGTCATAATCAGCTCTTCTCTTGATAAAAGCAATTACACACAGTTTTCTGTGTTCACTATAGATCTCACACTTTGCTCTAATTCCTGACAAGCTTCATCACTGGATTCCTTTCTCTCTTTAATGCAGCAATAAGATGGATTTCTTTCATAAGTCACTTTATACTGGCCATCTGTCCAGAGTCAACAAAGACATAGCGACCACCTATGACACCTAGCAACCACTGAAATCATTATCTGCATAGAAACTATACAGAACACCATAGCAACCACATGACAATGCCCCCAAAACTACCTTAAAAATACCTAGCAACAATCCAGAAACTGCATGACAATGTCTTAGCAACCATTCAGAACAAACTGGAAAATGCCTAGTAACACCCTACCAACCACCGAGAACACCTTAGAAACAACATATATCAAGACCTTGAATTAAAAAGTTACTTTTAAATGTTACATTTTTCTTAATAAAATGTTTGCTAAATGAGTTTGAATGTAATTGTAAAGACTGGTCAAAGGCAGGGGATCCAAGTGCAGTAATATATATTTATTGGACAGAGGCAGAATCACACAGGCAATGGTCAGAGGGCATAACAGGAATATCGGAGGCAGAGCAGAGACGTAAACAATACCAGGCAGGGGTCGAGGTCACAGGCACAGGTTCAGAAGTCCAAGGTCGGTCAGGCAGTCCGGGGTCACACACAGAGATAACAGATACGGGGAAGAACGCTCAGAAATGTAGCCAGGGCAAAACAAGACTTCGCAGTGAGTGCATGTGAGAGTGCTGCTTAAATGTGTGTGAGTGAATGAGGTGCAGGTGAGGTGAGACAATCAAGACTAATGAGTGAATGGTGACAGCTGTGTGATTGGTGTAATGGTGGACGGGAGTGTGTGTGTGCAGTGCATGATGGGAGATGTAGTCCATGGGTGATGTGCAGTTGTAGTGAGTGGTAACCAGATTCATGACAGTAATACTAGCCTGTGACACGATGAGAGACAGCGCTGGTAGAGGACTGAGCGCAAGATGAGAAAACATTGCAGTACAAAAGGCATAATATTACAATAATATTGGCTTTAATTCTCACTGGAACACACTGATGACGTATCATGTCTGCCCAAACAAGGAGCACAGAGATATGCAAATACTTATTTGACGTAATGTTCGGACCGAATGTTTTGATTGGAAGAAGTTTTTTTGTGTACACCTTCCACAGACAATATAAACACACACACACACACACACACACACACACACACACACACACACACATACATACATGTATATACAGTATATATATATATATATACATACACACATTTAGAGTGCAACCGAGAAGTAAAGAGGCTTTCAACCAGCATAACAAAAAAAATTTTGAACCACATCACCTACCCAGCCATTAAGGGGTTCATTGGATGCCAATTTTCGTGAAGTTGATATGATTCTATAGGGTCTTAATAAAAAGTATATAACGCAGTTTGGTTAAAATTTCTCAATGGTAATGTATAATAACAATGGTCAAAATAACCCAGCATGTGTTCTGTCCAATGTTTACCCAGCATGAAACCCTAAAACACTTTTTTTTAGATGCTAACATAATGTTTGCTCATCACCAAACACCAATGACTTGTACATTCATTATATGGACACCCCCTTCTTTAGAAGGTTACTTTAGAAGCACTTCCAAACTGTCGCAACGAACATTTGTTTTTCCACCTCTGTTGAAACAGTTTTGAAGTGTATGAAAGGACTGTACCCATATGTACAAGTCATTGGTGTTTGGTGATGAGTTTTTGGGTAATTTAAATGTCACACCAGAGGTGTTCAGCTGCTTTCTGCAGACCAGTCAAGTTCTTCCACACTGACTGAATCATCATTTCTCTTTGATCTTGTCTTATACACAGAGACACTGTCATGTTAGAATAGAAAAGGGTCCTGTCCAAACTGTTGCTATAAAATCAGAAGCACACAATTCACTAGCATATCATTATATGCTTAAACATTAAGATTTGTACTCATGGAAATGACTAAAGTAGTCAAAATTAGAAGGTTTTGCAATATAGTGTATATCAACAGGTTGCACATCAGTGAAAAACTACAAAAACAATAGCACTTATTAAGTCTATTATTATGGGAAAAGGGGTTATTAATAAATTTTTTGGAGCAATTTCGTTCTTCCGGTCCAAAAAGAACAGTTGAACTAATGTCAAGAAAAGTTACGTATATGTGTTAATTTGGAGTGGCGATTGGAGCTGTGACTGAAGACTAAACTTCTACCTCATCAGTTTTCAGAGCTTTTCTGAGTATTATTCATGAAAAGGAACTCTTATGATCCAATCACTGAGGCCAATGCCCAAATTGCCTGACATGGGAAAATCAGGTATGGTTTGACTCAGCACGCCCCACCAAATCTAAAGAAACCAGTTTTGTGATTTTTGGTCAAACTATTCAGAAGATACAAGAAAAATAAATCCTGGCCACTAGGTGGCACAGCGCCGAAACACTGCAGGTAGTCTCAGGTCATGTCTGTTATAAGCTCATGTCTGTTATTTGATCTTTTCGAATTTTTGAAAATAGTGAAAAAGCTAAACCTTACAATTTTTTTCATTGTGGAGCTCATTCGACCTGGCATGAGCCAAGGATTCAGAAGAAAAAAAACGTTCCTTCTGTGCCTTACAGTTCAAAAGTTATTACCAAAAACATGAGTGAAGGTTTGGACAAGTGGTGGCGCTAGAAAGTTTAAGTTAGAGACTCTAAACTGGCTGTGTTTAATGTTGGGACTGTCCTCAATCAGTGTGCCAAATGTCACAACTTTTCCGCAAGCGGTTCTATGGGCTGCCATAGACTCAAGAGCGGAAGAAAGAAGAATAAGAATGTCAACGGATACAATAGGTAAACATGACAACACATGGAGTGCGCATGAGAGAGCAGTTTCTGTGCTGAATCATAGTTCATATCCGAACTGGAGCAAGTGTGTTTCATTAATATTTTATATTCTCATGTGCTCCAAACATGATCCAGCACCGTATACGTGCACATATCATGCCCTTTTCAAATGAAATATGCCCTAATAAGTGCACTGATTCAGCGGTACGTCTCATCATGAACGCGATGACATGATGGATTATTTTGATACACAACAAACAATGGTATACTGACCAAAAAGTCAAAGAATAAACAAAAAGTTGCTGCCTTTATTATTTCTGTTTTAAAGATATTGTAATATTCGTTTGTCTGGATAATGAGTGTGTTGTAAGTCTGTGTTTTATTGGTTGTATTCTCCCCTCTTCCCACCCTGTACACTCCCACTTTTCCACAGTTTTACAGCCCATTTCTGGAGTCTTTTTTCAGATCTAAGGAGTGAAAGACCAGTGCTGAACCAGGGGGTGTCCATGACACTTTAAAGTGTAACAACCCATAAAACCCTAAAACTACCTTACAACAACCTAAAAACCACCGAGAACACCCTAGAAACTGCTTAGCACTGTGTTTTGGCACGGTAGGCACTACTCAAGTTTGTTTAAGAGAATTTACATGTATAGTTATTAATATCATTCTTCATTTTCTATCAGTCATTGGTGTGGATTCTGTATCTTTCTGTCGGTTAACTGACCCTATGAATGTTTGTATGATTGTGATGAGAGGTTAAGCTGAACGCAGATGCGTCTGACAGTGTTTAGAGCGTTCTCAGTGAGTATTCCGCCGCTCAAACAGGTGTAATCGATGAGCTTCAGTCTGCAGGTGGATGTGCGTTTCACCGCCTGTGGCCCGTTTGGCTCCGCGCCGATGCCATTTGGTTTCAAAGGCATTTCTGGCAGCGCTAGGATCCGCGTTAAATCCAATGCCAGAGAAAAGTGAATTAGGCCACAGCTGTGGAGCCCAAATATTAGCAGTCAAATTAAAGCAGAAATAAAAGCCAGTCACGGAGAGGTCATTCACACGCGCCTCAAACTTCACACAGTCAAAACATCTACAAACACTGACCACAGGTGGTTTGTCTTTCATATATCAAGAGATTTACACAAGTTCTTAATTAGCTCTCATTTGAGTATTAGTGAGTACCGTTAAGATTTCATAAGTGTTGCATAAATCAGATACATTATGTTTTCATGCACACTGCAAAAAAAGTTATGTTTTCCCTCAGTGTTTTTGTCGTTTTCAGAATCAGAATGAGCTTTATTGCCAGCTATATCTACACATAAGAGGATTTTTGTTTTTGTGACAGAAGCTACCGCAGTGCAAAAGAATGACAGTGACAGAACAAAAACCACAAATAATAAAAAGAAGAATGAAAAAGAACAAGTAAATAAGGAATAACAATATACAAATTGACAATTGTATGTACAGGTATATAACAATGGACAGTTTTGTATGTACATGTATATTATATGCAATTGACGTGTCAACTAAGTATGTGTGTTAGATAAATAAGTGTATAAGTGTATAAATAGTGTGTGTACAATGATTATTGTCAATTGTTCATGAGATGGATTGCCTGAGGGAAGAAACTGTTTCTGTGTCTGGTCGTTCTGGTGCTCAGAGCTCTGTAGCGTCGACCAGACGGTAACAGTTCAAAGAGCGAGTGTACTGATGTGAGGGGTCCAGAGTGATTTTGCCAGCCCTTTTGCTCACTCTGGATGAGTGCAGTTCTTGGAGGGTTATACCAATGATTCCTGGCTTCCGTAGTCTTCTGAGGTCAGATTGGGTGGCTGAGCTGAACCAGACAGTTATTGACATGCAGAGGACGGATTCAATGATTGCGGAGTAGAACTGATTCAGCAGCTCCTGTGGCAGGTTTAACTTCCTCAGTTGAGCCTTTTTCCAGTGCAAACGTCTAAAGAATCGGAAATCAAGAATCATTTACATAAAAAAAACTATAATCTGTTTTATTAATAGATTTATGGTTAATTCAAATGGAAAACATGTTTTCTTTCCCCGCTTACAGATTTTTGTTAATCATAAACTCACTCAACTTTGTTCAGTTTCTCTGAGAACAAATACGTCAAGTCAAGTCACGTTTATATAGCACTTTTAACAATACAAATTGTGTCAAAGCAAATGCACAATATCAGAACAGGAACATTTTTGAGTTAAAGGCATTTCATTATTGAATTCAGTGATGTCATTGTCCAGCTCAGTTCAGGTTAAATAGTATCTGTGCAATCAAGTCTGTGACATCGCTGGAAATTAAGTAAAATGTCATACATTACATATGCTTCTCAAGTAAATATATCTTGATGTAAGGATGTTTGTGTTTGAAAACAAAATCTAAAATACAGACTTTTTGCAGGGTATGTGATATTTAATGCCACGACTGAATTCAAGACTTTCTGCTCTGATTTAAGAACTTTTTTAGAGTCTTAATTTGTGAATAGGAATTTTTTTTTTTATTATTTTATTTAGCAAGCAATTTAAGATCTTCCATATGGGTGAGATTAATTTATATTCAAACTCAATTGGATCAATTGGATGCCAAGACTTCACTCGAGCTCTCAGTCAAATGACTCCATTATCAGGCATCTCCTCGGGGTGAAAACTCCACTGATACGGTAACATGTTTTAAGCCAAACCATGTAGGCATGTTCAAACTATGCTACATCTCCATTTTCTGAGAAACACGCTTTTCTGGGACAGCAAATAAACACGGTTGGCGTCAAAGAGAGAAAAAGTGCAAGACAGAATAAAGAGAAACATGCCGTCAGAATAAGAAAGTATGGCAAATTCTCTGGGAATTAGATGTTGTTTTAACGTTCGGCGGTTTGATGCGATTCACAGAAGAGTATTTCTCAAATGAGCCACATCTAAAACATGACGATGAAGTTGTACACCTATTTCAGAGGCTGAATTCCCAGGTTCGGATGCCGGAGCTGAAGTCTTGACCCAGATTCTGGGAAAGCTTTCCTTCAGGGACGCGACCCAGAAGTGTCACACGAAAACACCGGCGAACCTCCAGCATCCGCAGCCTGCAGTTTGAGCTCAGATTAGCTTAGAGATGCACATAAATATAGATTCTGTTCAGGGAACATTCTGCATCTCTGTCTGCTGGAAGGATCCAATATTGAAGATCTTCTGCAGCAGTAAACAGAGCCCAACCGCTCGGCTGAGTTTCATTAGACGACTGATGGAGTCTGTCCGTGCTTTCTGAATGTAATATCTTCTGATGAAGTGAAACTGGAGCATTTTGCATGCTGTGAACGAATCACGCAACCAACTTCTAAAACATCCTGGATTCCTCTCATTTGTTCACATTCAGCCATGTTTATTTCATCATCTACCCTACTAAACAAGTGTTGCTTATATTAAAGTGAATACGGCATGCCTTCATGATTGATGCTTGTTCATCTCCATCACTGAGCTTAATTGACTCAGCATGGAGATTCTTCAAAAATCCTTTTAAAAATACATTTTTTTTCATTCACATCCCTCTGAAATGGTGTTTCAGGCTGAAATATAAATATATATTTACACATCCCATCATTAGATTTGTGCAGGAAAGCTTAATTTCGTGAACTTGTTTCACCTCACTTTATTTTGCATCAGAGTTTGACTGGGGTCGAACAAAAACCCTGTTCATTTCCAAACGCGAGTGGCTGGTTTTCTAGTTTAAACACTGCAAACAAATTAAAAATAGCATGACAAGCAGGTGCGAAGCGCCTACGTGTGAATAGACCAGCAGCCCGTGACGTCAGCGCTGGCTTGAATCATAAACTATGGCCATCCCTCGTCCACAAATGACTGCTTTTGTGCACTCTATATTTTTACCTTTTTTCACAGGGCAGCTTCCTCCATGAAAGCCCCCCTTTCATCCAATTCGTTTACGGATAATTAGGCCTGTGGGAGCAAAAGAGAGAAGCTGGAACTGTCGAGAAAAGAGATAAAGAAAAGCTGGCGTGTCTTCTCAGCTGGCTCACACACACACACACACACACACACACACACACACACACACACACACACACACATGGGTATCCTTTTCATGATGGGTTCATTCAATAGGCGTAATGGTTCTTCTACTGTACAAACTGTATTTTCAATCCCCAAAAACTAAACTTACCTCTCACACAAAACACTCTCAAAACACTCCATTCTGTGTGATTTATAAGCTTGTTTTGTCAAGGGAATGAATAAAACTGTCCCCACAAGGTCAACATTTGCTAGTATTACTATACTCGTTGGTCCTCATGATGTAACACACACACACACACACACACACACACACACTCTGAAACGTGCACAGAAGCATGGTGTGCTTCAACTTCATCGCGGCACTCATTTACAGCGGTAAGGTTAACCTTCATATATATGTAGATACAGCAATTTGTGGCCACTTTGTCATTGTCTCATTATTTTTTGCTCTTAAGAATAACTTGACAATGATTAATTCCTAACGACCAATAAACAAAGGCTGGCGGTTGCAGAAAAAAGAGAAAATCTCAGTGTTTTTTCTTCTCTCTGGAGGAGTAAGGTGGCGTTGCAGAAGCGGTAATTATACTGACAGGATAAAGTTGGGAGTCGCGATGACGTAATACGAGTCGTTACGCAACACGCACGAGATCTCACGACTGATCCGATAGACGCAGTTCACCTATTGATCATGTCAGGGTTCAAATGAACCTTGTGATCCGTAATATCTGCGCTGTGATGGAGCATACAGCAGGACAGGAGCAGGATCTCCGGCTTTCCAGCGGTTACAGCCCTTCCTGAATTTGATCAATAGTATCCGCTAAGCCCGTGTCAGCACTGGGGAGCTTATATTTCCCACAGGAGCGACACACACTCCCGAAATGACACAAGCCTTCCACCTGAAACACAGACGCGGCAGCAGAATCCATTTACTAAAAATAACTCAGTGAGATGTGAAAGTACAAGCCTGCAGGACTCCAGGCGTAGCGATGTGCCTCATGCAGGTGCAGCGACTCCGACAGACTCCCAGCGCGACTCAAACACGATAATAAAAAACCCTGTCCATGGTGCGCGGGAAAGGCCTCCTGTGGCACGCGTTTTAGTTTAAACTGGAAACCAACAGGATGTTTGTTCGCCAGATTCACTGCGGTGTGTGTGATCCTGACTCTGGGTGGCTGTAAACAATGAGCGTGAACTTCACTTTACAGCTGTCTGTGAGTCAAATGCATAATCAGTTCTACACTTCATATTCATGCATTATTCATAACTAAATATACAAAATGATGTATTAGAATACACAATGGCATCTGTTTTGCCATGTTGCAATTGTCATTTTTGATATATATAAAATATGCATTACAATATACATTATTTTGAAAGGATCAACAATATATTACACATATGTTACGCATCATACAGTCAAACCAAAATGTATTCAGGTACCTTCAACATTTCTCACATTATCACAGTTCATTCGCTGTCGTTTTGAAAATGCTAATAAGTCAAGACCTCAAGTTAAACTGCGTCAGAACAAATTAATCTTGATAATGTGAGATAACTTTGATAGAAAGGTATGGAATGAGTTCAGTTGAATAGCTGTCAGCTCTTAAATTTAAGAATACAATTAGATAATACCAATTTAAGTCAACCAATTATCAAGCAATTCTTAATTTTGTTCAGGTGACATTAGCAATTAAAGAAAAAAGACTTTAAGCAAAACATGGTCAGGTAAAAATGTCTAATACATTTTTGGTCCCAAATTTGTATCAATTTCACTGGTAGTCCACTATATGAAGAATTCTTGGGTATAATATGTCACAGTTTGCTTTAATTTTCTATACTCACTTACATAAATGAACTAGTGTCCTACACCCACTAGCAAAAAAAAATCAATAAATATATATATATATATATATATATATACACACATACATACATACATACAAGTGCATCTCAAAAAAAATTGAATATCATGTACACAAACACACACATATATGTATATATAATTATATCTGGTGACTGAATAATATATGATTTGACTGTACATTCAGGCTTTAAATTAAGTATTATTAAATAAACTAAAATGTGTATGTTTGGATTTCTGTGGTGTATTGTGTTTGGAATATGTTGAGGAATGTCTACAAATGTATGATTCTTAAATTACGTAATGTTTGCTTGAAATATTGACGGACAGAGGAAACTCTTATCAAGTTTCATCCTAAAAAAAGGTCCTTCTCTGGATCGTAGACTCATCGGATCACAGAATAAAGTGCTGCAGTCATGTTATACTGTATATTATATTCACAAGTTCTGATTCCTTCATCAAAAACCCAACAAGATTTTAAATTGGCTTTCAACACTGTTACCAGAGTCAACATCCAACCCTGTTACCCAAGTCAACATTCAACCCTGTTACCCAAGTCAACATTCAACCCTATTACCCAAGTCAACATTCAACCCTATTACCCAAGTCAACATTCAACCCTGTTACCCAAGTCAACATTCAACCCTATTACCCAAGTCAACATTCAACCCTATTACCCAAGTCAACATTCAACCCTGTTACCCAAGTCAACATTCAACCCTATTACCCAAGTCAACATTCAACCCTGTTACCCAAGTCAACATTCAACCCTATTACCCAAGTCAACATTCAACCCTGTTACCCAAGTCAACATTCAAACCTATTACCCAAGTCAACATTCAACCCTGTTACCCAAGTCAACATTCAACCCTATTACCCAAGTCAACATTCAACCCTGTTACCCAAGTCAACATTCAACCCTATTACCCAAGTCAACATTCAACCCTATTACCCAAGTCAACATTCAACCCTGTTACCCAAGTCAACATTCAACCCTATTACCCAAGTCAACATTCAACCCTGTTACCCAAGTCAACATTCAACCCTGTTACCCAAGTCAACATTCAACCCTGTTACCCAAGTTATTTTAGGGGAAAACCTAAACAAATAGTTTAAGGAAATTCAGCATGTGCCCCAAACCTGCTGCACCCTACTTCAGAGTGTCTACTTAATTTAGGCAAAATCTTCAACCCTGTTACTCACTCAATTTTCTTTCTAGGAACTCATATAATGATTGTAATATAGAAGAGCTCATCGACATCTCACAAGTCTCTGTGAAAAGGCTCATAATGTTGTGTTACAGTCATCCGAGCTCGTGAACACATTTCAACACTGTTTGTGAACAGGAATCTCTTTTGTCATTCGTCCATCTGTCTATCGCGCCTCCCGACGGCGGTGAACAGAATAACCCTCAGTAAACATGGATCAACTCACCCACAATCCCTCCTCTCTAAACAAACCTGTGTCAGACAGAACAATGCAGAAACTTCTCTCCTAATAATGGGTGTTTGCTTATAAAGTGACATAAGCATTGATTAGCTTTTGGAGGACGGTGGTGTTGTCAGCTGACGGAGCTGCACGGATTCTCACATCTAATAATAAACGTGAGTGTGGTTTTCTCCCTTGCTGGTGCGAAACATGCGATCTGTGCTAATGAAGAGATGAGAGACAGATGCTAACGAAATCACTCACACCCCGATTTATCCCCTAAATCTCAGCACAACCGCAAAAGATATTCTTCTGTTGACTTTCCTCTTTGAGAACTCACTTTTTATTGGTGGTAATTGAGAATTATCCCAAATATATATGCTACAGTTGTTCTTAACCCTCATAATGCTTCGGAGTACATTTTGACCTGGAACATTAGTAAAAATAAAAAAATCATAGTTTTAGTACGGTAACATTTTGCAAATTAATTAAGACCCTCAAAATACACTTTTTAAGAGCTAATTTTAACATTTAAAACTAATTTTATAAATTTTGTGTTTGGGCCATTTTAATCCAGGTATGTATAGAGTACCATTAGGTGTCAAAAACACTTTTTGTAAAATGATCTATGAAGTTATATTGGTGTCAAAAACTTGTTCAGAATATATTTTGCCCTTTCCCCATATCTCAAACAATTTTGGGGTGGAATTTTGTTGATGAGCATGAATGCGAACGTCTATTAACAAACTAATGCAGCATCAAACTTTATAACTTTTATGCAGGCTTATGCAAGTACAACACATTTATTTTGTTTTAACTCAAAATGAGTAATATCTCAGTTGTTTTCGATGTTTTGTTAGAAAAAAACTATTTGGTTTCATACATTTGCACTGTTTTTGAGCAACCATGAGTTATGAATGTAATTTTTTTTAAATGTTACATGACAATAATTTGAATGGGGTTAATACTGGAAATGCTCAGTTCTTATAATGTAGCAATATCATGGTGACATTCATTTTTATTCACATTTCACTTATTAATGAAAAGTGGCTACTCAAGTAAGATATGGTTTTAGTTTAAAAACATTAAGTCATGACTATTTTATCAAATAGTGATTCTTCAGGCCCAGATGGACCCAGAATATGAAGGCAGCATACAGATCGTGAATGCATGATGAGGGTTAAAGCCCTCACGGCGTATGACTATGGAAACTCCTTCACAGATCAAAGCAACATTTATCGCTGATGTTTCTGGCAGCTGAATACAACAGCTCTGAGCCTCAATGACCAGCAAGGAAACCATTCAAGCGTTATTGAGAACTCAGACAGTAAACGGCAAGCGCTTGGAAGCCTTAATTCTGATGTGAAGACGGACGTCCTGACAAACTACAGCAGACGCTCTGTCCTTCTTCATCCTGCCACCCCGTTTAATTAACACTTTAATAAATGCTGCCGTAGATTTAAGCGTGCCTGACATTTGCGGCAGCACTCGAGACTGAGGGATATTTCTCACTTGCTAACAGGGCAAAGAAAACAAACGGCAGCTGTGATTTGTTAATCACATCCAGCATGATTTTCTCGTTTTTATCGTGGCAGAAAAACACAGCAGATCCTCCGTCGTCACGCATTATGTGCAATTAATGAAGCAATGCTTATCTGCAGAATCCCGTTGGAGGGTGTGTTAAGGCCGGGGCTCGTCGTGTTCCTGTGACGGATCTCCGGGCGGATGGGTTATCAGTCAGCGTCCGAGCTGGATGAGTTGTGAGCGCGTGTATCTCTGGGATGGACAGCGGCTTGATTACTCCACGCCTGCAGCGTCCCCTGTGTCACGATGGCACCTGCGATACGAGCCACTCCACGCCATGAATCCAAATGCTCCTGAACATCAGCCATCGGATTGAATCCAGCCTGTGATCACCTCTGACTCCCGCAACACAAACCGCCACTGCATATCTGTGAGTGCTGCAGGAGAAATAGCAGCGTTTCAGGTCACCGGGGTTAGGGATCTGTGGTGTGACAAGGGGCCAATCATGTCTACTAGTATTTATTGTATATACATTACATTTACATTTGTCGTTTAGCAGACAGTTTTATCCAAAGCGACTAACAAATTATGACAATAGAAGCATTCAAAATCAACAAAAGAGCAATGAGATATGCAAGTGCTATAACAAGTCTCGGTTAGCCTAATGCAGAACATGTAGCAAGGTTTTTATTTGTATTATATAATAAATAAAAATAAAACCGATAGAATAAAGCCTTATTTGCTTCTGTTAATTGTATAATAAATAAAAAGAAAACAAATAGATATAGTATAAAAAGATTAGAGAAGCTAATGTTAGGTGTTTTTTTAAGAAACAAAGAAGTAAATGAATAGAGTGCAAGTCTATAAGGGACAAAGAATATAATCAGAATAGAGAGTGCTAAGGTTAGAGCAGGGTTTCTCAAATCTTTCCCTGGAGGTCCAATCTGCTGCAGAGTTTAGCTTCAACCCTGATCAAACTCACCTACTTGTGATTTTCTAATGAACCTGAAGACGTTGATTAACATGCTCAGGTGTGTTTGATTAGGGTTAGAGCTAAACTCTGCAGGAATGGTCCAGATTTGAGGATCCCTGAGTTAGAGGGTCAACTAAAGATTGACAAGATCTGTTTTCAGCCGAATCTTGAAGATGGATAAGGACTCAGCTGCTGGGATTGAGTTGTGCAGGAGGGAACAGTTAATATAAAAGTCTGTGAAAGTGATTTTGTGCCTCTTTGGGATGAACAATAATGCGTCATTCACTTGCAGAACAAAAGCTTCTAGAGGTACATAAGTCTGAAGTAATTAATTTAGGTAAAGGATGCAGAGCCAGAGGTGGTTTTGTAGGCAAACATCAATGCTTTGCATTTTAAGCGAGCAGCTATTGAAGCCTGTGCAAATTGATGAACAGAGGTGTGATGTGTGTTCTTTTTGGCTCATTAAAAATGTATCTTGCTGCCATGTTCTGGATTAATTGTAAAAGTTTGAAAGAACTGACTGGAAGACCTGCCAAGCAAGCATTTTAATAGAACCCTGTACAATTCTTAAAATCACTCGATCCACGAACTGGTTATTTTGAATGAACCGATTCAGTAGAATTAACACTATGTATATACACACACACTCACTGGCCACTTTATAAGGTACACCTTGTTAGTACCGGGTTGGACTCCCTTTTGCCTTCAGCGGTTATTGGAGTTACTGTTGCCTTTGGACGGGACCAACACTAGGGGGTGCTCTGTTGGCGCTGACTCTCGGGGGCACTCAGGTGGCGCTGACTCTCGGGGGCGGTCGGGTGGCGCTGACTCTCGGGGGCGCTAGGGTGGCGCTGACTCTCGGGGGCGCTAGGGTGGCGCTGACTCTCGGGGGCACTCGGGTGGTGCTGACTCTCGGGGCGCTCTGGAGAGCTGGATGGAATCTGGATGGTCAGCGGTGACGTGGGGAGACTCTGGCAGGTCAGCGGAGCCGTGATGAGACTCTGGCAGGTCAGCGGAGACGTGGTGTGATTCTGGATGACCAGCTGAGACGTGGTGTGACTCTGGATGACCAGCTGAGACGTGGTGTGACTCTGGATGACCAGCTGAGACGTGGTGTGACTCTGGATGACCAGCTGAGACGTGGTGTGACTCTGGATGACAAGATGAGACGTGGTGCGACTCTGGATGACCAGCTGAGACGTGGTGCGACTCTGGATGACCAGCTGAGACGTGGTGCGACTCTGGATGACCAGCTGAGACGTGGTGCGACTCTGGATGACCAGCTGAGACGTGGTGTGACTCTGGATGACCAGCTGAGACGTGGTGTGACTCTGGATGACCAGCTGGGAAGTGGAGAGACTCTGGATGGTCAGCGGTGACGTGGGGAGACTCTGGGTAGTCAGCGGTGATGCGGGGAGACTCTGGGTAGTCAGCGGTGATGCGGGGAGACTCTGGGTGGTCAGCGGTGACGTGGGGAGACTCTGGCAGGTCAGCGGAGCCGTGATGAGACTCTGGCAGGTCAGCGGAGACGTGGTGTGATTCTGGATGACCAGCTGAGTCGTGGTGCTACTCTGGACCACCAGCTGAGACGTGGTGCGACTCTGAATGACAAGCTGAGACGTGGTGCGACTCCAAATGACCAGCTGAGACGTGGTGCGACTCCGAATGACCAGCTGAGACGGGAAATGACTCTGGATGACCAGCTGAGACGGGAAGTGACTCTGGCAGATCAGCTGAGACGGGAGGTGACTCTTGACGATCAGCTGAGATGGGAGGTGACTCTTGACGATCAGTTGTGACGGGAGGTGACTCTTGACGATCAGTTGTGACGGGAAGTGACTCTGGCAGATCAGCTGAGACGGGAGGTGACTCTTGACGATCAGCTGAGATGGGAGGTGACTCTTGACGATCAGTTGTGACGGGAGGTGACTCTTGACGATCAGTTGTGACGGGAGGTGACTCTTGACGATCAGTTGTGACGGGAGGTGACTCTGGCAGATCAGCTGAGACGGGAGGTGACTCTTGACGATCAGTTGTGACGGGAGGTGACTCTTGACGATCAGTTGTGACTTGACTGAACTCACGATGATCAGCTGTGACTTGACTTTGCTCCTGACTGGCAGGAATGACATGATGGGGTGTTGTTGTTGCCGCCATTTTGCGATCGTGCTCTGGTGCGTCTGCCATTACATGAGTGAGTGCGGTGTCGTGTTCCTCCTCCACGACACCCACAGTAAACGAAGAGCCAGCACACAGCAAAGCATAGTCCATAAAATCCTTTAAACTACAATAAAACTTCCCTTCAGGTAAGCATGACTTAATGGGCTCACTTAAACCAAAACGAAAAATGTATTTTAATGCGACCTCATCAAATGGTACCTTGCAAGATATTTCACAGAATTGAGTGACGTATTGCTCAATAGGCGAACTCCCCTGTTTCAGGTCGAGCTGCTGGTTGAATGGTTCCATACCTGGCCAGGGTTCCTTAGGAAAGCTGCTGGATTCTCATTTGGCCGAGTATTCTGTAATGATGGGTCAGTGACGTTGAGATCCAGGTGCAGCTTTATTATACAAGAGGGGGTCAGACAGGCAAAGTTTAATCAACAGTAACAAGAGTAACGAAAGCAAGGCTGATACATAACCAGGGACAATGCAGAGGTCGGTGCAGGCAGCAGACAGAGAGAATATCCAAAAGGCAGGCAGGGTCAAAAGGGGAGGCAGCAAATGGTCAGAAGAGTATAAACAGTCCAGGTAGTCAACAGGAAAACGCTGAGATATTGGCAGTAGCAAAACAATACTCGGCGATGAGAAAGGAAGTCCAAAGCTTATAAAGCGTGTCTGATGGAATTTAGCTGTGTAATCAGTGCAATGTGTGATTGGTGACAGTTGTGTGATCAGTGCAATGGTTGATGGGAAATGTAGTCTTAGGTGATGTGCAACCGTTAGTGTGGTGCAGGAGTCCGTGTGGTGAGCGAGTGACCTCTGGTGGTGAGTAACAGGGAGTGCATGGACAGGATTCGTGACAGATACACGTTCTCATAACGTTGAGAGAAATGGTTCTTAGTATATTGAAAATAAATAATGTTATGTACTTGTGAAATCAAAGTTAGTTTTAAGAGCGTTTTGTAATCTTCAAATAACATAATAATCAAGACAAGAAGACATTTAGGTGTAAAAAGTTGGTTAAAGAAACATTATTGTAACCTTCAAATAACGTTTTAATTACAACAATAAAACTTTATAGTTTATAATTATATTTTGGGTTAAAATAAAGTTAGTAACCGATAAATAACGTTATAACCATGACAATAAAATTTGATATTTGAACATTTCATAACAATGTTCCTACAACAATTGTATAACCTAAATCTCCTTGTGTGGTTGTTTAACTGAACAGTGAATTCTCCAGTGAATATAAACGTCTCAAACACACACTGCATCAGCCGCATGCATCTCAACACACGCCGTTTACACAATTAGCACGAACGCATCTGAGAGCTAGAGCTGCGAAAGCAGAGTCACTGGCTTCTTCTCCAGGATGAATTAAACGAGAAATTCTATTCGAGGAAAGCAGAAAGAACATCTCGCTCCATCCCAGCGCAGGACACACTCTATTATTAACTCGCCTTTACAAAACATGTCAGCAAAACAAAGAGCAAACTTTTCTCCCAGCGTCTCAGGAGAAATGAGCTTCCCACCGGTCGTTTGTTTAGCGTTGGGGTTTTTTAAGAGAGTTTGACGTATCACTAATTGGCAGAAACCCAGCGAGTACGAGACCAGAGCTGAATTAGTCTTTCACAACATCATTTAGCTCAAGAATTGTGTGCGTGATTATTAATATCTTAAACACACTTGCGCTGGATGGGCTTTGCTAACAGCTAACCTGAAGCAGCGTTTCTCAAACTGCTGGTTTTGTCAGACCTTCGACGTCTTAATACCTGCTATCATCATCTGATTTTGCTGCTAATAAATAAATAAATAAAAACTGCTTCAGTTCTGTCAGGAGTTAAAGCCTGTTTTCCTCAATCAAAGCACATCTGCATTAAAAAGGACATGCAGTAAAACTTGTCACGAAAGAAAAAAAACAAGGCAATACTAAAGCATGTGTGGTTTGGAAACGAGGTTAGATGGCGCCGTTTGCTCTGACAGAAGTAGGACAGAAAACAGGAATTGCTCGAGCCTGTTTCTCGCTCACTTCCTGTGATGTCATTCTTTTATGTCTCTCTTAATGTTCTGTCTGATTAAACATTGATATCACTTCTGTGCATTTCTGAGACAAACCAACTGTGTTTAAACATGCGTTAAATTATATATCAGAATCGAGAAGACTATATCGTTCAGATGTTGCTCAAAGCTCAATAATGCAGCAGCAGCTGGTTCAAATCTTTAATCAGCAGACGGAGGACACAAACTGGAAAGCATTGTGAATTTACACAGTTTATTATCGTGACAAAAACAGACAAGGCTCCCGATGTGAATCTTCTCGTTAGATGTTTTCCTCCAAAAGAGACTCCTGCTGCTTCACAACCGTACACAAAGAAGCCCTGCTTACTTATATATGAAGCTTTAAATAAATGAGACATAGATTCAGCGTTTAGAAGTCGTGCTTCTCATCCCGAAGGAAGGAGCAATCATAGAAGACGATCTCTGTAATATCTCTATTGTTTCTCCAGAATCCAGATCAAATGGAGATGTTTCTCGAAAGAGTTTCACAAGAGATCTCAGCAGCATTTCGAACATCTTTGATCCGAGTGAATAAATGATCTCAGCTGCTTGCCATATTTATTTTACAGCTCTTTTCTATTGCAAATATTAATTGTGCTAAGAAATACATGTCTGGGACAAAGCTGAAGTTGGCAGGAGGAGTGATGATAGTTCGGATCTAATCGCAGCTTTAATTAAAGTAATCGAAAAGCTGGAACAGACAGGTACAAGAACACAAATCAGGCCATCTGAGAATGAAAGATTTATTTATGCATGCATGCATGCTATGTCATAATCACATTAAAGCTGTCTTTTTTATTTAAAGGTGGTGTACAAATAATTTTGGCCCTAATAAATGTTGGTTTTGTACATTTAATGTTCTTGATTATTAAGTAAGCAACAGTGTCATAGGAACATGTGAGAAATTGTAACTTATTTGCATTATTGTGTATTATAGTGTGTGTGTGTGTGTGTGTGTGTTGTTATTTTCAGCTGTAATTTTGCCATGTTATAAAAAAAAAAGAATGGGGGAAAATATTTAATTGTCTATATTTAAGCACATGAAATAATATCTATGCAATTTGCCTTGCATAGATATTATTAAAGCGAAGACATTAGACAACATATTGTTTAAATGTTTTATTGTGTGATGAAAACAATACAACTAAATCCATAATTTGAGAGAGACAACACAGTCATGAAAATGTTTATGACTATAAATATAATACTCATATTATACTTATTATTATTATTATTACAGGGATGGTTCACTCAAAAATGTTTGTTCTGTCATAATTTACTATTCTGCATTTAAACCAGCTGGACCACTGACTATGGAGGAAAAATGCTGACACATTCTTCAAAATCTCTTCTGTTATGTTCCTTTATGTGGCTTTAATGGGTGGAATAAGGCAAGCGAAGCACCTCTGATCTCCGCTGGTGCTCGGGTGTGTTTGAGCAGAAGATGCTGAGTTTGAGAGAACCGTTGGATTCTCTTGAGATTAGAGACGAGCAGAAGAAACACATGGAAGAGAGAGAGAGAGAGTGAGAGAGATACAGAGAGAGAGAGAGAGTGAGAGAGAGATACAGAGAGAGAGAGAGATAGAGAGAGATAGAGATACAGAGAGAGAGAGAGAGAGAGATACAGAGAGAGAGAGAGAGAGAGATACAGAGAGATACAGAGAGAGAGAGAGAGAGAGAGGAGAGAGAGAGATACACAGAGAGAGAGAGAGATAGAGATACAGAGAGATACAGAGAGAGAGAGAGAGAGAGATACAGAGAGATACAGAGAGAGAGAGAGAGAGAGAGATACAGAGAGATACAGAGAGAGAGAGAGAGAGAGAGAGAGATACACAGAGAGAGAGAGAGCTTCAGTCGGACAGCCATGAAGACACATTCGTTAGGGTTTAGGTTTAATCAGTGTTAAACAGCACATCATCTAATTGGTGACCAGAGTGATGAACAGATGAAGATCCCCCAGGAAAGGGTGTCTGCTAGGGGTGTAACAGTAAACATATTTTCGGTACAGGTCTTTCTAGATATAATATTAATTATTAGACTAAATACTCATTACATTGTACTTTACTTGTTAGAGAGGTCTTAATGATTCTAAATAAATCTGTTATGAAAGAAGTTACAACAGCTACTGTGTAAATTAATATATTTCAACAAATAGAGATGTTATAAATTAGAAGTTAATTTTAAAACTGCATCAGAGATAGGGTTAGGGTCATGGTCATGGTTAGGGTTAGGGTTAGGGATATGGTTAGGGTCAGGGTCAGCTGCAAAATACACTCATCACGTGTCTGCTATCGGCGTATGGTCGCAAACATGCTGCGTTATGCAAACGCCGATCTCGCTGAACTTTGATCACAGACATGAAAGAGTCAGAAAGGCTTTTACAGAGTGAGCAGAAAAACACATCGGCAGGTCATTCTACTGCTGGATGAAATACAGCCTTGTGACTCCATTCAATATAAACTCCATATTCAAGTATTCACTCTGAAATTACCAAAATATTCAATGCAATCTGTAAAATAGGCCTATAAACCGGCCAAATTATCGTACGAATAATCATTTAACTCATATAACATCACATAAAGAATAGTAAGGCCCTACATCCCACATGATATTTTTACTAAAGCGTTTTAATGTCACATAATGATTGCAATAAACACACGTGAGGTATGACGGATTGATGGAAATGAATAAAACTTTCCAACTGTCTTTATGACTGAAGTGTAAATAAAAGACATTCATTATTGAAATATCTCTGAACGCTTTAATACTCAATAGTCTCATGCAACAAAATCTAACAGCGATCTTCAGGAAACGTAATGGACACATAGAAAGCATGGCAAATCTCTGATTATATTACATCATTAATAAGCAAAGCTCTCACGTGCGATTCAGGAACCAAACACTGAAGCACAACCACGAAAAAAGACGTTTCGTTAAGCATATGAAATATTGAAGGCAGGTCGGGTTTTGTTAACCGGACGACATCATTATGATGTAATTGTGCTCTTTGGAGAGATTTTACACTCTTAGAGCGAGAGAGTATAGTGCTAAATGATGCGTAACGCAGTGGCAAATTAAAAGCTGTTCTTTACAGTCCACTCTTGAAATATTGATGTTTGTCTGACAGTCAGAGACACAGCGCTTCAGTTTCACATTCACACAAACACTCAGCATCAACACATCTGCATGAATTCAGGAGACACAGCGCTAAAGTCTCTCAAGAGTCTGGATCAAATCATATAAACACACATTCAGGGGCCGCATGTTTAAAATACGTGTAGATGTCATCCTCAAAGCATGCAAATGCACACAAGGAAGCTTTCTGATTTGTAGAACTGTATAAAATCAAATCTGTGTTGAATTCATCTTCAGGGCATTATGGTACCACATGCATTGCCCTATGTTGTACGCTATTCCTGATCTTGGGTTAATTTCAAATGTGAGAGCAAATATTTTCTTTACATTAGCAATCAGCGCTATCACATGCAAGGTGTGCTGGCTGGTGTTAAACCCTTTCCTCACCTGGAACACCTTTGGTGAAGATTTACAGTGTTTCTCATCCTAAGGAAGGACGTGTGAGGATAAGAGTGAGTCAGACAGCGATAAACAAGACTGACATCTGTGCCAACGACTACCCAGAATGCTCTGGAACCGCATATGTGTGTGTGATTTACAGAAAAGACAATTGCTGAATAGAGCACAACACTTGCTTCCAGAAGTAAAAACTCCATTCGTTTCCTCCAAAGGAAATACATTTTTAACAATAACTAATAAAACTTATTGCAATTGCTGTTTATCTCTTGGTCTTTGGTGGAGTGTGCAGACTTTCTTCAAGTGTTTTACATTTGGAATACTTTTTTAGATTATGCCCCTCGGTTGGACTGTTTTGAAGGTACGGTTGGGTACCGAAAGCTGGTACCAATAAGGCACCGGATCCTATGTAACCGGTATGTACTAAAACCGAATCAGAAGGCAGATTTCGGTGCCATGCCTGAGCGATCAGTTGAAATATTTGTCCGTCGTAAGAAGCATCATCACCGGCACCGCACGTGAACAATTATTTCCCTACGGAGAAGATGAACGTGAACTCGATTCGGAAAGCTCTAATAATACAAGTCCAACAAATCTTTGTGGTAACGCAAGTGTGCGGTTTACACATTCTGACTTAAAAGCACAACTCGGGGAATGAGAGCATCCGAGGAGCGCGTGAATGCAGTAATTAAACTTGCTCTGACGACCTTCTATTAACTAGCTAAGCTACTACTACTCCATGGCCTACTAATACATCGATTAGCAATGGATTATAAATATACTTAATTATTATGAAGATACCAGAGATGGCTTGAACAACACAGATAAACTTAGACCTTGAGCCAAAAACTCATCACCAAACACCATTGACTTTTCATTTTGTACACTTCAAAACTGTTGCAACAGAGGTGTACTTACAATTTTTCAGTACATGAATTTATATGTTGCCACAGTTTGGAAGTGCCTTTTTCTCTTCTAAAGAAGGGGTGCCAGTAATTTTGTGCATATAATGAATGTACAAGTCACTGGAGTTTTTGGCTCAAGGTCTGCATTTAAAGTCACACCAGAGGTGTTCAGCTGGGATTAGGACTTGTCTTTCTGCAGTCAAGTTCTTCCACACTGACTGAATCATCATTTCTCTTTGATCTTTGTCTTATACACAGAGACACTGTCATGTTAGAATAGAAAAGGGTTCTGTCCAAACTGTTGCTATACAATTAGAAGCACACAATTCCCTAGAATATCATTATATGCTTAAACATTAAGATTTGTACTCATGGAAATTACTAAAGTAACCAAACCTTTCATTAAAAGGGGGTGCCGATACTTTTGGCAATATAGTATATTTCACAATGCCTCATGGGATTTTATTTATTTTCCTCAATCAAAAGCCGTTAAGTTCGCTGTCTTGTATTTTTGTCCTTTTCTCTGATTTCAATGTACTTTTTTTAATAATAAATATATTTTTTTTTTCTCAGCAACGGAAGTCATTATAGTTGTGTAAATGTCACAATGTCACAAATAGCACAATGAAAACTCCCTAATGGCTTTCATGGCTTTCAATCAAAGGAAAAAAATAAATAAAAATAATATTTGAGGGCTGATAACAGCAGTCGGAAAAGAGAACAATGTCAAATATACCGTCCCTCCCATAGACGCTGCATTAGAAACACCTTCTCATTAGCGTTAAAAGGACATTTTAAAACAATTACAGTGGTGAGACCAAGACCAAATTCTGTAAACACGTTATTGATAAATCATACTATATACACACAAGCACATGAGTCCAGGATATGAACACAATTCATTTAATAACACGTTGAGCGTTTTCCTCCCAAAGATAACCATTTTAAGAAAACTGACAACATAGGTGCATTAAAACAGTGTTTTAACATTGGCTCTGCTTGTCTGTATATAGTATGCTTATATAGTATGAGTTTGGTCGTTAAGTGATTTTCATGTTAAGCATTTTATCATGTCCCACTTTAACTAGTATTTTTGCAATGTGATGTAAAGGTGATATAACACAAATTATAGGGTTAGAAATGTACATACATTAAAAAAGAGGATTTACGATGTTGATGCCTGTTGAAACGCATCATTACAGTCTTATGAAAGGTTTTTTTTTCGCCATATCTTTCTATAACAGGAATAGTACTACAATAGTATGCATTTCTGAATTCAACAAGTCTTTTCAGTGAACACAGACCGAAACACTGGTGGCACATGAAAGCAGCACGTTCGCGTGCGTCCGAGCGCACAAACACAGTCAGCGGCCGCTAATCAGCGCTAATTACGACAGACATCAAAGCTGCGATGACCTCAGATGGCTCAGAATTCTTACGGCTGGTATTAGCAGCTGATTCCATCAGCGAGAGCAGCACAAACGGATCTCCATCCTCACAGACGTGTTTAAAAGTGCGATGACTGGCGCGCTGCACTCTTGCTAATCATCATTTTCTGTCAGGCCTTTGTTTCAGGAGCTAATGTGGGTCGGCTGCTTCAAAGCCATGCTAATAGCCCGCGCGCTGATGTCAAGAGACCAATTACACTCGCGAGCGGCTTCTCAGACTCAGAGAAGCGGAAGAAGCTTGGAGACGCGCTTGACTTCTGCGGGACGATCCTCGCTGGAAGAGTCGATATTCCCACAGACGGGCGAAAAGGGCAAGAGAGAGAGAAAGAGTGTAATTCAGCCTCGCAGAAGCTCGTATTATTCATTCACAGCGCTGAACAGAATGTAGTTTAGAGCTCGACATCTAACCAGACATGCTTTACATTTGCTGAAGAAAATGTGAGATGTGCTTCTCCTGATCGGTTGCTAAGGTCTTCTGACTGGTTGCTAGGTGGTTTCTTCCTGTCTGGTGGGAAAAGAGTTTAATTTATTTTCTGATTCTGTATTACAGAATCTTAGTTTGTGACTTTAAATGTTAAAGTCATATTTTCTAGGTGATATTATGAAGCTAAACAGATATCCTTATAGCAGCTCGGGGGATTTTATTCACAACTGTGTTCAGCATTGATAATAATTGCAAGTGTTTCTTGAACAGCATATTATTATGATTTCTGAAGATCATGTGACAGTGAAGACTGGAGTGATGATGCTTAAAATACAGCTTCGATCACAGAAATACATTATAGTTTAACACGTTCACATAGAAAACTTATTATAAATGGGAAAAAAATGTCCACAGTATTACAGTTGCATTTATGATCAAATACATGCAGTCTGAGCAGGAAAGACTTCTTTCAAAAATGTTTTAAAAGTCTGAAAAAACTATTTTAACTCAATAGTGCATACAGTTTAATAATATGTAATATGATTTAATTTCAAACAGACAAGAAATGAAATGCGTTCATATTTGAAGCTAAATGTGCCATCTTTCGACTGAAGGCATGCGCCACAAGCACTTCCACTTCTGCTGTCGTAGTATATTAATAACAAAAAATGTTTAGGTTAAAACTGCATCTGTACCTGAAACATGATTGACACTGGTAACCTTTTTCAATGCTGGAAGCAGAAAAATAATAAATTATATAATACATTTAAGAGTCTTTCCAAGTCAAGTCACGAGTCATTGTTGTCAAAGTGGATTTGCAGCCCTGAACATCAGTCAGTTTCAGTGGATCTGATGATTTTTTTGTGCTGTTTGTGGGTTTGCGTCTCTATGAAACATTCATCCTGTTTGATCAAATGACAAAAATCAGTCTAATAATATGGTAACAAAAAAATTAATACAAATTGTAAACAAACCGTCAACAGCCATCAAGCTGAAAATGAATAAAATCTGTGATCTTGAACACAGCAGATTTATGAAACTCAGATTTCTATAGAAATACTACAGAGTTCAGAAGTTTTGCATGAACACCTCTGACTGGGCAAATTCCATAATGATGCATTCGGGAAGATTAAGTCATGCAAAATGAATGCATATATGAGGCGTTTCTTCCAGATGCCGGGCGACTCAATCCCTATTTCTGCTCTCTGTGCCAGACGCATCAATCAAAGTCTCTTAACAAGACAGACACAAGACTTTACCAGCGTCTGCGTGATCTGTTCTGTCAAGCATGACCCCGGTCAGATCGGGCCCCGTGCGCCTGACCCACGAGCGGCCCTTGACCCCTGCTTAGCACTGCCTCGTCTACACGATCCGCCTCTCTGCAGCCGAGTGAAGATGTATCTCAGCACACCACGGGACAAGCTTGATTTGACCAGAGGGGGCGATATGATGAATGAGACACTTCTGTGAATCCACTGCTACAGCAATCCGGCCCCCGTCTCTCTCTCTCGCCACAATCTTGCCGGGACGGGGATGAGGTATTGATGTACACGAGTGAAACGGGAAGATGAAGAGCTCTTGAACATCAGATCCTACACTCACCATAGCTCAAGCGGAGCGAGGCCTCGTGAAAAGAGGAGACATCTCGGAGCCACTGGAGGAGCATTCTCTGAGATACTGTTTTGAATATGCTCTTTAATCAAATGGCATTGCAGCTCCAGATGTCTTCAAGATGGCACCCGAACACAACTGCTACGGCTCATCGAAATGCCACGTCCCCTGGTACCTTCTAGCAGCTTCAGCGCCGGGATCTCGAGTCTCTCCCACACGCTTTCTCACTTTGCATTGGAAAACACAATGTGGCAGAAGCACGAGCTGAGGCCTGTTTCATGATGTAATGCACTTCAGGCGAAGGACACCATCAGAGAAGGGGGTGGATGGCGCCATCTGTCGTTGGCAAGAAGCTCAAGCAGGGGCTGTGTTACTCTCAGAGAAATGAACCCATGCATTTCCATGTTTTCTCATCTAGCAGTTGACATTATCAAATGAAGCAGATTCATAGCATTTTGTAATTTGTAAAAAAAAAGGTGGAAGCTTGAATTGCTTGGATGTGATGAAAATAGTCTCACTGAAGAATGACAAAACAAAACATGCATTTACTTACACATTTATAAAAAAAACAGTACTCATACATACACCAAGCTGATCCTCCCTATACGCAGAAGTCACGATAAAAGTCACAAGTCACGATAAAAGTGCTTAGAGACTTGCGGCAGCAATATAAAATGGCATGTTGTTTCAGAGAATGTGCTTTTATCTGATCTTTGCTTTATCGTTTAGTTTTAAGGTCAGGTTTACCGTAGGTACATTATTATCAAAGCGATAGAATTTTTTTGTTTTAGCACCACTCACTGGACATTTATTTTCTGACGTGCAGCGATACATAAAAAAAACTACAATATAATAAAGCATTGCAACATCCACTTTCATGTGTTTGAGATCAAAGTAAACACGCGTTTAGCACCCCTACTGGCCACTTAGACAGTGTCATGAAGAAGCAGCGTATTTCAAAACAGACAAATTACAACCAGACAAATCAGACAATATTGAACTGTTTTGAGATTACTGGTGGCAGCCAATATACGTATCTGCAGATTTCGAATACATATTGTGCTTTTAATTCTCCACTGCTATTATACAATTGTATATTACATTCATATATCAGCCAATGGCAAACACAACTTTCTAGCTACTGACATCGGCTAAAGAAAATCAGACAACTACTCGTATTTTATTGAGTAAAAACATATTCTTGAGATGTACATTAATATACTTTTAAACAGTAGCTTACTGTAAAATGTGTTGGATTAATACCGTCGGCATCATCACAGACACATTAAATACCTGAAACCTACAGAATGTATTTATTTAGGTGGTCGTGGTAACTGTAACTAGTCTATCTGTACAGATGTGCCGGTTCACCTGGAGAGATTCTGTGTTTGGGCTCTTTAAGAGGATGCTGGACGGTGGTTATTTATGTGTGTGAGTAATGACTGAATCACTCGGTGAAGGCCTATAGATGCTTTATTACCGTCAGGCCGTAGTTTATTTTCCTTCGATTTTAACATGACGCTCTTAATGATTGGGCCTCTGATTTACACACAGATGCCCGATAGAACTGCCCATAAAACAGCAGCGTATGTCTAAAACTACTCAGACTTCGTTTACAAAGTCATGACATCACAAAATGCTTCTGGAAGTCCGTGAAGTCTCATGATCATCGACGGTTTCATAAAACACAATAATATTGGATTCGGTTTCAATGTGAGCCAGAATCTCAGATCTCTTGCAGATATAATCGGATACAAAATCCCCACGGCTGATTTCCCGAGTCTTTCATCATCATCATCATCTCTAAATGCGCTAATAGATCTGAGACTCCAGCGGCTTCTTGCCCTGAAACTCAACAGCACCTTTAAAGGGAAATTTCATCCAAAACAATCATTCTGTCATCACGTCAGTACAAACCTGTATGACTGAATTCTGTGGGACACAATATAGGAGCTTTTACACATACAGAAACAGTTCATATGGATTGTGGAAAAAACTGTCAATTTGTTTCACAAAGATTGCTTTATGTGAGGAACAAACCCAAAACATGCTCTCTGTAAGACTCAAAGCACAAACACATTCAAAACCTCTTAATAGGGCGGTGCTCCTTGCTGATATGTGTATCGTAATGGATGCTTCTGTATTGATACAGCAGGTCAGGTATGAAAAAGAAACACAGAACAGAAAATACCATTTTAAGTTTAAATGTTAAAGACATTTTTGCACCTCTTAATTACTCTGGAATGATATTAGTATTGTTGTTGTTGTTGTTATTGAGGTTACATGGTATGGTAGTTTTGCTGTTGTAAACACTGCTGTTGTTGTAGAATGTAAAAAAAAAATAGAATTATATTCTAATCATGTTCTGAATGTTATTTATTTGTTGAATGATAATGATTATAAAAACTGGACTGATAAGTATAATTGGGAGGACGAGAAAATCAGTATAAGCCTGTTTTACCAGTGTTGTGAAAATTGTTTTAAGGGACTCTACATATTTTAAATAAATACTGTGATAATAATAGTTAAAATGTCACACTCTTGTTGGAGCAAGGGAATGAGGAGACAATGAGTTATTCAAATGAATATCTTTTACTGAAATCCAACAGCAAAGGAACATGGATATATCAAGTGATGATTGACAGCCGACAGCAATCATGGGGCAGAACACACTATAAATAGACATGACTAACTAGACACACCTGGAACATAATCAAAGCACACGGCTAGGACTAACTGAACTAATAATTAACTAATTAGCAAAACTAGGACAAGAAAACCAAATATGGGCATGGAAACACAGGAAGAACGTGGAAACACAAGACACAGGGAAACAAAGTCTGACATCAAAGAATGAATAGTTTTTAGTCAGATAACAAAGACAAGACACCTCGACGCACTTTAAACTTTTCCCAATTAAACAGCAAGAACAGAAGAGAACACGCTCCTTTGTTTGTATTGCTGTGTGTAGAACTACATTAGCTGCATTTTTATATTTTATATTAATTTTAGTAAAATATAAATTCGTCCCCCGCTCTTTATTCGAGTTTGAGCAGGTGTTTTCACATAGAGGTTTCTAGATTTAAAGGAAAAGATGTAACAAATGTAGAACTGATTGACATATAATTGTGTATGGAAACTATAAAATATATTTCCTGAATTATTCTGTGATAAAAATGGGAAAAGGGTGTTTGTAGTAGCCTTTATTAACCAATCATAAAGTTGTCATTAGGAAAACATTGGACACAAATATTGTAGCCCCTTGGTGCAGCTACACACAGCAATATAAACTACAGCTGTGCATATTATGCGCCATTCTTGACAAATAATAATAATTCAATAATATAAGTTTACAAGCACACCGCTCCGCTGAGAACTCCACTTACCGGCAGCCGCAGACGTTATTGAAGGCATCCTAAAGGTGTCTGAACGTGAGAGATCGTCCCGGATGAGATCGTTAGGGGAAAGCTCATCATGTGCATAATTTAATTTACGGATAATATATTAGTTATTAATTTTAGTACTAGTTAGATTTGGCATGAGGGTGAAAAGCACCCGCCCCCCTCTGCACGTGCCTGGTCACGTGTATAGACTTTGTTTCAGTTTTCTGTGTTTAGCTGTTCTCCGCCTTGTTTTTGTCATTGACCCAGTTTCTGTTTCCCCTTGATTACGTTAGTTAGTTCACCTGTGTCTAGTTAATTAAGTCTTTCAGGTCCTCTCTTGTGTTTGTATAAAGTCTCCCTGTTCTGCTCTTTCAGTTGTCGGTTATTAACATTGAATATGTTGCTTTTTGTCTCTGATTTCCTATGGATGCATATTAAAAACCTTTTGGATCAGTATTCTTTGTTGTGTGCCTTGTATCCCTCCAACTACAGTGTGACTTGTATTATTTATTTAGCATGTTTGTTCAAGGTTATGTAAAGGAATATAAGCTTATTTCTATTTTATTTGCTCGTTTGACATCATTTGACATTGTCAAAAATGTTTAATATTATATAAAACATTCAATGCATGATAGCAACATGAATACAAAGACCACATTTTGTTTCTATCTCATCATGCATTAAATGCCCTGTTCATGTGTAACAGAATAGAAAGCAGATGAGTTTGTAAAAGATAAACAACTAAGCGGCTGAAAAAAGCAATACTCGACACAGCAACCAGACACACCCATATAGATGCAAAAATACTGTAATATTGCACTAAACACTAATATATGTTTATTTGAATGTAATAACCTATTGACTGTTTTAAACGTTTGATATATTCAATAATTTACTCATCTGACGCAGTAATGTCTTTGAAGGACATAAGATCTCAAGCGACTAAATATGATTAATATCCTGGAATATGAAGTCATTAATTCAAAGTTTAAGTAATCTATTACAGTTTAAAATGACAGCTGTAATAAGCTGAGTGAAGTTGGTTTCGACAGCAGGCCATCGAGCAGCTTCAGAAATGTGAAAGATGCTTCCAGAATCCAGACTGATGAAGCGTCTAACGCTAATAAAACTGATCAAACATAATCACACACGTGTCTCGCTCGCTCCAGAATAACACCAGCTCACAATCCCAGCGGACGCCGTTCCCACGCTTCCCTTATTTTTATCGTAGACTTTTATCTTCTCTTCCTACACAGTTAAATATGATTCACAGAACAGAGAGAATAAGCCAGAAAATCTCATAAGACACGATACCTAGTCTGACTGTATTAAAATATATTAATGCGTGACTCGACATGATCGACCTGCACGCCTCGCTCTGATCCGCACAATATTCATCTTCGGTTGTGTTCTGAATATCAACGGCTTGAGACCTTTACGTTCTTCGCTCATTTGACTTTGAAGCAATATCTGCTGGACCTTCATATGACAGACAGCAGTACATCTATAGCTAATATTCACTACAATCAAGAGCAGATTGGCACACGAGTGTGTGTGTTCTGGTATCCCCTACATCATGAGGGCCAAATATCCCCATAGTTCACCCAAACATGAACATGTGCTCACCCTCAGGCCATCCAAGATGTAGATGAGTTTTCTTCATCAGATTTGGGGAAATGTACCATTACATCACTTGCTCGCCAATGGATCCTCTTTAGTGAATGGGTGCCGTCAAAAAGGACAGAAAATTATATGAAGTTTACTTCCAGGCCATATGGTTCAAATGTTATTGGCGTACACATTGGATTTGGGCTGTTGGTGGCGATCGAGGGTTTTGAGAGAGAGACTCTCTGTGCCTGTGTTGTTGGTAATTACACACTCCTAATTATCATCGGCTCTGCTGGTTTGTGACGCTAATTTGCGTTGCTCTTGGTAGATTGTGCTGGTCATTATGGAAATTAACTGTCTGTGTTCTTTAATTTGCTTATTTTCAGTAGATCGACATGAATTTCCACCCTGGTCACACTTGTATGGGATTGCGCTCACCCTAATTTGTTCCGATAAGTAAATCTGGTACATAGTTTCTAACTATGGCTACGTTCAGACTGCAGGAACATATTTTGTATTTATTCATAAGTGTGAAAACCAGCTCAAACCACGTGGATTCTGCTCTTTTTAATTCTGATGTTTTACCGTAACAGATCTTAAGCGGTTGCACTGTTAATATTTAAACAAGTAAATATTTAAGTAGTGGGCTACTGTACAAACAATAGAGCAAAATCAGACACTTTATACTATCGTCATGATACATGATACTGTCATACTGCCCAGTCCTAATCTGGTCAGTAAATCAAAATGGTAATTGTTAAGGAAGACCAAAACACATCTTTCTTTTTGGCTGATAAATGGTTTGTTCAAACACTGTTTTGTTCTGAGGCGCTTGTTGTTCCTCATGCGCAGAAGAAATGTCAGCGAATAACCAAAGAGAGTCGGCTGTCTGCAGTGACACCAGTGTGACCACTAACAATGTTCAGTCAGAACAAATTCAGTCAAAAACAGTTGCAAAATGTGACTAGTCCAGAGTCAAACAGTGAAAGAAAGTTTTATTCATTAACAAATAAGAGTTGTCAGACGCTTTATAATCTGTATCAATTATCTGAGTGCTTTACATGCAGCAGGTGTTCAACAAAGACATGCTAAAATGGTTTTTTGTGTTTCATTCAGACAAGGCTCTCGATGGAGCAAAGCGACGCTCCTCGTGTTTCCAGGTCGTTTACCATGTTCCCACGTCTTTGACACTGAACACGCGACACAAACCACAAAACACATAAACGGCCAATTAGAGTGACTTCAAAGAAACATGCTATGAAAAATTAATATTGGGTGATTGCATAACTCTCCGCGCTGGGTTACATAAGAGTCCAGAGTCAGATGTAAACACTGGGTTACTGTTTAGAGCTGAAAGCCCCGGAGTAAACAAGCCACAAGAACAGAAAGAGTCTGAGGATTGATTCAACATGTCAAATGTTGAGGTTATTCAGGGATGTCCAGAGGAGCCTTGACCCGTCTATGACAAACGGCTTATTTCCAATCTCATAAACCGCCCAGCATCAATCACAGAACATCTTCAGCTTATCATTTCCATAGAGACTGCAGGGAGATTGTCTTCAGTTGATCCTCTTAAAGATTCAAGTTTTAATTAGTGATTAGGGATGCAACGATTCAATACAGTTCATAATTTTGATTTCACGATTCGATTTTCTCATGACTTTTTAACAGAAGGAGATTGAAGACAGTATACGGTAAATTAAAATGTGTCCTTTTATAAGGCTATTGCTGCATGATTTTTTTTTTTGTTAAATTGAAATATAACAAAACTAAATGTAAAATTTAAAACAAACCCCAAATCAAAAAAGTTACACAAATAAAATAAATATCTTAACATTTACAAACTTACGGCTTTGTCTGTGCTCTTTACATTTAAAATTATAGGCAACCGCTGCAATTTAATCATGATCCAAACAAAGATGCTGCATGCATTCAGCACAAGCAGTTTTTAATCTAAATTAGACTGTATACTCTCAAAAGAAGAAGCAAAAACAGAATAGTCTGACATTAGTTTTGTGAAACTATACTAAATAAAAAATATCTGAAGGAAACAGCAGACAAGCTAAATGAGACGCAGATTCACTCTCCGCCAGCATATGGCGCTTATGAAAATCAATGATACAGTGTTTCCTTGGTTACCGCTGGAAACAAAGCAGCGCTGCACTTATGAAAATCAATGATACAGTGTTTCCTTGGTTACCGCTGGAAACAAAGCAGCGCTGCACTTATGAACATCAATGATACAGTGTTTCCTTGGTTACCGCTGTAAACAAAGCAGCACTGCGCTTATGAACACTATTTTAATGTACATCGTTTAGAGGCAAGATGAAAAGAAAATACCACATAAACATTTTGTAAAGGCAGTATGTTCCCCTCAGAGATATATTGATGTAAACTGCTTTTACTTGAATAAAAACTTAACGATTGGTTTGGCTTCTCAACCGATTTTAATTGTGACATATTTGAATCATTTTCAACCGGCTCGCGGTTCATCGTTACATCCCAATAAGTGATATGATCTAACTTCCAGCACTACCTCTTAAACTTCAGTGTAGAAAGGTACGTAAAACCTACTGTGTTCTTTATGGTAAACTGATGACATTGAATTTTGATGCACTGCCATTATAATATTTTATAAGCTCGTTTGCTCTTTATTTTTTAAGTTTCTATTGGACCTGTCGCCACATAGACCTCAATCAGCCTTGGATGCCCCACACCAGGGGTGTCCAATCCTGCTCCTGGAGGGCCAATATCCTGCAGAGTTTAGCTCCAGAACACTTGCCTGGACGTTTCTAGTGAATCTGAAGACCTTGATTACTTTGATTCAGGTGTGTTTAATTAGGGTTGGAGCCAAACTCTGCAAGACAATGGCCCTCCAGGAAAAGGTTTGTGCAGCCATTTTGTGGTTTGTCCCTCATTAGACTGCTGTTCGTAGGTATATTTCCTAAAAAAACGCTAAACCAGGAGCATCCGACAAGCCTCGGTGCTTCAGAGATGCTCTGACGGCTGTTTGGCCATTACAATTTGGCCCTTGTCTAAGTCCTTCGGATATATATTCCTGTCCACTTCGCCGGCGCCAACATCTTGACTACTTGAACTGATTGTTCATTTACCATATAAACTGCCCAGACCTTCACATGAGAGCTTGTTTGGAGACGATTTACAATATTTACTTTATTTGTGAGTGGTCTAATGTTTTGTCCAGTGGTGGTCAGTAACGAAGTACAACTACTTCGTTACTGTACTTAAGTACATTTTTCAAGTATCTGTACTTTACTCGAGTAGTTTTATTTTGAGTAACTTTTACTTTTACTTCACTACATTCCAAAGCATAAGATCGTACTTTTTACTTCACTACATTTCATAAAACATATCGTTACTCCTTATAATACATCACGTGCTCCGAGACGCAGAAGCGGTGTCTGATTCATGAACAAACTGATTCTTTTCAATGAACCTGTTCAATCGGTTCGCAAATCGCCACAAACGATTCATTCACGAACTGCAATGATCCGATTGCAGCTGTTCACGAGTCGAAAACTCACTGATTCAAATGATCCGTTTAGAGCGAGTCTTCTTCAGTGAACTGAACTCACGAGTAAAGAACCGGGAGATCTCGTGAGCGCGCGCTACTGATGCTGTGAAAAGTAAGTTACTAATGTCGAATTTTAGGATTCATTATTGTAACTGAAAATAATATTTAGGTCAAAACTGTCAGTGAACTAAATCTGCTGTAAAGGGTGATCTATTTAAGCCCACTGAAATGCTTGAATGCAGACAGATCAACATCAGTGTCTCTAACGTTATGTTTTAGGTCAAAAAACAAAACATTCAAATAAGACCGATTAAATAAAATAACTCATGCACGTGTAACGGATGTATACCAGTAAGGGCTGTGTGTAAACCTCACTCCCCTGACCTCAAAAAGAGGCGCTCTAGCGACTGATGCAAGAGGCTGTAGCCTTTGGCGTTCCTTATTAGAGCGCCCGCCTCCCGCGCCGGAATCCCGGGTTCGCGACCCGCTCGGAGCAAGAACGAGTTAGGATGGTGTGAACCCGGGGGAGATACACACGTTCATATTCCCCGCTGCTGTAACGTTAGCAGTTTTATTAAAATGCTATGCATTTAGACCTATGTGACGTCTGTTTTTATATTGTTTATCAACAGTATACATTTTTATATTGTTTAGATCAACTAGCCGAGTAGACAGATATTAATGTTTATTCATAACCATACTGAAAATAAGTAAATATTGTTAGCTGATGCTAACTGTCTAGCTAACAAGCTTGCTGGTGCTAAGTTGAGGAAATGTTTAGATATAAAGTCCAAATATCTTTATTCAGCCACCGAGATAGATTCCATCTGAGGGAGAAAGAAAGGATGTGATGTTCAGAACATAGTAACTACAGTAATTATCAGAGTGGGAAGTGATGCCCTCTGGGGGCATTTGGCCAGGGGTGTTTTTACACCACAGACAAGGTTTGAGAAGAAAAAAAAATCATTATGAAAATATAATTAGATTTTCCTTAAAATGTTCTTCCTAATTTCAGTCCTAATTCTCATGTCATATATAACTGACGTTCTGCAAAACAACAAGTTCTAAAACACTTTTTTCTTCCTGGTGAAGATTAGATGTGAAATCTGTTTTCTCTCAGGTACATGGCAGTGTAAGCTTCACAGTGAACATTACTACATCACTCTCATCAACGTAGTCCATATCAACAAAATATATATCTTGACTCTATATAGTGGTTATTTTGGGAAAAACCCAGGTATTTGGGGCAGTAGGATTATACAAATATGTGCTAATATAAAATTAAATAAAGTAGTCTATATAAAATTGCAAAATAAATCTGTCTATCAGTACTTTTTTACTTAAGTACATAAAAAATGGAGTACTTTTGTACTTTCACTCGAGTAAAATTGAAAAAGCAGTACTTTTACTTTTACTGGAGTAATATTTTAGTATACGTATCTGTACTTTTACTCAAGTACTTGATCTGTGTACTTTAACCACCACTGGTTTTGTCTCATTATTGTAAATAGTGCTATCAACATTGAAATTATTGAAAGAGAGAAAACACTTTCCACATCGTTTGTTGACGATTTCAAAGACCAAACTGTGACATTATTTTGACATAGAGGCTCATTAAATCAGATATATGTCAACAAGGACAGGTTTTGACATGTCTTTTCGCAAAAACAAAACTACATGAGATAAAAGAGAATGAGATCCAGACAACATTAAATACAGCTTCACTTACAGCCAGGAATAACTTTTTGATGTGCATTTCGTTCTTACAATATTGACTGAATCGATATGATAATTATGTTTACCTTTGTATGATAAACTATGGTTAAATCTGGGTCCAAGAAAGCCAGTTGATAAGCACTGGTCTAATGAATATCACACAGAAACATGGCAAGAGTTTTCTTAAAATGTCAAGCTACATTATGATAGGTGCATTCTATGCAATATCTGAGATTTAGGTTTTACTAAGTTGTTTTCCAATGAGAGTTTCTGGCTTAGAAACAGTTGTTGGTTTTAATTATTGAAAGACAGCTCTGTCTTGGTCACTGAATGCTTAAATAATGCATCTCTTCAGAGCTGTTTTGAAGACGATTGTAAGGCCCGGCTCGATCGACCCAATGACGGCAGTCGTTCAGCGGGTGAAGGCCTTTTGCGTATTACTGTCTTTCCTTTTTCACGACACAACAAGATTAAAATGGAACACTTTTTCTTATATATTTTATCTCGTTATTTCATCTGACTCCATAAATGAAAAGGTTTTAATGATATCTGTGCATCATTAAAATATGAACGAATGATTGATTATTCTTTTCAGCTCTTTTTAATACTTTATCCGCTCAGATGTAGGGAAACTATATCGCTCAGAGGCCCTGTTTTCCACAGAGCTCACGGACACAATCTCGTCAGGCCCGGTCATCAGTCAGAGGTAAATTATGGTTTTGTATCTAAGATTTGACGTTAATTCACACGTACACAATCAGAGACATCGAATAACCCTCTTGGAGCCCCCTCAGAACTTGAGTTCAATTGTTTACTTCAGTAAAGGGTTTTGGCCACTATCAGATATGTTAGCAGATCAATGTACCACACTTGTAATAGTTTTGGGTTGGTCAGGTACTTGTTTAAAGTAACATTAAATCAAAAGTCAGAGGTATGGGCGTACCCGAGTTTAGTCTGACCAGACGGCGTTCGCTGTCCCTAAACGGAATTATTTACCCGCCTCTGCATCCAAGTAGACTTGAAATGATGCCGGATATTAGCCGTCGCTAAAACTGACGCAGGCTTGCGGAAATATACGAATCCACTAATCTAATAGGGAGAAAGCAATCTTAGAGGCATTCAGAATAGAATCAAACGTTACAATTTATTGACCAGGTAATCGAAGCAATCATTCAGAACTCCAATGTTACAAGAATAGAATCATCAGTTAACCATAACATAACAATAATTCAGGAATTGAAGAATTTGTAGAAATTGCTACCTGGCAATGAGAATTACACACAGCGATTGTGTGGGCAGTCAACCTACAGACTCCTAGAACTTTGTGTCACGTTTCCTTATAAACCCAGATAATTCAATAAGCCCACCAAATGGTGGTATCTTGTCATTATAATTAGACTTTAGAATTTGCAACCAAATGGCTTCTTGATATCCTGTGGCAGAGAATACTTATTTACATACAGGAGGTGGTTTGAATAGAAGATCAGGGGGAGGGCACACCTTTAAGTTGTACACTACACTTCTCATACTTTAGAACTTCTTTTAGCTTTTCATTATGATTGGGAGAATGAGACCATTTTACCAGGCGCACTGAGACATTTCAAATGATATCAAACATGTATAGTTACTTTTTTGTACATACATTACATTGCATGGGTTTTCAGTGAGTTCTAGGTGAGGAGGAGAGGGGGGAAGAAAAGGGGGAGCAAGGGAAGATGATGAGACCGTAAGTACAGGGTGTGAACTACATTGTGTGTTGCGTCTCGGATGCTGCTGTTACATATGCAAGAGATAGTTTTTGTTGATTCTCAGGAGGGCCTTTTGTCCTCTCGAGGGTGGGGGGGGTGGGGCAGACATACTGGCACCAGGCTTACACGATCAAGGAGCGTAACACAGTTATGGAGAGTTTGGTTAACACTGGCCAATGATCCACTGCAGCGACCAACACACTCAGTGCTTAAAATAGACCAGAAACCACTATGGGGTGTTTTACGGAAGATCCAGGCCTTGTCCACACTAATACGTTTGATTAAAAATGATTTTTGTATCACCGTTTTGGCCTTGTGTCCACACTGCGACAATGTTTTTGTCAAGGAAAATGGAGCTCTTTGAAAACGCTTTCTAAAGTGGATAAATTTGAAAATACTGTTTCCATGTTGTAGTGTGGATTATGAAAATAGAGACTTGATGACGCATGTCTAGTCATGTGACACATATTATATTGATTATATATATATATAATAATTCCTTACTTTTATATAGCGCTTTTCTGGGTACTCAAAGCACTTTATATAGAAGGAGGGATCTCCTCAACCACCACCAGTGTGCAGCATCCACCTGGATAATGCGACGGCAGCCATATTGCGCCAGAACGCCCATCACACACCAGCTTATTGGTGGAGAGGAGACAGAGTGATGAAGCCAATCAGTGTATGGGGATGATCAGGAGGTCATGATGGTCGGAGGCCAATGGGGAAATTTGGCCAGGACACCGGGGTTACACCCCTACTCTTTTTAGAAGGACATACTGGGATTTTTAATGACCACAGAGAGTCAGTATGTATATACATGTACATCACGTTTATACCAGTATTGTGCCTGTTATGTGCTATTCACTTTCACACTGTTGCTACAGATGTGTTTCTTTGTACACTTCATATCACAGTCCTGCAAAGATGGCAGAAATTGTACTCACAATTGCTGTCCTGTGGCAAAACATGAGGGCAGTTGTGTTTTAGATCAAAATGAGCGCGATATAGATGCGTCAGTTAATGATCAGATATTTAGCTAAATAAAATTATCCTGTCAGAAGAATTGCGTGAAAACGTATCATGTCTCTTCCATCTGTATCATCTCAGCGAGCTTTTCTGAGGTTTTACACATGCGAAGTAAGGATCATTTAACGTTTCCCGACGTTTCAGTGTGGATGAGAAACCTTTGGAAAACACTAGTGTGGACGGAGAGTGTTTTAAAATGAAAAAGTTGTTTTCAAATGTATCCAGATCAATGCAGACACAGCCCCAGGTCCTCGTGTGAAGAGAACAGATGTAGTAGTAGTAGTAGTAGTAGCCCTTTATTATAGATGCATCTGTGTTGTGCTTCAGAGGGATTATTAATTATCTTTTGCTTGTTCGTTTCCAATTAAACAAACTCTTGTTTTCCTTTGTAAGCTTCTTAACGGGTGAAGTGGCTCTTACCGTCAGACACGTTTCTGCCGTGGTTGTCAGCGATACTGTGTCTGTAACACTGAAGGTTTGTGGGCTCAATCAAGAGAAATATGAGTGTTAGTGACTCATGCGACAGTCAGACCCTCAAAGCCTCTTATCCTCCATCTGGAGAAGAAAGGAGTGTCGGGTTTGTCTTTAGACTATGGATTAGAGAAAGACAGAAAATAAATAAATAAATTACAAAGAGCGACAGCAAACGAGAGAAATTTCAGACACATTCTGAGCATGCAGAGTGAGATTTAAGATACGTGGAACAGATTTCACCGCTGTACGTCATTAGGGCCGTGTGTTAACCATGATGCACGACACACTCGTTTGTGTGTGTGTTTGCGTGTGCGGTCGCATGTGGGACGTGTTGTCTGATGCTCATCTGCAGTCCGCCTCGCGTCTCTGTTCGAGATGTTCAAAGAAGAGAGTGAGTGATTCTCACAGGATCAGACGAGTCTCTAGACACTCGCCTGAAGAAATCCCAGAGATTATGCGAGAAACTCAACCTACATCCCGATCACAGACGGAGACAAACAGAGAGAGACGCTCCGTTTCTCAACGCAGAGCTGATGCCATCACCGCAATTTACATACAAACACAATTAACACGCAGGTGTAATGAGTTCATATGCAAACAGAGTTAATGTGATTGCTGTAAGGTGTAGGGTGAATCCCATTTCTCCGTCTTACCCCTTCCCCTTGTCCCTCGAAACCGAGTGTTAAGCGCTAGGGGTGAAAACATACTTCTATGAAATGAGACGCCACTTGGTTACTGTTACGTCATCATATATCGTCGCTAGCTGGCTGCTACGTCACCAGAGGTGACAAGTGTTGATCACAAACGTCTGCAAGCGTGTGTGTGTCGATTGCGTGGGTTTTAGTGATGTATTCTCTAGTCAGAGAAATGCGGGACTGTTGTGCAAACCAGCAATGTAACATTAGCATGGAAAAATAGCGATTTTTTAAAACGTTTCAATTAAGAGCATGGTTGCAAATATATGTGTAAGTTACAGGACTGTATAGAGAACAAAACAAGACCGTCGTAATTTTAAATAAATTATTTAAGCCGAAAATACTCTGGATGATCTGGCCGCAGTGTGTTCTGGTACCCCTTGGTTTCAAGTAAGCTCGCGAAACTTCTCGTGTTCCTGTGTGGTTCAGTGGTAGAGGATTGCGTCAGCTGCGCAAAAGGTTGTGGGTTCGATTCCCAAGGAACACATGTACTAATGAAAATGTATAACCTGAATGCAATTGTAAGTCGCTTTGGATAAAAGCATCTGCTAAATGCATAAATGTAAATGTAATTCTTGGTTTTAAGGGATATCTACCCCTTCCCCTTACCCCTACCCCTCGATCAAAACCTGAATTGGGACAGCCCTTACTCTCACGTGAACGCGCAAACCTAAGGGGAAGGGGCAAGACAGAGAATTGGGATTCACTCGTAGTCTGCTGTTGTTAACTCTGGGTTTGTATCGTGTATATTCGTATAATTAGTCTCATTGTTCTCACCTGTGTCTAATTAGCCTCATTGACCGCTGTCATATATATTCATGCCATACAGTCCTTGTTCTTCATCTGGTGTTGTTCTTCTCAGTTTTGTTATTATGTACTTTTGGAAGTCTTTGATCATCTTTTATTACTGATGACAACGTGAATTTGAGAATTTAACTGGTACACTGAAGAAAAAAAACTGTGGCATAGTAAATTATTAAATTAACCTTCATACGTGCTACTTGTAATATTAAATTTATGAGAACGATTTTCCGAAGTAATGTACACATTTGATTAACTACTGCATTTGAAGAGTGGCTCTTATTCCTTGGCTTTAAATGAATGGTTGTTTTCATGGTGTACAGAGCAGAAAATTCTCTTTGTCAATAATTGGAATCTTTTCTGGGAGCGTCCTAGGCTATTTCGTGCTGATGGCCTGCACCCCAGCAGACTCGGTGCGGAACTCCTGTCGGACAACATCACCAGGACGCTACGCTCTATCTGACTAGTAAGCCAATTCTCCAATAACAGCTATGATGACTTTTGTTCTACCCACTTAAATGATAAAGGTACTTGCAGTGTCCAATCTATACAGACTGTGTCTGTTCCCCGAATAGTGAGTTCAAAATATAAATTTAATGCAGGATCTAGAACAAATCTGATCGTGATTAAACCAGAAAAATGCAAAATAAATGAACAAAAACAATTTTTAAAACTTGGGCTCCTAAATATCCGATCACTCACACCGAAAGCAGTTATTGTAAATGAAATAATCACAGATAATAGTTTTGATGTACTCTGTCTGACTGAAACCTGGCTTAAAACAAATTATTATTTTGGTCTAAATGAATCTACTCCACCAAGCTACTGTTATAAGCACGAGCCTCGTGAGACTGGTCGTGGCGGCGGTGTCGCAACAATATATAGTGATATTCTCAATGTTACTCAGAAAACAGGATACAGGTTTGACTCATTCAAAATACTTATGCTCAATGTTAAACTGTCAGATAAGCAAAATAAATCTGTCCTATCTCTTGCTCTGGCTACTGTGTATAGACCGCCAGGGCCATATACAGATTTTCTAAAAGAATTTGCAGATTTTCTCTCAGATCTATTGGTTACTGTTGATAAAGCACTAATTGTTGGAGATTTTAACATTCACGTTGATAATACAAATGACTTGCTTCTTGCGTCAGACAAAGGCTACATCTCGTTGCTAGTTTTACTTGATCTTAGTGCTGCGTTCGACACTATAGATCATGACATACTGATAGATCGATTACAAAACTATACAGGTGTTCAAGGGCAGGCTCTAAGCTGGTTTAGATCCTACCTGTCCGATCGCTACCACTTTGTTTATTTAAACGGGGAGTCATCTCAATTATCAACAGTAAAGTATGGAGTACCACAAGGATCTGTCCTAGGTCCTCTATTATTTTCATTATATATGCTGCCTGTCACGAACTCAGCCTCTGTGGCTCCCTCCGATCGCCACCAGAGGGAGCCATCACCCGAGTTTTAACAGTATCAACTCCATTTCCCATATACCCCGTACCTGTGGCTGATTCCATGCACAGGTGTTCCATATTGACTCTGGTCTATTTAAGCTGTGCTTCCCATCACCTCATTGCGAAGTCTTGTTTTGCTATGCAACCATTTCTGAGCGTTTATCCTGTGTATGATTCCCCGTGTATGACCTGGACTGTTTACTGGACTCTGATTCTCCGCCGCCTGCCTACTTTGATCCTACCTGCCGTGTTTACCGATTACTCTGAGTGTTTGCCGCCAGCCCCGATCCAAAGCCTGAGCTCTGACTCTGATTCTGCCTTGCCTACGTTGCGTCTGAAGCTTGTGATTAAACTCTGCCTGTCTTACTTGCATACCTTGTTAATAAAGCTGCACATGGATCCGAATGCCCTTGACTCTTCGTTACAGAAGACTTCGCCACATATCGATCCAGCAGTCTTTTACCATGTCACCACGGAGGTATCTGCTCAAGCTACCGTACTTGCTACCCAGCAACAACAGCTGAACCATCTTACCTCTCTCACGGAGGAGCTGGTAAGGTCTCTGCGAGCTCTTCATCTCCTAGCACCCAGCATGAACGCTTCCCCGCAGCATTCCCCATCGCCCGCATCCACCGCGGCATCTGCAACTGCCAGCCCTCGTCTGGCGTTTCCGGAGAAGTTTGATGGATCACCCACGAGATGTAAGGGATTTCTGCTTCAGTGCTCCATGTTTATCGGCCAGCAGCCCACGCTATATCCCACGGACGACAGCCGCATTGCTTTCGTTTGTTCATTGTTAACCGGACGAGCGTTGGAATGGGCCACTGCAATATGGGAAGATGATCACGCTGCATTCCCCTCATTCGCCAGCTTCACTCAGAGCTTCAAGGAGGTGTTCGAGCATCCTGCTGGTGGTAAAGAGGTTGGTGAACAACTGTTGTCTCTCCGTCAGGGAGGAGATTCAGCGGCGGACTATGCACTATCGTTCCGTACACTCGCCGCACAAACAGGGTGGAGGGACGCTGAGCTTCTCAAACTTCTCTTCCGCAAAGGTCTCAACCACGATTTGCAATCCGAACTCGCCTGCCGTGATGAGGGTAGGACCCTGGGACAGTTCATTACTCTGGCTATCCGCCTCGATAATTCCCTTCGCTCTCGGCGACTTCCTCGTTCCTCGCTCTCATCCGCCACCATGGCAACAGCGCCCCCTGCCACTGAACCCATGCAAATTGGCATGACTCGCATGAGCGAGGAGGAGAGAGAGAGACGCATTCGACAGCGCTTATGTCTGTATTGCGGATTGCCTGGACACCTACGTGCATCCTGTCCCACTCGTCCATCTCGCAGTCCAGCTGCGGTGAGTGCAACTTCCAACTCTGCCTCCAGTTTAGAGATTGCGGTCACTTTAGAGATCAATGGAAGGGTTCTAGAGACGGTGGCATTGATCGACTCTGGTGCTGCAGGAAATTTTATTGATGGATCATTCGCAAAAAGTAATAACATCCCTCTCGTTGCCTGTAACTCTCACCTGGCAGTCGCAGCGTTAGATGGTCGACCTCTGGGTTCCGGTAGCATCCAATTCACCACGGCAGATCTCCAATTAAGTACTGGACTCCTCCACACTGAAATCATCCGTCTGTTTGTGTTTCAGTCTCCACAAAACCCCATCATCCTTGGACTTCCATGGCTGGAGCAACATAATCCCTCTATTTCATGGGCCAAGAAACAAATCACTCAGTGGTCGGACTTCTGTCTTCAGAACTGTCTCCGCAGCATGCCGGTCAGGAGGAGAGGTGAGACCTCCTCAAATGACTCGTTACCCAGAGAATACCACGATCTAGCCGAGGCTTTCAGCAAGGTAAAGGCATTAAACTTACCTCCTCATCGAGCCAGCGATTGTGCCATTGACCTTCTCCCGGGATCACAACCCCCCAAAGGCAGAGTCTTCCCGTTGTCACAACCTGAGGCAGAGGCTATGAAATCGTACATAGAGGAGGAGCTGGCCAAAGGCTTCATCCGTCCCTCTACGTCACCTGCGTCGGCAGGGTTCTTTTTTGTTAAGAAGAAAGATGGTGGTCTCCGCCCCTGTATCGACTACCGGTCTCTCAACAGCATCACCTGTAAGTTCCGTTATCCGCTACCACTCGTCCCTTCAGCCCTCGAACAACTCAGACGAGCTAGATATTTCACTAAACTGGACCTTCGTTGTGCCTACAACCTCATCCGCATTCGTGAGGGAGACGAGTGGAAAACTGCCTTTTCCACCACTACAGGGCACTATGAATATCTCGTTATGCCGTTTGGGCTCTCCAATAGTCCTTCCGTGTTCCAGGCATTTATTAACGATGTCTTCAGAGATATGCTGAACCAGTGGGTAATCGTCTACATCGACGACATTCTGATTTACTCCGAGACCTATGAGGAACATGTCATACATGTCAGGACAGTCCTGAAACGCCTCTTACAGCATCAACTGTACGCCAAGGCTGAGAAATGCGAGTTCCATCAGGAGACCATCTCCTTCCTCGGATATATTATCAGTTCAGGAGGGGTCGCCATGGACGAACAGAAGGTGCAAGCAGTAGTCAACTGGCCTCAACCTACCACTCTCAAGGAACTACAACGCTTCCTCGGATTCGCTAACTTCTATCGACGCTTCATCCGTAACTTCAGTACAGTCGCTGGCCCCATGACGTCCATGGTCAAAAAGGGAACTCATCATCTCAGCTGGTCTTCAGCGGCTATAGCATCATTCCGATCACTGAAGGAGAGATTCACGACCGCTCCCATCCTGCATCATCCCGACCCAGATCTCGAATTTACGTTAGAAGTAGACGCTTCCAGTACAGGCATTGGGGCAGTGCTCTCACAACGCCAGGGTGATCCTCCCAAACTATACCCCTGTGCGTTCTTCTCCCGCAAGCTGAACCCGACAGAGCAGAACTACGACGTTGGCAATCGTGAACTCCTGGCTATGAAGGCAGCATTCGAGGAGTGGCGGCACTGGCTGGAGGGGGCAAGTCACTCATTCACTGTTCTCACTGATCACCGAAACCTAGAATATCTGAAATCAGCCAAGAGACTCAATCACCGACAAGCAAGATGGTCACTTTTCTTCACCAGATTTGACTTCAGAATTACTTACCGTCCCGGATCTCAGAACACCAAGGCAGATGCTCTCTCTCGGCTCCATGAATCCGATTCGCAAACCCCAGATCAGGAACCCATTTTACCACCCACCATCATTCTCGCGCCTGTGCTGTGGGACATTCTGACCGAGATCACAGAAGCTCAGGTCACGGATCCTCCACCGACCGAAACCCCAGACCACCTCACTTACGTTCCACAGGTGTTAAGGCAGAAAGTGATTCAATTGGTACACTCCAGTCCCAGCTCCGGTCATCCGGGTATCGCAGCCACATTACAACTCCTTAACAATAAGTTTTGGTGGTCAACACTCCGAACTGACACTATCACGTTCATTCAGAACTGCACCGTCTGCAATACCTCTAAATCTCTGCATCAATTGCCTGCTGGACTCCTTCAACCGTTGCCCATCCCGCAACGCCCATGGTCGCACTTGGCCATTGATTTTGTGACTGATTTACCACCCTCTCAGGGCCACACTACCATCCTCACCGTAATCGATCGCTTCTCCAAGGCCTGCAGGTTGATACCTCTTCCCAAACTTCCCACTGCCCTGGAAACGGCAGAAGCCCTGTGCAACTATGTATTCAGGTTCTATGGTCTGCCCGAGGATATAGTGTCCGACCGGGGTCCGCAGTTCACATCCCGCGTCTGGTCAGCCTTCTGTCGACAATTGGAAATAAATGTCAGCCTCACTTCCGGGTACCATCCTCAGGCCAATGGTCAAGTGGAACGGCTGAACCAGGAGCTCACCCGCTTCCTCCGATCATACTGTCACAGGAACCAGCTCGACTGGAGTCGCTACCTGCTTTGGGCTGAGTATGCTCAGAACTCAATCCGCAAACCATCTACAGGCATCACTCCCTTCCAATGCGTCCTAGGCTTCCAACCCCCATTGTTTCCATGGTCTGGAGAACCCTCAGAATTACCCGCAGTCAATTCATGGTTACAGCGCAGTGAGGAGACATGGAACGAGGCTCACGTTCACCTGCAAAGGGCAGTTCATCGCACCAGAGAACAGGCCAACCGTCATCGTCGTGCCAACCCCAACTACCAACCGGGGCAATGGATTTGGTTATCCACCCGTGATCTAAGGCTCCGGTTACCCTGCAAGAAGCTCAGCCCCAGGTACGTGGGTCCCTTCAAAATCATTAGACAAATCACTCCAGTTTCATTTAGATTAGCCTTACCAGCTCATTACCGTATCTCACCCACCTTTCATGTCTCTCTGCTCAAGCCCGCTGGTGGTCCGAGAGGAGAGGAGGTCCAAGACGAGGCTGGTGACCAAAGGGCCCCTCCCATCATCGTTGACGGCCAGGAGGCATATCAGGTCAGAGAAATCCTGGACTCTCGTCGCCGGGGCAGATTCCTACAGTATCTCATAGACTGGGAGGGGTACGGTCCGGAGGAACGGTCCTGGGTCAATGCTGAGGATATCCTAGACCCTTCACTGACCACAGACTACCATAGAGACCACCCGGACAGACCTGCCCCAAGACCTCGAGGAAGACCCCGGCGTCGTTTGCCTCCTCGCGTCAGGAGCCGCTCACAGGGGGGGGGGCTCTGTCACGAACTCAGCCTCTGTGGCTCCCTCCGATCGCCACCAGAGGGAGCCATCACCCGAGTTTTAACAGTATCAACTCCATTTCCCATATACCCCGTACCTGTGGCTGATTCCATGCACAGGTGTTCCATATTGACTCTGGTCTATTTAAGCTGTGCTTCCCATCACCTCATTGCGAAGTCTTGTTTTGCTATGCAACCATTTCTGAGCGTTTATCCTGTGTATGATTCCCCGTGTATGACCTGGACTGTTTACTGGACTCTGATTCTCCGCCGCCTGCCTACTTTGATCCTACCTGCCGTGTTTACCGATTACTCTGAGTGTTTGCCGCCAGCCCCGATCCAAAGCCTGAGCTCTGACTCTGATTCTGCCTTGCCTACGTTGCGTCTGAAGCTTGTGATTAAACTCTGCCTGTCTTACTTGCATACCTTGTTAATAAAGCTGCACATGGATCCGAATGCCCTTGACTCTTCGTTACACTGCCCCTTGGTAATATTATTAGAAAATACGGGATTAGTTTCCATTGTTATGCTGATGACACTCAACTATATATCTCAACAAGACCAGATGAAACTTCTAAACTATCTAAGCTAACAGAGTGTGTTAAAAATATAAAAGATTGGATGACCAGTAATTTTCTCTTATTAAATTCAGATAAGACCGAGATATTACTTATTGGATCTAAAAACTGTGCACAGAATCTCTTGGATTACAATTTGCAACTAGACGGATGTAATGTTACTTCCTCTACAGTTAAAAACCTGGGTGTTATATTAGACAGCAACCTATCTTTTGAAAATCATATTTCCAATGTTACAAAAACAGCATTCTTCCATCTTAGAAACATTTCCAAGCTACGGAACATGTTAAGTGTTTCTGATGCAGAAAAGTTAGTTCATGCATTCATGACCTCTAGACTGGACTATTGTAATGCACTGCTAGGTGGTTGTCCTGCATCTTCAATAAACAAGCTACAGATAGTACAAAATGCTGCGGCAAGAGTCCTTACCAGGTCAAGAAAATATGATCATACTACTCCAATTTTACAGTCTCTGCACTGGCTACCTATTAAGTTTCGTATCAGTTACAAAATATTATTACTTGCCTATAAGGCCCTAAATGATTTAGCTCCTGCGTACCTAACTAATCTTCTATCACGCTACAATCCAACCCGCTCCCTAAGGTCACAAAACTCTGGACTCTTGGTAGTACCTAGGATAACAAAATCCACTAAAGGAGGTAGAACTTTTTCATATCTGGCTCCTAAACTATGGAATAGCCTTCCTGAAAACGCTCGGGGTTCAGACACACTCTCTCTGTTTAAATCTAGATTAAAGATCTCTTTAGCCAAGCATTCATATAATGCATCTCACAATCTTGTACTGCCAGTCTATCTGAACAAATGCACATTATTATGCTTTAGCTTGGGTTATACTGATCATTTCATCCAGGGTTATTCCTAGATGGAACAACTGCTACGCTAATTGTCTTACTGTTTCTATGTTACTGCCTATTTCTTCTATGTTAGGAATTACACAAGCCTCAGTCTGGATCCTACCCTTAAACGATAGAGATGACCGAACACCTGAGAAGAGACGATGACAACCCCTCCGAGGACCTCCGAGATGAGCCCCCAGAGACAGAGCTCCAGTGAGGACCTCGTCACCTAGACATCCATCGGGGAAAGACCCCTGGAACCAGTGGACCACTTACACTCTGACTTTGCTGCAGTTGGAACAAACTACTGATTTGTCTGGCCGGAGGGGAACTGGCCCCCCGACTGAGCCTGGTTTCTCCCAAGGTTTTTTCTCCATTCTGTCACCGATGGAGTTTTCGTTCCTTGCCGCTGTTGCCTCTGGCTTGCTCAGTTGGGGACACTTAATTTCCAGCACAATCATCGACTTGATTGCACAGATATTATTTAAACTGAACTGAGCTGGACAATGCCATTACTAAATTCAATAATGAAATGCATTCAGCTGATAATTGAGTGTTAAATCCTGTCATTTTACATTATTGACACAATTTGCCTATTTTGATATTGTGCAGTGCTTTGTTACAATTTGTATTGTTAAAGGCGCTATATAAATAAAGGTGACTTGACTTGACTTGACTTATTAATATTTACTTGTAATATGTATGTTATCATGAATTTTAAGCTCAGTAGTAAGCCGATTTTACTTGATAATAGCAAGTAAGTTGTACTTAAAATTAAAGCAGTTCATGTGTTAATGCAAATTGTTACAAGGTTTTTATCAAATAAGTTTGGTATTGTAACAGCCTTATCTAGCAACTACACTGCAATTTATTTTCATCTAACTACATTGTGATATGTATCTTTATTGTGAATTAAAATGACCCATAGGGCAATGTACGTCTTTGGTCATATCATCCATAAAATGGGGATCAACTGCAAAAAGTCACACATTTAAAAAAAATCAATCGCTCTCATGTTTTATCTGTGTTTGATTATGCAGTTTGGACACAAGCACTTCTTTATGCATACAGACAATGCACAGTGTTTAATTTCACTGAATTATGCACACTAGAAAGTGTAATCTTCCCCCATTACTTGTGCTGTTTCTCTCCAAGAGTTGGTCAGAATCTCACCAGAAATACTAACTCATCCGGGTACTGTTCGCCTGCTTTGCTGATGATACACACTCTGTGTCATGCAGATACTAGTGTACTGAAGTAAAACCTCATGTTTTTGAAAGCAGTAGTTTTTAGCCGTGTGTTTTTGGAAAGCCGTCTCGGTCCAGCCCTGAATATAACGAGACGTAAGCAGCATCTCTTTATAACATGTCTTCATTCCACGGCTGATGAAATCTGCCCAGTTTGCGCTCGTCTTTCTGTCGGCCTGGTTTTCCTCCTCTCTTCTACTCAGTTTATAAATAAGATCTCGGTTTGCTGGTCCGGGAGGGAATCTAATGAGTGTTCAAATGTAATCCGGTGAGCAGCAGTAAATCTGAGCTGTTTACCGCACGCTCAGGGTAAATTACTGCTATGTAAATCTGCTCAAGTGCTGCACGGCTGGAGGAGAAGCGATTGAAGCTGCTGCAGAAACGCTAAGTGGACAGAAAGCCAATACTCTGGAGCAGAGAGAGAGACGGGCTCGGCCATCTATCACTGCCTGAGCTTAGCCAGCGACAAGCAATTTATCAGAGAAGCCTGGAGACGGAGAGAGACTCTTCACCTGGAAGCAAGTCCTCTATGATGTGTGTGTGTGTGTGTGGGGGGGGGGGTAAATAAACAAACAACCGATAAAACATCTGATTATGTCTTCGGATGGACGGTATTTGACCGAATTATTGTTTCTCTTGAAAGTTCGGTGTTATTTTTCTTACATTAAATAGCTGTTATAATAGATAAATGTGTATCAATATAAATTAATAAAGTGAAAAGGAGGAGTTAGAGTGCATGTTCTAGTTACAAATTTAAAATAAACAATTCTTAAACTATCCCCCAAAAAATGTGTATGTTAATATTAACATTGCATTAAATTCTGTACATATAAATATTCTGTACAAAATCTATACATATAAAACCTTGTTTGTTTTAAAGTATTTTTGGATTTATTAAAAAAATTTAATTTAATAAATATTTAATAAATAAACAAAAACAAAATATATATATATATAAAATGTATTTAGTAAATAAATAAATGAATAAATGCAGTAGCAATTTTCATTTTTGGTGTTTATTTTAATTGTGAACTGCAGTTCTACTATTCGTTAATACTCACAGATTATTTATGGTTATTAGTTTGACTGGACGTGATGCAATGGTGAAACTTTAACCAGAGGTGCAATTCCCAAAAGTTTCCATCGTTACCAATAGAGTTAAGTGGACCTAACGACCGTTAGCCGACGATGTTTTTAGGGAAACGTACCCCAGATAAGTACTCACACCCATTTGATTCACAAACTGCATAAAACGGACCAATCATAGTGCAAACATACAACTCTTAACTAGTTCTTTCTCATCTAGACAAGTTTGTTTCTTCATCATGGTCATGTGTATTTTTAAACACATATACAGCAGAGAGCAACATCTCTGGGCAGTCGTGGCCTAATGGTTAGAGCAGTGGTCTCAAACTCAATTCCTGGAGGGCCGCAGCTCTGCACAGTTTAGCTTCAACCAGCTCCAAATCACACCTGCTTGGAAGTTTCTAGTAATCATGAGAAGCTTGATTAGCTGGATTAGGTGTGTTTGATTAGGGTTGGAGCTAAACTGTGCAGAGCTGTGGCCCTCCAGGAATTGAGTTTGAGACCTGTGGGTTAGAGAGTCGGACTTGTAGTCCAAAGGTTGTGGGTTCGAGTCTCGGGCCGGTAGGGATTGTAGGTGGGGGAGTGAATAATGAGCGTTCTCTCCACCTTCAATACCATGACTGAGGTGCCCTTGAGCAAGGCACCGAACCCACAACTGCTCCCCAGGCGCCGCAGCATAGATGGCTGTCCACTGCTCTGGGTGTGTGTGTTCACTGATGTGTGTGTCCACGGTGTGTGTGTGTTCACTGCAGTGTGTGTGTGCATTTTGGATTGGATGAATACAGAGCACAAATTGCGAGTATGGGTCACCATACTTGGTGGTATGTCACATGACTTTCACTTTCATCTCACAGACTTGTTTATAGGCTTTTGTAGTTGATCATTTATACACCAGCACTGATGTTGGAACGAGCTCAAACACACACACACACACACACACACACTCGTCTGCGGTGCTGTTGAGTTCAGGGTTGATCTATATATTCCTCTGATATGAGAGTGAACAGAGACTGACATCTGCTGGAGGACTCCCCCTACTGCAGCTTCACACATCAGAAACTGTTATCTGTGTTTACTGTGTCCTGTGTTTACTCTGTTTACTGCGACCTGTGTTTACTCTGTTTACTGTGACCTGTGTTTACTCTGTTTACTGTGACCTGTGTTTACTGTGACCTGGGCTTACTGTGTTTACTGTGACCTGTGTTTACTGTGTTTACTGTGACCTGTGTTTACTGTGATTAATGTGACCTGTGTTTACTGTGACCTGTGTTTACGATGTCTACTGTGACCTGTCTTTACTGTGACCTGTGTTTACTGTGTTCAATGTCTTTACTGTGACCTGTGTTTACTGTGTTCAATGTCTTTACTGTGACCTGTGTTTACTGTGATTAATGTGACCTGTGTTTACTGTGACCTGTGTTTACGATGTCTACTGTGACCTGTCTTTACTGTGACCTGTGTTTACTGTGTTCAATGTCTTTACTGTGACCTGTGTTTACTGTGTTCAATGTCTTTACTGTGACCTGTGTTTACTGTGTTTAATGTGACCTGTGTTTACTGTGTCTACTGTGACCCGTGTTTACTGTGACCTGTGTTTACTGTGACCTGTGTTTACTGTGACCTGTGTTTAATGTGTCTACTGTGACCTGTGTTTACTCCGACCTGTGTTTACAGTGTTTACTGTGATCTGTGTTTACTGCGACCTGTGTGACCTGTGTTTACTGTGATTAATGTGACCTGTGTTTACTGTGACCTGTGTTTACGATGTCTACTGTGACCTGTGTTTACTGTGACCTGTCTTTACTGTGTTTAATGTGACCTGTGTTTACTGTGTTTAATGTGACCTGTGTTTACTGTGTCTACTGTGACCCGTGTTTACTGTGACCTGTGTTTACTGTGACCTGTGTTTAATGTGTCTACTGTGACCTGTGTTTACTCCGACCTGTGTTTACAGTGTTTACTGTGATCTGTGTTTACTGCAACCTGTGTGACCTGTGTTTACTGTGATTAATGTGACCTGTGTTTACTGTGACCTGTGTTTACGATGTCTACTGTGACCTGTGTTTACTGTGTTTAATGTGACCTGTGTTTACTGTGTTTAATGTGACCTGTGTTACTGTGTTTACAGTGTTTACTGTGACCTTTGTTTACTGTGTTTACTGTGACCTGTGTGGCCTGTGTTTACTGTGACCTGTGTGGCCTGTGTTTACTGTGACCCGTGTTTACTGTGACCTGTGTTACTGTGTTTACGGTGTTTACTGTGACCTGTGTTTACTGTGACCCGTGTGGCCTGTGTTTACTGTGACCTGTGTTTACTGTGATTAATGTGACTTGTGTTTACTGTGACCTGTGTTTACGATGTCTACTGTGACCTGTGTTTACTGTGTTTAATGTGACCTGTGTGACCTGTGTTTACTGTGACCTGTGTTTACTGTGGCCTGTGTTTACTGTAACCTATCTTTACTGTGTTCACTGTGTTTACTGTGACCTGTGTTTACTGTGTTTAATGTGACCTGTGTTACTGTGTTTACTGTGACCTGTGTTTACTGTGTTTACTATGACCTGTGTGACCTGTGTTTACTGTGACCTGTGTTTACTGTGGCCTGTGTTTACTGTAACCTATCTTTACTGTGTTCACTGTGTTTACTCTGACCTGTGTTTACTGTGACCTGTGTTTACTGTGTTCACTGTGACCCGTGTTTACTGTATTTACTGTGTTCACTGTGTTTACTGTATTTACTGTGTCTACTGTGTTCACTGTGTTTACTATGACCTGTGCTTACTGTGACCTGTGTTTACTGTGTTTACTGTGACCTGTGTTTATTGTGACCTGTGTTTACTGTGGCCTTTGTTTACTCTGGCCTGTGTTTACTGTGACCTGTGTTTACCGTGGCCTGTGTTTACTGTGGCCTGTGTTTACTGTGGCCTGTGTTTACTGTGGCCTGTGTTTACTGTGGCCTGTGTTTACTGTGACCTGTGTTTACTGTGGCCTGTGTTTACTGTGACCTGTGTTTACTGTGGCCTGTGTTTACTGTGGCCTGTGTTTACTGTGGCCTGTGTTGGTTTTCTGTGAGAAACAGACTGACAATATTCACTGAAAAATATCTTATTTAAAATCCTGTATTTAAATATGGCGCTTTAAAATCATGGTGGATTTGTTCATGGTAAAAATTTGTATAAATGTGTAATGTAAAATAAAATACTTACAGTAAAGGTTTTAAAATAAATGTCTTCTGCTCACCAAGCCTGCATTTATTTGATCCAACATACAGCAAAACCAGTAATATTGTGAAATATATATATATAATATATATATATATATACTATTTTAAATAACTGTTCTCTATTTGAATATATTTTTAATATAATTTATTTCTGTGATTTCAAAGAGGAATTTCAGCATCATTACTCCAGTCACATGATCCTTTATAAATCATTCCAATATTCTTATTTGCTGCTCAACAAGCATTTATTATTAATAGCATTATCGTTGTTGTTGTTGAAAAAAAGCAGATTTCCAGGTTTCTTTGATGTATAGAAAGTTCAGAAGAACAGCATTTATCTAAAATAGCATCCTTGCTAAATGAAGGTATTAATTTCTATAAATTCTTTCCCCTCCCAAATAAAATAAAATACATTATACTGGCTCCAAGCATTTGAATGGTATAGTCTATAATGTTACAAAAGCTTTTTTATTCTCAGATAAATGTTGATTTTTTTATTCATCAAAGAATCCTGAAAAAAGCACTTAACTGT
>QVTF01020311.1:110000-135000 GCA_003573665.1 Oxygymnocypris stewartii | reverse complement strand
CCGCCGCTATTTAAACTCCTCCGCCGAGAACAGATTCATCAGAAATACCCTGACTAATTACAGATCCGACCTGACTAATTACAGATCTGACCGACTGTTCGTTTTTGGAGACGATGTGGGAACTTTTGCTGTAGTTTTTGGAGCGCGGACGCAATTTATTAAGTTTGATACATTAATTATTTCTGAGATAACTTGACGGTTTTGGCTGTTTTTGAGGCGATTTATTCCAGACTATTTGGATATTATTGATTGCTTTGAGATTTCCCAGATTTGGTCATGATGCGGAGATCATGCAGAGGAATGCTGATGCTCGTGCACGCGCTGGGGCTCGTACGCGCTCAGTTCCCGCGCGCGTGCGTGACACTGGAGGGCCTCGGTAGCGCGCAGTGCTGCCCGTCTCCGTCCGCTCTGGGGAGTGACCCGTGCGGCGTGCGCTCCGGGCGCGGGCAGTGCGTGGACGTGCGCGCGGATGCGCGTGCACACGGCCCGCAGTACCCGTACGACGGGAGTGACGATCGCGAGCGCTGGCCACGGCGCTTCTTCACGCGCGCGTGCCACTGCAATGGGAACTTCGGCGGATTCGACTGCGGCGGCTGCGCGCACGGATTCACTGGAGACGCGTGCGAGCGGCGCGTGCCCGTGGGTCAGAACTCTCTCTCTTTCTCTCTCTCTCTGAATGAATAAATAATTGCTTCATATATGTCTCCCAGCTGAAATAGAAACAAGACAACCACTGATAATATCTCTATGTCTCTCAGTCAGGAGGAATGTGATGCAGCTCAGCGCGCAGGAGAAGCGTCTCTTCGTGAGCGCGCTCGATCAGGCCAAGCGCGCTCCTCACCCGGACATCGTGATCGCGACCCACCGGTACGCAGAGATCCTGGGGCCCGACAACAGCACCGCGCAGTTCCAGAACATCAGCATCTATAACCTGTTCGTGTGGACGCACTATTACTCGGTCAGCAAGACGTTCCTGGGGGCCGGGCAGGACAGCTTCGGCGGAGTGGACTTCAGTCACCAGGGGCCCGGGTTCCTCACCTGGCACCGCTACCATCTACTGCAGCTGGAGCGAGACATGCAGGTGCCCTCGTCTTCACAGTCCATCTACCTTCTCTTTCATTTGTTCCAAATATGATTTAATAATCCCAATCTTGTAATGCTTTCAATGTAGATGGTTTGACAAAGTATGCCATGACTGGAGATCAATGCTCAGATACACAGCAGCATGTGTGCGATCTTCACACTTTATAACATGATATGTGATTATAATCCGAGTAATGGATTCCCACCCTTTGTATACAGAAGATTAAGTGTGTAACGAGCCTCTTTTAGCATCTCACACAAATACTCGTTTGTCTCCAGAGCCAAAGCTTTCACGGTGTGCTAAAAATTCTGTCTGTTTCTAAAGAAATAGTTCACCAATAACTTCAGATTTGCTGAAAATGTCCTCACACTCGACTCGTCCGAGATCAGGATGAGTTTGTTTCTTCACTTTACATCGGTGTCTCAGCAATGGATGCTCTGCAGTGAATGGGTGCCATCAGAATGAGAGTCAATGGATGCTCTGCAGTGAATGGGTGCCGTCAGAATGAGAGTCAAGGTATGCTCTGCAGTGAATGGGTGCCGTCAGAATGAGAGTCAATGGATGCTCTGCAGTGAATGGGTGCCGTCAGAATGAGAGTCAATGGATGCTCTGCAGTGAATGGGTGCCGTCAGAATGAGTGTCAATGAATGCTCTGCAGTGAATGGGTGCCGTCAGAATGAGAGTCAATGGATGCTCTGCAGTGAATCAGAATGAGAATCAATGGATGTTCTGCAGTGAATGGGTGCCGTCAGAATGAGAGTCAATGAATGCTCTGCAGTGAATCTGTGCAGTCAGAATGAGAGTCAATGGATGTTCTGCAGTGAATGGGTGCCGTCAGAATGAGAGTCAATGGATGCTCTGCAGTGAATGGGTGCCGTCAGAATGAGAGTCAATGGATGCTCTGCAGTGAATGGGTGCCGTCAGAATGAGAGTCAATGGATGCTCTGCAGTGAATGGGTGCCCTCAGAATGAGAGTCAGTGGATGCTCTGCAGTGAATGGGTGCCGTCAGAATGAGAGTCAGTGGATGCTCTGCAGTGAATGGGTGCCGTCAGAATGAGTGTCAATGAATGCTCTGCAGTGAATGGGTGCCGTCAGAATGAGAGTCAGTGGATGCTCTGCAGTGAATGGGTGCCGTCAGAATGAGTGTCAATGAATGCTCTGCAGTGAATGGGTGCCGCCAGAATGAGAGTCAATGGATGCTCTGCAGTGAATCAGAATGAGAATCAATGGATGTTCTGCAGTGAATGGGTGCCGTCAGAATGAGAGTCAATGGATGCTCTGCAGTGAATGGGTGCCGTCAGAATGAGAGTCAATGGATGCTCTGCAGTGAATGGGTGCCGTCAGAATGAGAGTCAGTGGATGCTCTGCAGTGAATGGGTGCCGTCAGAATGAGTGTCAATGAATGCTCTGCAGTGAATGGGTGCCGCCAGAATGAGAGTCAATGGATGCTCTGCAGTGAATCAGAATGAGAATCAATGGATGTTCTGCAGTGAATGGGTGCCGTCAGAATGAGAGTCAATGGATGCTCTGCAGTGAATGGGTGCCGTCAGAATGAGAGTCAATGGATGCTCTGCAGTGAATGGGTGCCATCAGAATGAGAATCAATGGATGCTCTGCAGTGAATGGGTGCCGTCAGAATGAGAGTCAATGGATGCTCTGCAGTGAATGGGTGCCATCAGAATGAGAATCAATGGATGCTCTGCAGTGAATGGGTGCCATCAGAATGAGAGTCAATGGATGCTCTGCAGTGAATGGGTGCCGTCAGAATGAGAGTCAAGGTATGCTCTGCAGTGAATGGGTGCCGTCAGAATGAGAGTCAATGGATGCTCTGCAGTGAATGGGTGCCGTCAGAATGAGAGTCAATGGATGCTCTGCAGTGAATGGGTGCCGTCAGAATGAGTGTCAATGAATGCTCTGCAGTGAATGGGTGCCGTCAGAATGAGAGTCAATGGATGCTCTGCAGTGAATCAGAATGAGAATCAATGGATGTTCTGCAGTGAATGGGTGCCGTCAGAATGAGAGTCAATGAATGCTCTGCAGTGAATCTGTGCAGTCAGAATGAGAGTCAATGGATGTTCTGCAGTGAATGGGTGCCGTCAGAATGAGAGTCAATGGATGCTCTGCAGTGAATGGGTGCCGTCAGAATGAGAGTCAATGGATGCTCTGCAGTGAATGGGTGCCGTCAGAATGAGAGTCAATGGATGCTCTGCAGTGAATGGGTGCCCTCAGAATGAGAGTCAGTGGATGCTCTGCAGTGAATGGGTGCCGTCAGAATGAGAGTCAGTGGATGCTCTGCAGTGAATGGGTGCCGTCAGAATGAGTGTCAATGAATGCTCTGCAGTGAATGGGTGCCGTCAGAATGAGAGTCAGTGGATGCTCTGCAGTGAATGGGTGCCGTCAGAATGAGTGTCAATGAATGCTCTGCAGTGAATGGGTGCCGCCAGAATGAGAGTCAATGGATGCTCTGCAGTGAATCAGAATGAGAATCAATGGATGTTCTGCAGTGAATGGGTGCCGTCAGAATGAGAGTCAATGGATGCTCTGCAGTGAATGGGTGCCGTCAGAATGAGAGTCAATGGATGCTCTGCAGTGAATGGGTGCCGTCAGAATGAGAGTCAAGGTATGCTCTGCAGTGAATGGGTGCCGTCAGAATGAGAGTCAATGGATGCTCTGCAGTGAATGGGTGCCGTCAGAATGAGAGTCAATGGATGCTCTGCAGTGAATGGGTGCCGTCAGAATGAGTGTCAATGAATGCTCTGCAGTGAATGGGTGCCGTCAGAATGAGAGTCAATGGATGCTCTGCAGTGAATCAGAATGAGAATCAATGGATGTTCTGCAGTGAATGGGTGCCGTCAGAATGAGAGTCAATGAATGCTCTGCAGTGAATCTGTGCAGTCAGAATGAGAGTCAATGGATGTTCTGCAGTGAATGGGTGCCGTCAGAATGAGAGTCAATGGATGCTCTGCAGTGAATGGGTGCCGTCAGAATGAGAGTCAATGGATGCTCTGCAGTGAATGGGTGCCGTCAGAATGAGAGTCAATGGATGCTCTGCAGTGAATGGGTGCCCTCAGAATGAGAGTCAGTGGATGCTCTGCAGTGAATGGGTGCCGTCAGAATGAGAGTCAGTGGATGCTCTGCAGTGAATGGGTGCCGTCAGAATGAGTGTCAATGAATGCTCTGCAGTGAATGGGTGCCGTCAGAATGAGAGTCAGTGGATGCTCTGCAGTGAATGGGTGCCGTCAGAATGAGTGTCAATGAATGCTCTGCAGTGAATGGGTGCCGCCAGAATGAGAGTCAATGGATGCTCTGCAGTGAATCAGAATGAGAATCAATGGATGTTCTGCAGTGAATGGGTGCCGTCAGAATGAGAGTCAATGGATGCTCTGCAGTGAATGGGTGCCGTCAGAATGAGAGTCAATGGATGCTCTGCAGTGAATGGGTGCCATCAGAATGAGAATCAATGGATGCTCTGCAGTGAATGGGTGCCATCAGAATGAGAGTCAATGGATGCTCTGCAGTGAATGGGTGCCGTCAGAATGAGAGTCAAGGTATGCTCTGCAGTGAATGGGTGCCGTCAGAATGAGTGTCAATGAATGCTCTGCAGTGAATGGGTGCCGTCAGAATGAGAGTCAGTGGATGCTCTGCAGTGAATGGGTGCCGTCAGAATGAGTGTCAATGAATGCTCTGCAGTGAATGGGTGCCGCCAGAATGAGAGTCAATGGATGCTCTGCAGTGAATCAGAATGAGAATCAATGGATGTTCTGCAGTGAATGGGTGCCGTCAGAATGAGAGTCAATGGATGCTCTGCAGTGAATGGGTGCCGTCAGAATGAGAGTCAATGGATGCTCTGCAGTGAATGGGTGCCGTCAGAATGAGAGTCAGTGGATGCTCTGCAGTGAATGGGTGCCGTCAGAATGAGTGTCAATGAATGCTCTGCAGTGAATGGGTGCCGCCAGAATGAGAGTCAATGGATGCTCTGCAGTGAATCAGAATGAGAATCAATGGATGTTCTGCAGTGAATGGGTGCCGTCAGAATGAGAGTCAATGGATGCTCTGCAGTGAATCAGAATGAGAATCAATGGATGTTCTGCAGTGAATGGGTGCCGTCAGAATGAGAGTCAATGGATGCTCTGCAGTGAATGGGTGCCGTCAGAATGAGAGTCAATGGATGCTCTGCAGTGAATGGGTGCCCTCAGAATGAGAGTCAATGGATGCTCTGCAGTGAATGGGTGCCATCAGAATGAGAGTCAATGGATGCTCTGCAGTGAATGGGTGCCGTCAGAATGAGAGTCAATGGATGTTCTGCAGTTAATGGGTGCCATCAGAATGAGAGTCAATGGATGCTCTGCAGTGAATGGGTGCCCTCAGAATGAGAGTCAATGGATGCTCTGCAGTGAATGGGTGCCGTAAGAAAGAGAGTCAACGGATGCTCTGCAGTGAATGGGTGCCGTCAGAATGAGATGTTTTTAACTCAAATACCATAGAGTTCATAATCCATAATAACACATCCTGCAGTGATAAAGTGTTCTGGTCTGAATCAGAAGTGAATTCTCTCATTCAATAAAGGAGTGAATTTCCAATTATTAGAGATGATCAGACCAGTCCCTCCACCTCTTCCAGGCAAACGGTGGGTGTGGGAAAAGGAGACAATATTGAAGTGTGCTGCAGGTGTAGCATTGTCCTCTGGTTTGATCCAGGTCTCTGTCAGGGCCATGAGGTTTAGCCTTGAAGGACTAGTAATGGAAGTAATGAAATCAGCTTTGTTGTCAGCAGACTGACAATTCCAGAGACCAATAGAAAAAGAAAGTAATGTATTAGTAGACATAGGCAAAGTACGCAGGTTGTTAGGATTGCACTGTCTACAGTGTGTGATGCAGGGTTTGCGAGTGGTAGTGATAGTATTGATTTGCAAACACATAGTAAGAATTGGTTATAAAAAAGGAAAACAGAAGTGAAACAAGTAGTAGGAAAGAGGATAAATAAAAATCGATACTTATATCCCTTGCCGGTGTCCCTGCCCGGTGGAGTCGCACGGTAGAGTCGATGGTCTTTACACTCTTCGGTCTTCTCATGAGGAGGGCTTCACACAACGGCTGCCGCGGTATATTAACCTTTTTAAACCCATCTAACAAATTACTATTTGAATTCAGCTGAACACACTTTCTTGTTAATCACAACAAATGTCCAAGCAAGCGCAGACACTGACAAGAGACGCGATACAGTACGAGACCAAACGCCATTATGTATAATATGCATTGTTCAGAGGCAAGATGAAAAGATACATTCTTCCTTTCAGAGATGCATTCATATAAACTCCTACTCCAGTTGTATCGTGATTCGTTTGGCATGTCAACCGAATTGAATCTTCACATATAGTAACCGATTTTCAACCGGCTCGCGGTTCATCGTCACATCCCCAAAATCAAATGTCTTTCTCTCAGGCTGAATGAGATGTCATGAAGTTTCTCCGCTGTAAATCTCTGTCGTGTCTCTCTCAGCACATGTTAGGAGACCCGAGCTTCGCTCTGCCGTACTGGGACTTCGCCATCGGCGGCAGCGAGTGTGACATCTGCACAGACGATCTGATGGGTGCGCGCAGCTCCTTCGACATCAGCTCCATCAGCTCCAACTCCGTCTTCTCACGCTGGAGGGTCATCTGTGAGAGCGTGGAGGAGTACGACACGCTGGGGACCATCTGCAACAGTAATACAGCCGCCTTGCATTAGAGCTGCTGCTGCAGGATCCTTGCTTTACAGTCAAACATCACAACAACACGACCAGCAAAACCAGTGTTAGAATACATCAAAGAGCAAACGATCTCAATCCTTTAAATGTGCTTGCTATGCATCCAAATACAAGGATTACATGCAATCTTCTTTTAGTCTTATAAAGTCCAAAAACGGGCTCAATGCATATTAATAATTAATATTATCTGAGTACTTTCTTGCATGCAATCTTTGTGTTTGGATACATAGCAAACACATTTAAAGAATTGAGATTTTTCTGCTCTTTGATGGATTCTTGAACTCGTGTTACATGTGAATGCAACCGAGCGCAAGATCCTCATTTTTTCATTTTATATCAAGTGTGTTTCCATGCAGTGCTTAGTTATGAGAGCTATTTTGCTTCCATAACATGTATTTTTTCAGACTAGTTTACAGAAAACACATATAGGTGTTTCCTTAATTGTGCTTTATCTATTTGCATCTGTAGATATATTCCTCTCTATATTCTGAATGTCTGTTCATATTTCATTCTCACTGATTTATACATTTCACAGTGAAAATGTGTTTGTTTTCTGTCTGTTGACAGTATTTTCTGATTTATTTAGTGATAAAAATAGACATCCAAAACCACTTCTTGAAATATCCGTAACTCTAATACGACAACAACATCAGATAATGATTCTTAATCTGGATTCATCCAATAAATGTATCCGATTTATGTTCTGAAAATGTACGCAAATTAGTGCACTTTAATTAGATATTGCCTCATTTAAACATAATTTAAAAAAATACAAAACAATTGTCTTCATGTACTGTAATTAATCAACTGGTAAAATCATCTATTAGTTACATTTGTACTGTATTCATCTGCAGTGTTTTGTTTTGAAAAGAAAAATCTCAAAGATTAAACATGCAAAAAATAACTTTACAATAACATGCACTGAGTTATATTTTACAGTCATCTGTCGCCACCCAGTGGCAAACTTATGCAATCAAAGTACTTTTTAATTATTCACAATGTATGTACAGTGCCACGATCAATCAATAAATCAATCAAAGTTTTCAATACAAATTAGCACAAGTCAAGCTGCAATAACAAACAGGACCACAGCGAGACGCCAAAGACCACTAAATCATCTTAATGTTAAAATAATGTGATTGCAAAAGCCTGCTTCTTCTAGTACTGATTCAAATTAGTAATCAATAATGAATTATAATTCTACTACTCAGCGTGCCTCCCCTTCTCGCGCAGCACACAATGAAGTAGAGCGACTCTGCTCATGTTCATTCACATGATTGGTCGAGATGAGAGGTGATCCCGCCTGGGTAGTGTGCTTTACATAGTTTCTATATCATTTCTAATCATATATGGGATCATATAGCCTAATCACCCAGACCCTGACGATTTGCTGGTATGCACAAAAAAGTGCAGGTACTCTAAAGGCTAAACTAAAGATGTGCATACCGGCCCACTTCAAGCACTAGACATGAGTGAATGTTGTCATACAGAAATTAGATGGCATGGGTGTTTGAGTCGAGATCTTTTAACGATTAATCGTGCAGCTCTATTGTACAGTGATCGGTCAGTCTTGTAACATGTGATTGTTGTGTCTGCGAGGTTCGGAGAGCAGTCCCATCCGCAGAAACCCCGCCGGTAATGAAGCTCGTCCCATGGTACAGCGACTGCCCGAGCCACAAGACGTGGCGGCGTGTTTGGAGCTGAACGCCTTCGACTCTCCACCCTTCTACTCCACCTCCTCCGACAGCTTCAGGAACGCCATCGAGGGTGAGGCATGCTTTCAGCTGGGGTCACGCTACGGAAGGCCAACTGGTTCAAAAACATGAATTTTAACATGTCAACGACACGTATTATACATGCATTTTAGGTGTTATATATGTGTTGTTTACGCAATAAAAATCGATGCATCGCGAATAAAAACTAAAAGATTTAGAGGTTTTCCGAATTCATTGTTATTCTTTCTCGAGCCAATTCTGAGCTTAGTTTCGAACACTGCATGCTTTATAAACAACATGCTTGTTTCAAAACCTTTACATAGACTTGCGCCTGAAATAGTCATTCATAAAATTCGAAAAGTTGAAGCGAATTACAAGTGTGTTTAAATGAATCTAGGATCATAGAAGCATTCTGAGCCGAGGTGATATTACAGACTCACACGTGCTCTTCGGCGCTCGTCCTCATCAGCATTTAAGTGTGTGTATAAAAACTAGAGTAGAGCGCCATCTGGTGGTAAAACATAAGCTCAGAATCGATTCCAGAGAGAATCGCGACGCATTCAGAAGATCTCAACATACACGAATCGATTCAGCATCGGTTTATCATCACAGCACTATTAAATATGCAACACGTGTTTGACATATGCGTATAATATGTGTTAAAGGTGCACTAAGCAATATTTGAGAAAGCTTTTGACCACAGTGTTGGGTCGAGATGGCAAATAAAACAAGGAAAATATTAGAGAACAAAACATTAAAAAGAGGCATAAATATCACATGCAACGGAGCTGAACCGCTCAAGATACTACCAAACACATTAGACCTGAATTACCAAAGTAACACACATCGCTTTCACCCGTTAATGACCTGTTGTGTATGTATGTGTGGGGCGGAGATATCAACATAGGGGCGAGGTCCTTTTAGGGTATGGCCGTGTTTGTTTGGTGTTTACTGCACCTTTAAATATGCAAATTGCACGTGTTTAAATTCAGGTGTTATTGAATTTGGCCTTCCATAGGCGCCTGATTTCTATGGTCTGTTGTCTCGTCAGGTTACAGCGCTCCTCAGGGGAACTACGACCCTGCGGTCCGTAGCCTGCACAACCTGGCGCACCTGTTCCTGAACGGGACGGGCGGACAGACGCACATGTCGCCCAACGACCCCATATTCGTGCTGCTGCACACCTTCACCGACGCCGTGTTTGACGAGTGGCTGCGCAGACACACTCCCGGTAAACCTGCCTCCGCTAGGTGTGTTTAATGTGTTTGTATACTCTATTCTATTCTATTGTGTCTCTCCAGACGCGTCCGTCTATCCGCTGGAAAACACGCCCATCGGACACAACCGAGAGTATAACATGGTGCCCTTCTGGCCGCCGGTGACCCACGCAGAGATGTTCGTGACGGCGGACGATAACCTGGGATACTCCTACGACGCCGAGTGGCCAGGTTCTTCTTCTTCTTTAGTACTGTTGTTCTTATTTAGAAAAATAATACATTATAATTATAATAATAATACTTATTATTAATATTAGTAGTATTATTTTAGTATTTCGTATTATTACTAAAGTTTAATTTTTAGTTTTAGTATTATTACAAAAAATTATTACATTAATAATTATTATATTACTACTAATAATAGCATTAACAACATCAATAATAATAATGTAATTAATGTTGTGATTGTTATCATAATTATCATCATCATCACAATCATTATTATTTGTAATTATTATTATTGTTATTATCATTTTAAATTGTTGCTGTTGTTATCATTAATAACAATATTTGTATAATTAGATATTAATTCATATTATTATTATATTCTCTGGTAGTGTGAGAATCTGAACAATATGAATAGGTTATTGTGAACTACGAGTGTTACTGAACAACATTAACAACCATCAGAACTCAGCCAGAACAACAACACTAGTTAACACTGGTCAAAACTAGTTAACACGGGTCAAACTAGTTAACACCGGTCAATTCTAGTTAAAATGATTCACACTAGTTAACACATGTCAATACTAGATAACACTGGTCAAAACTAGTTAACACCGGTCAATTCTAGTTAAAATGATTCACACTAGTTAACACATGTCAATACTATAACACAGGTCAAACTAGTTAACACCGGTCAATTCTAGTTAAAATGATTCACACTAGTTACACATGTCAATACTACACAGGTCAAACTAGTTAACACCGGTCAATTCTAGTTAAAATGGGTCAAGGTCAACACTAGTTAACACCGGTCAATTCTAGTTAATACCGATCCACACTAGTTAACACATGTCGATACTAGGTAACACCGGTCAAAACTAGTTAACACCGGTCAGCACGAGTTAGCACAGGTCAATACTAGTTAACACCGGTCAGCACTAGTTAACACCGGTCAGCACTAGTTAACACAGGTCAATACTAGCTAGCACTGGTCAAAACTAGATAACACCGGTCAAAACTAGTTAACACCGGTCAGCACAAGTTAGCACAGGTCAATACTAGTTAGCACCGGTCAAAACTAGTTAACACCGGTTAGCCCTAGTTAAGACAGGTCAGTACTAGTTAACATTGGTTCAAACTAGTTAAAATTTGGCTGCGTTCTGTGGTTTTAGAGCTGCTGATGTGACTCTCTCTCTCACTCTCTCTCTCGCAGCTCGTCCACTCACACTGACGCAGATCTTCACCGTTACCGTGGTCTCCGCACTCATCGCCGTGGCCATTATTTTCGCCGCCAGCACGTGTGTGGTTTGTTCGCGTGCGTACAGGACTGAGGCAAGGCAACCGTTGCTAGGAAACCAGTATCAGCGCTATGACAACCACGACAAAACACAGTCTGTCGTATAAATACTTGCTTATAAAGCAGAAAACGTGTAAGTTAATATTATCATAAACCTTTCTGAGCGACAGGTAAAAAACACAATTATACTCATATGAATGTGTATGTAATGGTGATTTATTGAATATGACATATATTCTCCTCTAATAACACTATTTTAGTTAGAAATGGGTTTGACCATCAGTATTTCATTACAGCTGTTTACAAATATATTTGGACTTTATTTTCAAGTTTAATTGTAAATAAATGTAAAGTCAAATGGTGAAAATATTAAAATAAACCAACAAACTGTTCCCGTGTCTTTCCTACTTTCACCGCTAGACGGCGCTGAAATATGAATATTAATGAATATAGCACTTTATTGTGTATTTCTGTACACATGAGGAGTCTCTCCTAAACCACCACCAGTGTGCAGCATCCACTCCATAATGTTCACTTAAAACACTTATGTTTCAACATTTAACCGAGAGTGACTGTCCAGTGTGTTAAAGGGCTTGTCTGGTGTTCCTCAGGTGATCACATTCACCTGTGCTGAGAAACACCCTCATCACAGAGCTGCAGCGTTCAGCTCTCATTACACAGAGATACAGCACTGTATGTTGAGAAGCGTGTCTGAATGACGCGGGGAGACCGTGCTGCGCACGCGCCGCCTGATGACAACGAGCACGCGGGAGGGCGGATGTCACCTGTGCGTGCGTGCGCGCACCCCGTACGTCAGATCCGACACCCGATTCAGATCGGAGGAGCACCGAGGAACGGATCCGCGCGCGTTACCGGAGAGATCCTCAGAAGATCCGGGTCCGCGTCTCCGAGGGTCTGACGTCATGCTCCGGTGGGATCTGGGTTATTGATGATGGAGGATCTGCCGGACTTCAGAGACGTGGAGGACAAGCTGGGCCGGAAAGTTCCAGAGAGTTTGATTCGTTCCTTCGCGGGAGAACCGTTCACAGGCTCGGAAACCCGCGAGAGGACCGATGACCTACAGACGCTCCACAACAAGATCCGCTTCCTGCGACAACAGATGGTGAGTGACGCGGTCTGAAGAGTCGCTTAGAGAAAGAGTCGTTTTGACGATCCAAAAGCGTTGCTTAGACCGATTCAAAAGAGTCGCTCAGACTGATCCAAAAGAATCGCTTAGTCTGATTCAAATATTGGTGTGCTAAGTCAGATTCAAAAGAGTCGTTTGGACCGATTCAAAAGAATTGTGTAGCTCGATTTAGAAGAGTTGTTTAGACGGATCCAGCGACTCGCTGCGTTGGTTTCGCTCACTTTGCTCTGTTTAAACGTCATACGCGCGTTCGGTGTCCCTTAATGCATTTCTGTCTGTCGGTAACCACAGAGTGCATCTGTATTATAACGAGTTGAGGTTTTGAATCCGGTAAATGATTCACCTCAGGGGTTACTTGGTTTATATTGACACGAACACGCTGGACAGAGTAACGCGATGATCTGCTGGTCTGGGGTTTGTGTGTTTATCGTTATGGTTCGGTTCGTTCGGTGATCGTTACAGCAGCGTGTGTAGTTCTGAATGAGGTTCGGAGCGGGTTCGGTGTGATTAACGGAGGAACAGATGGTCAGATCCGCCGCCTGCTGCTCACAAACACTGACCCCAGATCAGCTGCTGAAGGGTGCCACCTGTTCTGTGTGCAGCAGGTGACCACTCAGAGCTGAACAACAACACACACGATCCGAGTCATCCATTCCTGTGACCGACACACACACACAGCTGTTGCCCAGTGTTCAACAGATGCTGAAGTGTCAGTATGGATCGCTCTTAAAGGGACAGTACACTCAAACGGATCCTGTCCAGTCTGTGACCGCTGCATGAGCGAGAGCTGATGAATCGCTGGACTGTTCCTGTAACACACAGCAGACCTTTATGTGGATAATGACGGCGTGGGGGACAGTGGCAGTATTATGGTCTGTCTGATTCATGATGACGTGGATCTCATGCAAACCAGCCTCTGTGTGTTGGCTTTATTTGCCTCGCTGAGATGTTTTGTCTGTGTGCTGCGAAACGACACCAAGCCGGTTCATCCGAGCGGATCTGGAGTCGAATCGCCTTAAATGATTCAGTTTGACTCCTTTGAATCTCCAGTGTTTCCTCACTGCTGCTTATCATGTTCGTCTCTTCCTCTGTTGTCTCGAGGAGACATAATAAGATTATTACTGAGGAAGAATGGAATGGGATGGGATGGGGATGGGGATGGGATGGAGGGGGGAGGGGGGAGGGGGGGGGGGTATTAGACTGACGAGGGATTGTTTCCATTAGTGTGCGTGTGTGTGAATTGAATAGTTCTCCACTGAAGTGTGCATTATTTCTGCGTTCACTGCATGATTCAATGTTAAAATGCATTTAGAAAGAACAAAACAATCAAGACCGGGTGGGCAGAATATATACATATTTATGTGAATGCATATAGTTAATCAATTACCCTCCAAAAATCAGCATGAATACAAATATGATATTGATTTTATTCAACAGTTCAATAAACAAGAAGTTAAGATTCTTAACATTTTTGCTCTATTTCACCAACAAAAATGTATAATTATTATAATCGATTAATTGGATGTAAGATATTGACTCAAGAATGCATTGTGATTTGATATCCAGATATCATTTGTCAATATCGCACCCCCTTAATTGAAACAACTCTCCCTTGACATAAATAAATAATATTTGTATTAAGAACTTCATCAAAAGTGACATAAAAGACGTTTATGTTACATAAATGCTGTTCTTTTGGACTTTCTATTAATCTGTGAATCCCGAACAATGTTTTCAATATTTGATAATAATCAGAAATGCATATTATTATGATATCTGAGAATATAAGACACGATGTTGAAAATGCAGCTTTGATGGTTAAACACAGCTGTTTTAGATTGTAATCATATTTAGCGATTCTAGGTAATGTGCCGTGTTTCTCGCTCGCAGGCTCATCTGCGCTCCGTCGACGTCAGACTGATGCAGCAGCTGCTGTCCATCAACGAGGACATGGAGTCGCTCCGCTGGGTGCTGGAGGAGCGCGGGGGCGGTGCCAGCGTGACGGACAGCTTGTGCAGCCTATCAGACGCCACTGCGGAGTCAGAGCGCGGCTCCTGCAGCGACAACCTGGACGGGATCTCGCTGGGCAGCTATCTGGACGCGCTCGGGGACGAGGAGCTCGAGCCTAGCCTCTCGGATGGATCCGGACCCCCTGTGGACCAGGAGTTGCTCGGCAAAGCTCCGCGCGTGGAGACCGACGAGTACTACTGCTTCGGATAACAAACACATCTGTGTTTGGGCTTTGACTGTCTGAACGCTTCTTAAGAGGAAAAACCCAAACCGATGCCACCCGTTGTCTTAATTGTTTGATTCAGGCGTGAGAATCCGGTTCTAGTCGAGGGTTTGGCTGCGTTCACACTCGTTTAATCCGGTTTCAATCCGGTTTAGTGTGTAATAATAAAAAAATGCATCTCTTCCTCATTGTTTTCCAGTACACATATCTAAACGTCCTTAAATCAACATACAAGATACACCGTTGAGAAGCGAGGCTACATCTGCATCAATCCGGATTCAGAACGCTTTCCGTCCACACTAGCGTTTCCCAAAAGATCCTCATCCACGCCAGAAAACGTTGAATTCGCTTTACTGCGCACGTGTGAAAGCTCATAACAGCTGACTGCACTCGTGTTTTCAGATATATCCTTGAGTAAAAACACCATCTGAAGACCAAAACTGAGAGAAAAAGATGCATTTAAAAACATATTAGTGTGGACAAGACCTGAACAAACGATCAAATATCTGTCAATCGGGAATGGAAGACCTGCTTTCCCTTTGAATTATGTTTTCTGAACCCATTTGTTCTTCATTGTGTTCAGCAACAAGACTTCATGTGTTCGTTTTGCATCTCCGGTGAACGGGACGTTTAGATATTTGTACTGGAAAATTACAAAAATGCTTTATTTTCTATTGGATGTTGTAATATCGAACCTTGAAGCCTTTAAAAGTCTTAAGGTGTGATTCAAACCCGCCTGTTAAAGGCACTTGAGCTTGACTCTAGTATTGTGCCATATTTGCGTAGAAATCAAAATGGAGGCTGTGGTTTAATTTTAGCAGCTCCTCGCCGTCATCTGAGGACAAACGCCATCCAAACTATGTTTTGAATCGACCTGCGAAGGCAATCTCATGTGGATTAATGTGACACGCCCATATTCTGTCGCCGGAAGTCGCCAGCTCTCCGTTTAAAACGAATGCGATCATTTCGCTGGCGGTGTGAACGGGGCTTAATGCTGTGTTTTGCATAAAGGATCAGACTTAATTACACATTTCCTTCTCAAACACAATCACTGGCACGACGACCGAAACATGATTATATCGGCTGTTATTAACGAAAACAGTGAATCTGAGATGATTGAGCGCAAACCTACTCTTCTCTTTATTTGATCAAATTAGGATCGCTCGGTGCGCCGAACCGCCTCGGACCAACTCTGGTGCTTGCGTTAAAATATATTAAGTATATTCGCAAAACCCACCCTCCTTAGTTACTGTTGCTATGTCCGACAAGCCGTGCCAGTAAAAAATACACCACGGAGCAAAGAGGAACCTTAAAATACTTCTGATATGAAACAGCTTTTAAATGTTGTAATTTTGTAAGGAAATTAAAACAATAAACGCAGTCGCGTCGGCACGTGAACCGATCATCTTTTCATATTTACGTAACGCATGATATAAACATGAATGAACATCAGAAGGTGTTTTATTCCAACCGCGGGAAGTCGATGAATGCTCGATATTGCCCACCGAAGTTAATCCACTCTTCAGTCTGATTCGTTGGCTGGGCGACTCTTCTGCATTATGATTGGCCAGACCGCCTGTCAATCAAACTCTGCGAACAGTCGGTTTTATCTTTAACAGGTGTTTGGACAGAAAGAAACGTGTGATGATATTAAACGAGTCTGAAGAAGTGAGTGTGAACGCAGCAGGCTCACACGCTAGTGCTAATGCTAAAGTCACGAACTCCTCGCACGTTTACGCTCCCGGTGCTCTGCTAATGACGGGATTCAGTCGTTCTGTTATGTTTAGAGCGTTGAAGTGCAATTCCCGCTCATGCCAAAGCTAGTTAGCGGCTCGGTAACTGACGCTTGCTCAGGTTTGACTCTTCAGTGAAGTAAGGATGAATCTTTGACATGGTCAAGTCAGTTTAGTAGCTTTGTGTTCACACGATGATCTCTTGAGAACTGTACCGTTGTTATTGTGTGTCGATGTTGAATCCCGCTGTTTGAAATGTAGTTGTTTGTGCTGCTATTTCTTTCATTTCATTGTGTGTGCTTGATTGATCGAATACTCCTAATTTATAATATTTGTTTTCAACTTTGTTGTTTTTTTGGGGGAAATGTCATAATAAGGGTGAATTATTTTGTCTTTCTGTGTTTTTGAAGCACAAAGTCTTTTAACAAAATGTTTTAATGTAAAATAAACGGTATAATTACAAGCTGGAAATGAGCTTCACTTTATTTTTTATTTTATTTAGTTATTTAGCAGATGCTTTTATCCAAAGCGACTTACAAATGAGGACAATAGAAGCAATCAAAACCAACAAAAGAGCAACAACATGCAATTGATAGAGATAATAAATAATTGATAATACATTGATTAAACATTAATGCCTTGAATTTAATGCGAGCAGCTATTGTTAGCCAGTGCAAATTGATGAACCGAGGTGTGACGTGTGTTCTTTTCGACTCATTAAAGATTAATCTTGCAGCAGCGTTTTGGATTAATTGTAGAGGTTTGATGGGACTGGCTGGAAGACCTGCCAAGAGAGCATTGCAATAGTTAAGTCTGGACAGAACAAGAGCCTGAACAAGGAGTTGTGTTGCATGTTCCCAGAGAAAGGGCCTGATCTTCTTAATATTATATAATGCAAATCTACAGGACCGGGCAGTTTTAGTAATGTGCTCTGAGATATTCAGCTGATCGTCAATCACAACTCCAAGGTTTCTGGCTGTTTTTGAAGGAGTTATGGTTTATGAGCCTAACTGAATTGTGATGAAACGATTGGTTTGCTGAAACCATGACCAGTTCTGTCTTAGCTAGGTTGAGTTGAAGGTGATGGTCCTTCATCCAGCAAGAAATGTCTGCTAGACATGCTGAGATGCGAGCAGCTATCGTCAGATCATCAGGATGGAATGAGAGGTAGAGTTGAGTCTCATCAGCATAGCAGTGATATGAAAAGCCATGTTTCCGAATGACAGAACCTAGAAAAAGCCATGTAGACAGAAAAGAGAATTGGTCCAAGAACCAAGCCCTGAGGCATTCCAGTAGCTAGAGAAGTGGTCCAAGCACTGAGCCCTGAGGCACTCCTGTAGCTAGAGAAGTGGTCCAAGCACTGAGCCCTGAGACACTCCAGTAGCTAGAGAAGTGGTCCAAGCACTGAGCCCTGAGGCACTCCAGTAGCTAGAGAAGTGGTCCAAGCACTGAGCCCTGAGGCACTCCAGTAGCTAGAGAAGTGGTCCAAGCACTGAGCCCTGAGGCACTCCAGTAGCTAGAGAAGTGATCCAAGCACTGAGCCCTGAGGCACTCCTGTAGCTAGAGAAGTGGTCCAAGCACTGAGCCCTGAGACACTCCAGTAGCTAGAGAAGTGGTCCAAGCACTGAGCCCTGAGGCACTCCAGTAGCTAGAGAAGTGGTCCAAGCACTGAGCCCTGAGGCACTCCAGTAGCTAGAGAAGTGATCCAAGCACTGAGCCCTGAGGCACTCCTGTAGCTAGAGAAGTGGTCCAAGCACCGAGCCCTGAGACACTCCTGTAGCTAGAGAAGTGGTCCAAGCACTGAGCCCTGAGACACTCCAGTAGCTAGAGAAGTGGTCCAAGCACCGAGCTCTGAGACACTCCTGTAGCTAGAGAAGTGGTCCAAGCACTGAGCCCTGAGACACTCCAGTAGCTAGAGAAGTGGTCCAAGCACCGAGCCCTGAGACACTCCAGTAGCTAGAGAAGTGATCCAAGCACTGAGCCCTGAGACACTCCAGTAGCTAGAGAAGTGGTCCAAGCACTGAGCCCTGAGACACTCCAGTAGCTAGAGAAGTGGTCCAAGCACTGAGCCCTGAGGCACTCCAGTAGCTAGAGAAGTGGTCCAAGCACTGAGCCCTGAGACACTCCAGTAGCTAGAGAAGTGGTCCAAGCACTGAGCCCTGAGACACTCCAGTAGCTAGAGAAGTGGTCCAAGCACTGAGCCCTGAGACACTCCAGTAGCTAGAGAAGTGGTCCAAGCACTGAGCCCTGAGACACTCCAGTAGCTAGAGAAGTGGTCCAAGCACTGAGCCCTGAGACACTCCAGTAGCTAGAGAAGTGGTCCAAGCACTGAGCCCTGAGACACTCCAGTAGCTAGAGAAGTCCAAACACCGAGCCCTGAGGCACTCCAGTAGCTAGAGAAGTCCAAACACTGAGCCCTGAGGCACTCCAGTAGCTAGAGAAGTGGTCCAAGCACTGAGCCCTGAGACACTCCTGTAGCTAGAGAAGTGGTCTAAGCACTGAGCCCTGAGGCACTCCAGTAGCTAGAGAAGTGGTCCAAGCACTGATCCCTGAGACACTCCAGTAGCTAGAGAAGTCCAAACACTGAGCCCTGAGGCACTCCTGTAGCTAGAGAAGTGGTCTAAGCACTGAGCCCTGAGGCACTCCAGTAGCTAGAGAAGTGGTCCAAGCACTGAGCCCTGAGGCACTCCAGTAGCTAGAGAAGTGGTCCAAGCACTGAGTCCTGAGACACTCCAGTAGCTAGAGAAGTGGTCCAAGCACTGAGCCCTGAGGCACTCCAGTAGCTAGATGTTGTGACCTGGATAACTCACCTCTCCAAGATACCTTAAAGGAACTATCTGAGAGGTAAGAGTCAAACCACTGGAGTGTGGTTCCTGAGATGCCCTTTCTCAATAGGGTTGACAGGAGGATCTGATGGTTGACCGTATCAAAAGCAGGAGACAGATGCAGCAATATAAGTAATGAAGACTTGGAAGCTGTTCTTGCAAGTCTTAGATCTTCAACAACTGAGAGCAAGGCAGTTTCGGTGGAATGTCCACTTCTGAAGCCAGATTGGTTACTGTCCAGGAGGTTGTTCTGTGTAAGAAAGGCATTGACTTGGTTGAACACAACTCGTTCAAGTGTTTTTGCAATGAAAGGTAGGTCTATAGTTCCCTAAAAGAGTTGGGTTAAGAGTGAACTTTACCTCTGAAACACAAATACATGACGAATGGGATCAAGATGAAGTGCAAAGATGTCCACAAATTTAGCTGTGAGAAAATAATTGAAAGTGCAATGATTACACTTGTCTTAAGCAATCTTGATTACACAAACGATCGGAGATAATGGCGTTCAGTTCATCCATGCACAGAGTCTCATTGATTCAGTGCACAAAGAGTCGAGTGCATTAAGTTCAGTCTGCATGACTCCATCTATTCATGAGCGCTAACCCACGCTAGCTGAGATAAAGACGCGTTTGATGCTGCTTGCATGTGTTTAGCACTGCTTGAGAAAACCTGACAAGACACTTGAAGGCATTCGGTTTGAATAACTAGTAGCTTTAGTTTGAAGCTAAAGATTTGAATGCTGTGCAATCTATGTAGCACAAAACACGTTGCTAACATGTTTTAGTAAGTTAATAACATCTAACTCATTGTTGGCATGTCTTAACATTGTTAGCATGTATGTTTTAAAGGGTTTGCGTTCCATGTTTTATCTTGTTTCTGACAAGATTTAATATATTGTTAACATGTTTTAGCACATTAACATGTTGGAACAGTGCTAGCATGTTTAATCACATTGCTAACTTCTTTTAACATGTTGCTAGCATGTTTAGCACACTGCTAGCCTGTTTTAACATGCCATTAGCATATTCTATCACATTGTTATCCCCTTTTAGCACAACGCTAATGTGTTTTAGCATGTCACTAACATGTTTAGCATGTTGTTAGCAGATTTAGCACAGTCAGGGGGGTGGTGGTGTGGATGCATGTGGAGCTGTTATCCGAGTCCAGCAGCACAGCTCTGAGCTTCGTGTGTTTATGTCTGCACTCAAAACGCTGCTGGTTTCTCTCTCTCTGGTCAGCATCACCTCAAACACAAACCGGTTTAACTCGGGAACTCTGGGTAATATCTGGTTTCTGATCAAGAATATATGTGACGGTAATCGTGAAGGTGATCATGGTACGATCATCTGTAAGCTGCTTTGTTCAAACATGTTGAACTGGATCTGAGTATCTCTGAATCAGTGACACACACGCAAACATGTATACACACAGACACACAGACAGACACATGGACAGACACACACACAGAGACAGACACACACACACACACACACACACATACACACACACAGAGACACAGACACACGCACAGACACACACACACAAACACACATAAAATATAGGCTATCGTGCAATGGTTTGCTAAAAAGAGACACGGGATAAATGCTTGATATCATTATCTAATCACATTGGAATCGAAAAGAATCGGAATCGATACAATTCAAACGATACCCAACCCTAACACACACACACAGACAGAGACACACACACACACAGAGAGACACAGACACACACACACCTAAACACACACACCTGTAGGTGTGTGTGTGTGTTTAGGTGTGTGTGTGTGTCTCTCTCTGTGTGTTTATATGTGTGTGTGTTTAGGTGTATTTGTGTGTGTTTGTCTTTCTCTGTGTGTGTGTTTAGATGTGTGTGTGTGTGTTTAGGTGTGCGTGTGTTCAGGTGTGCATGTGTGTGTGTTTAGGTGTGTTCAGGTGTGTGTGTGTGTGTGTGTGTTTAGGTGTGTGTGTGTGTCTCTCTCTCTGTTTAGGTGTGTGTGTGCTCGAGAGCTGTCTGAGGAACTTCAGACTTCATCTCACAGACCAGCCGTACACCATCATCATGCTTTCATCAGGACAACTATAGCTTAGCACAGGTGTTTTCAACCTTTTAGGACATGTGCCCCCCCCCAGTTTGTCTAACTTCACTCACGCCCCCCAATACAAGACCCCCCAGCCCCCATTATTGTATTCACACCGAATTACTTTATTAACATGAACATAAACACAAATATCCATTAAAGCTATTAAAACAGCGCATTATTTTTCTTTTGCTCTTTTGATTAACATACTTTACATAAGAAATGCATGGATCCGTTATATTGATGCACATTTGATATTTATTTGACTGTTTACGTTCACGTACAACAACCAGCTGTGCTTCCGAGGATACTCATGCTGAACGTTACAGTCTTATATGTTGAACATAATAAAAAATTTACTTTCAGTTTTACAATTAGTTTTAGTTTTTATTTAAAAGTGTACTAAATAAATAAGCTTTTGTTTTTGTTAAATTTTTGTAAAATAATTTAGTCTTTCATAAATATTATTTTCAGACATGAGCAGACCTATGTACTCACGTAATTAAATGTTACGCATTTAACGAACACTTACAAGTGGGCACTTTGGCAGAATTCAATTCAAATAGTCATCAGCAGACAGTATTGTGTAGAATTGAGCATCAGAATGGACAAACGTGTTAAGGGAGAAAACTAAATGTGGAAAATGCGAGAAGGAACGCATTCAAACAAGAATAGTCTCAGCATCAGCGGTGAAGAGAGTGCTGGACTTACTTTCGGTTTGCACTTGGACCATAGTGCGGCCCGGTGGAGAAAGAGATGAGAACTGCTCAAGTCATTGGTGTTCACCTGCTGTCTGAGAAGGCTAACGTTATATGTGTTCAGGCGCTTCAGGTGTGCGCGCGGTGAGCATAGAAACGCTCTATCACAGCGCGTGAGTACCGCATTGACCTGTCTTGGGCTTAAATGGCTTAAAAGTACTTTTATGTTTAAATTGACAAGTCTTAAAACACGAGAGAATGAAACACTTTGAGGAAGCAGCACTGGCCTGATCGCTAATATAGTTTTGGGGGGGCTGAAACCCCGCCCCTGCTGGTATAGCGTGTGTAATTATACTGAAACATAACAATATAACCAGTTTGCCTGATTCAATGTGATGTCTGTGTCTGAAATAACAACATGCCAATCCGTGGTTGGATTTCTGACACGACTAACCGTAAATCATCTTACTGATACTCCAGCAGACTAACAGCGGGGGTCATATTGCCCCCTAGTGGATGGATAAAGATTTGCTAGCTAATATTCATAAATCCTAAAGAGAATGTCTCTGAAAATTGATGCTCACGCCCCACTTGACAGGTGCTGGCGCCCCCCCACAGGTTGAAAATCCCTGGCTTAGCACAACATCTGTGTGTGTGTGTGCGTGTTTTGGTGTGTGTTCAGGCGTGTGTGTGTGTGTGTGTGTGTTCAGACGTGTGTTCAGTCGTGTGTGTGTGTGTGTGTGCGTCTTTTGGTGTGTGTTCAGACGTGTGTGCATGTTTTGGTGTGTGATCAGACGTGTGTGTTCAGGCGTGTGTGTGTGTGTTTTGGTGTGTGTTCAGGCGTGTGTTTTGGTGTGTGTTCAGACGTGTTTTGGTGTGTGTTCAGGCATGTGTGTGTTCAGTCGTGTGTGTGTGTGTGTGTTTTGGTGTGTTCAGACGCGTGTGTGTGTGTGTGTTTTGGTGTGTGTTCAGGCATGTGTGTGTGTGTTTTGGTGTGTGTTCAGACGCGTATGTGTGTGTTTTGGTGTGTGTTCAGGCATGTCTGTGTGCGCTAGTGATGCGCGGATGAAATAAAATGTCACCCGAATACGCAGCTTCAAATTAATTATCCACCCGCCCGCACCTATATGGGTGTCTGATCTAGATAACCGACCCGATCGTGTCACATTCAGGGTTCATTAGCTCATGTAAAACCCGGAAAACTCATGTAATTTTAAAACAGCTATTTCCAAGCCTGGGTCGATGTGAAAAAATCAATAAACCCAGAAAGTTTAGGAAAAGTCATGGACATCTATTTCACAATCCTCTGTATAATATAATTATTTTTTATTATGTCATTTCAGTGCGGTATTGTGCATATATGGCATTACTCATTCTCGCAGCTTTCAGCTTTAAAATGGGTGAAATTACTGCAAAACATGTATTGAATATAGCGTCTATAGATTAGACGAGTAATCCCATCACATCAGTGATTATAAACCAGCGTGAGTCTCTCTCTCTCTCTGACCGTCTCTCCTCATCCTTCTGCTCTCCACTAAATTATGTTGAATAACTTTAATATGTTAGGCTACAGAAATTTAATACAGTGTAAACTATTTAGAAAATGTAGTTAATAATTGCATCATTAATGTTTTATCTTATCGACCGCCATCCGATGCGCGCTCAGCGTCTTCATGAGTGACAGCAGCGTCAGCCAATCAGAGCGTCCGTCCGACCTCATCAGTGCTAATGTGTAATCGTGAGAACTATCTAAACGTAAACTCAGTATTGAAAGATAGTTAGCATTTTCATTTTCAAACAAAAAAGCGGAGATACGACGTTACCCTTGTCTTTATTCTTCATATAAACGTGTTTCCATATAATACAGCTTTCATCATCATCATCGCTAGTGAAGGACACATCGATCCGTCTGCGCACTAATGAAGAGGCGTCTAAACATACTGAAAGCTTCGTTCACTGAAAACCCAGATCAATGATGAGCTATAAAAAACAGCTAGTGCGTGCGCGAGAGTCCAAGCACTGAACCAAACCCAAGATAAAATATGCCTCGGCAGAACAAAACAATACGCGTGGCTTCTTTAACTACACCGTGTGTGTTTTCAAGACGGGAGGCTCCGCCCCTTCAGCGCTTCTTAGGGGGCGTGGCCGTTCTGGGCGGAGTCACGGGTCGCCCGGAGTTCATCCCGCCGTACTGATACTTGGCCTTCTTCTCCGACGGCTTCAGGATCTGAGAAAACAGCAGCCAAACCCATGACAATCACAAACATACAGCTCTTGCTTTTCAGTAACCAGAGCGCTCTTAACTGGCATCTCGGAAAACTGCAAAGATCGTAATAATGCACCCAAAACACTGCTACATGTTTGATGCACTATAGCGTAACTGTGTCCCTGCAGCACAGATGCAGTCATAAGCAGCACATGTATATTTGTAGCAATAGACAACAATACATTGTATGGGTCAAAATTATCATGTGACTGTGGAGGTGGAGTCATGTGACCATGTTAGTGGAGTAATGTTTGACTGTGGAGGTGGAGTCATGTGACTGTGTTAGTGGGGTCATGTGACCGTGTAGGTGGAGTCATGTGACCGTCATGTGGCCGTGTAGGTGGAGTCATGTGTTAGTGGAGTCATGTTACCTGGAAGGAGCACATCAGGGTCTCGTCCACACTCATCATTCCTCCAGCGTTGTCGAACTCTCCGCAGTAATTGGGCGCCGAGAACAACGTGACCAGCTGGCGTTTGGCGAAGAACTCGTAACCGTCCTCAACCACCTGCAGAACAGCAGCAGAGCGTCTTAAACCAGTCCAAACCCTGCAGCTACTCAATACCACATGTTTCTCAGTAACACACATTAACCGGTAAAGCCCCAAGCTTGAGTTGAGAACCACACAAGCCTGTAAGTGCTCCTCTGCTGGTTACAGCGATGATGTCATGTCTTTATATCTATATTTTACACAAGTGTTTGTTTAACGCAAAGTATATTTCTCATCCCATTAACA
>QVTF01020311.1:0-102500 GCA_003573665.1 Oxygymnocypris stewartii | reverse complement strand
ACTCCTTCATTGTTTATATATTTAGTACAAACACGCTCTATTAATAACATTGTTTCTGAGCTCAGGTCTGCTTTATGAATTATGACAGTACGGTCTCAATATATCTGATATTTCTCTCGGCGTGTGTATAATATGACACTGGAGCACAGAATCAGTCTTAATTAGCACAGCTATATGTATAACAATAGACACCAATACATTGTATGGGTCAAAATTATACATTTTTATGTTATGACAAAAATCATTAGATATTAAGATCATGTTCCATGAAGATATTTGTACCGTAAATATATCAAAACTTTATTTTCCTCAGATTCCATATTTGCACATATCATCCTATCATAAGAAACCATTCATAAATGTGAATATGATTTATTCAGCTCTCAGATGATGTATGAATGATGTTTAAGATCAGCTGTTTGGCTGATAGCAATATTTAACGATATGATCCGCTTCCTCGCGAGCAATAATCAGATATAACGACTGTTTTCCTCAGAAACGACGGTTTGTTGTCGCAGGCCGCGCGCAAACACGGGCCTCTCGGTCAGAAACCGCGCGAACGATCGCGTAAAAACCCGCGAAACTCGACACTCAGAGCCAGCGCGAGCCGAGCGGAGATGAAGATGAGAATGAAGAAGAAGATGAAGGCCACTCACTCACCCTCCAGCAATCTGGAGATCAGAGAATCCACGTCCAGCTCCCCCTCCGCCATGATGACTGAGACCCGCCTCGCAGCGCGCTCCCGACGCGCGCGCCACCGGACTAACGGGCACGAGCAGCTCGACGGACACAGCGGTTTCGCAAGTTTCATTTATTCCTTATTTCAACGTAAACGTAATAAAACATACATTTTATTGTATTAATATTTATTTCGCCTATTATTTAAACATTTTAAAATACATTTTCCCACATGATCCATAAACTGTATTAAAAAAACATCAGATTACTATTAAAGTGCTGATTTCCATGCCACACCACTTATTAATTTGACAAATAACAGTAAAATGACAATTTTTTGTCATTTGCCAACCAGTTTTATAATTATTTTGTAAATTATGTACATTTATGTCTCTTCTGCTCGCCAAGGCTGCATTTATTTGATACAAAATACAGAAAAAATATAAATAAATGAATAAATACAAGAGTACACTGTACATGTATCAGTCTAATATTGTGACATTATATGTTCATATATTGCTATGCTCATAATATAACATGCTTATTTGATAAGGCCTTGCAGAAAAAAAGACCAAACACAATAATAATGGACATGGCAGCATTCATAATGTATGCAATATTTTTGAAATGGTCAATTTACCTTCTTCTTCTTCACCAGTGAGCGGCCTATCATTCCTTCAAGTGGCAGACGTGTTAAAAAGACCATTACACTGTACAGGGCAGATAGCAGACAATGTGTATGGCGTCAAGCAGTTTGCTGATGTCAATGTTGTGGATCGAGTGGCCCATGGTGGCGGTGGGGTTATGGTATTGGCAGACATATGTTATGGACAACGAACACAGGTGCATTTTATTGATGGCATTTTGAATGCACAGAGATACCGTGACGAGATCCTGAGGCCCATTGTTGTGCCATTCATCCACGACCATCACCTCATGTTGCAGCATGATAATGCACGGCCCCGTGATGCAAGGATCTGTACACAATTCCTGGAAGCTGAAAACATCCCAGTTCTTGCATGGCCAGCATGCTCACCGTTAGGGCTGTCAAAAAATAATCGAATATTAATCAAATTTAAAATAAAAATCCACATTCGAATGCAAAACGCAGCATTGTTCGATGACGAGGTGTCGTTGCATTTTAAAGCTTTTTTTTAGCCGGTCCAGTTGAACCCACTCGATGCGGTGCTCCTCTTTCAAAATCATCGATGTGGAGAAGATGTTGTTTATCTGGGTGACAGTATGCTCTTGGCAAAATTGACCTTGAGCCCCAGGCAACCTAAGTGGCTGAGGAGGAGTGTACTGTGCAATGTCGAAACTGGGTCAGATTGAGCCAGCCATCGAGGTAGTTGAGTATGCGCATTCCCATCTGTCGCAGAGGGGAGAGAGCCGCATCCATGCATCGCGTAAAAGTGCGGGGAGCCAGGGACAGCAAATTCCAAGAGTAGTCTGTGATGGGGGGCTATCTGGATATGAAAGCACGCGTCTTTCAGATCCAGCGACATGAACAGTTCCCTGGGCATATTTGTAAGAGGATCTGTTTTAAAGTGATCATCCTGAATTACCTTTTTACCAGGACGTGACTCAGGAGTCTGAGATCTAGAATAAGTCGCAGGCCACTGTCTTTTTTAGGGACAAGGAAGTAGTGGCTGTAGAAGCCTGACTCGCTCTGGGCTGGAGGAATGATTTGTATGGCTCCTTTACCAGTAGATTAATCCCCTCTGTGCGAAGGACTGAATATTCTCGCTGCGCACTTTGGTGGCGAGCACACCACAGAAGCGCGGTGGTCTTCGAGCGAATTGGAGATTATAACCTCGTTTATCATAGCCATTACCCACGCACCGGGGATGGCCTGCCAGGCCTCAGCACGCGTGGCAAGGGGTCTAAACGGCTCTAAAGACTGAGTGCATAAGGGCAGGGCGCTTATGGCAGGCAGAAGTTTTTTTTGCTCTCTTTTGAAAATGTATGTGTTTTATTTTTTCTGCTATCACAGCAGTCGGACACCCGGGCACCAAAGAGGGCTCGTGGGGAAGCAATAACACACTTTCCTCTGCACCCAGCTCTGAGCGGGGTGACAAGTGGCACATTAGAGGCTGCTAGCGGGGTGGTCCCCTCAGGGGTGGCTGGCGTTGGTTTGGCTGTCTGCTGAGTCATCGCAGGTCTGGGGCGATTGCAAGCAGCAGGAGAGCTGGTGCATTCCGGGAGGAAGTGTCGCATCACTTGACACAAATTCTGAGCCTCCGCGAAGCGTTCTGCAAATAAATCTTTATTGTAGCATTTTTAAGATATGGACCCATAAATGTAAGAGATATGACAATACAGTAACAGTAGAAATTGCATTATATGCCCGATTGGAGGCGCTATATCTCAGCTGTCTTTGAGGGTGCGTTAAAATTTGTACTGGGACATTATTTCCAGGGCCCTTGACTGTGACCATGCGAATTTCCAGACATTTTTACTGTAGCAATACTAAGATATGGACCCACAAATTTGGCAGATATGACAATGTAATAGGAGAAATCGCATTATTGGCCCAATTGAAGGCGCCATATCTCAGATGTCTTTGAGGATGCATTAAATGTTACAATGGGGCCTTATTTCCAGGGCCCTTGACAGTTACCATACGAATTGTCAGAAATCTTTATTGTAGCATTTTTAAGATATGGACCCATAAATTAAAGAGATATGACAATACAGTAACAGGATAAATTGCATTATATGCCCGATTGGAGGCGCTATAATCTCAGCTGTCTTTGAGGGTGCATTAAAAGTCCCACTGTGACCCTATTTCCAGGGCCCTTGACTGGTACCATGCATATTTACAGGCATTTCTACTGTAGAATTTTTAAGATAAGGACCCATAAATTCTGCATATATGACAATGTAATAGGATAAATTGCATTTGTGGCCCAATTTGAGGCACAGTGTCATGAATCTGGTTACCACTCACTCTAATGCACATCACCCATGGACTACATCTCCCATCATGCACTGCACTCACACTCTCCCGTCCACCATTACAACCAATCACACAGCTGTCACCATTCACTCATCAACCCTAATTGCCTCACCACACCTGCACCTCATTCACTCACTCACATAAAAGCAGCACACAAACACTCACTCACTGCGAAGTCTTGTTTTGCCCTGGCTACATTTCTGAGCGTTCTTCCCCGTATCTGTTATCTCTGTGTGTGACCCCGGACTGCCTGACCTTGGACTTCTGAACCTGTGCCTGTGACCTCGACCCCTGCCTGGTATTGTTTACGTCTCTGCTCTGCCTCCGATATTCCTGTTATGCCCTCTGACCATTGCCTGTGTGATTCTGCCTCTGTCCAATAAATATATATTACTGCACTTGGATCCCCTGCCTTTGACCAGTCTTTACAGAAGACTTCGCCACCTCAGATCCAGCAGCATCATCTCACCTACCCAGCTCAACTATGGACAGCATAAGCCTACTCCTACATCTTCGCCAGGGAGGCCTGACTATGGAAGAGTATGTTCACCAGTTTTGTGAGCTGTCTTACCAGGTACCGTTGTACGACGAGTATCTGTTCAAGGACTTGTTTTATTTCGGACTCACTAGTCAGGTCAAGGCCAGGTTTAACAAATCTTTGTTTTCTGGAAGAGTGTATCATGGGAGTTTGAGGGGCCTTTTGAACTATGCTTTATCGTGTGCTGGCTCTTCCTTCACTGTGGGTGTTCTAGAGCCGCTCCGTCCAGGAGCTCCAGTCCGCTCCAGACGCTCCCAGGAGCTCGCAGAGTCCGCTCCAGAGACCGCTCCGTCCCAGGAGCTCGCAGAGTCCGCTCCAGAGGCCGCTCCGTCCCAGGAGCTCGCAGAGTCCGCTCCAGAGGCCGCTCCGTCCCAGGAGCTCGCAGAGTCCGCTCCAGAGGCCGCTCCGTCCCAGGAGCTCGCAGAGTCCCGCTCCAGAGGCCGCTCCGTCCCAGGAGCTCGCAGAGTCCGCTCCAGAGGCCGCTCCGTCCCAGGAGCTCGCAGAGTCCGCTCCAGAGGCCGCTCCGTCCCAGGAGCTCGCAGAGTCCGCTCCAGAGGCCGCTCCGTCCCAGGAGCTCGCAGAGTCCGCTCCAGAGGCCGCTCCGTCCCAGGAGCTCGCAGAGTCCGCTCCAGAGGCCGCTCCGTCCCAGGAGCTCGCAGAGTCCGCTCCAGAGGCCGCTCCGTCCCAGGAGCTCGCAGAGTCCGCTCCAGAGGCCGCTCCGTCCCAGGAGCTCGCAGAGTCCGCTCCAGAGGCCGCTCCGTCCCAGGAGCTCGCAGAGTCCGCTCCAGAGGCCGCTCCGTCCCAGGAGCTCGCAGAGTCCGCTCCAGAGGCCGCTCCGTCCCAGGAGCTCGCAGAGTCCGCTCCAGAGGCCGCTCCGTCCCAGGAGCTCGCAGAGTCCGCTCCAGAGGCCGCTCCGTCCCAGGAGCTCGCAGAGTCCGCTCCAGAGGCCGCTCCGTCCCAGGGGCTCGCAGAGTCCGCTCCAGAGGCCGCTCCGTCCCAGGGGCTCGCAGAGTCCGCTCCAGAGCCCGCTCCGTCCCAGGAGTTCGCAGAGTCCGCTCCAGAGGCCGCTCCGATCCAGGAGCTCGCAGAGTTCGCTCCAGAGGCCGCTCCGATCCAGGAGCTCACAGAGTCCGGCACTCCGGGTCCCCTCCTGGTTCCGTCCGTTTCCCCAGAGCCCCTACTGGCCCTTTCCGGCTCTTCTTCGTCTCCGCTGGTCCCGCCCAGCTCGCCTTCGCCGCTGGTCCCGCCCAGCTCTCCTTCGTCTCCGCTGGTCCCGCCCAGCTCTCCTCCGTCTCCGCTGGTCCCGCCCCAGCTCTCCTCCGTCTCCGCTGGTCCCGCCCAGCTCTCCTCCGTCTCCGCTGGTCCCAGCCCAGCTCTCCTCCGTCTCCGCTGGTCCCGCCCAGCTCTCCTTCGTCTCCGCTGGTCCCGCCCAGCTCTCCTCCGTCTCCGCTGGTCCCGCTCAGCTCTCCTTCGTCTCCGCTGGTCCCGCCCAGCTCTCCTTCGTCTCCGCTGGTTCCGCCCAGCTCTCCTCCGTCTCCGCTGGTCCCGCCCAGCTCTCCTTCGTCTCCGCTGGTCCCGCCCAGCTCAACAATGCCTCCGCTGGTTCCGTCCAGTTCTACCGAGCGCCCAAGAGAGTCAGAGCCCCCTGAGTGCCCAAGAGAGTCAGAGCCGCCCGAGCGCCACCGAGATTTAGCGCTTCCAGAGTGCCCCCTCGAGGTAGTGGAGTTCACCAAGAACTTTCATGGAGGGAGCTCCCCTCCATTGCTCACGGAGACCCCGGACCCGCCATGGCCCATGAGGTCCCCTGATCCATCATGGCTGCCCGAGTCCCCGGATCTACCATGGCCGCTTAAACTCCCTGCCTCGGTTCCTGAAACCAAATGTGCTCTCTCTGCCTCTTGTGTCTCCGTTTCCTCTAGGTCCCAGTCTCGGCCAGGGATCTCTGCTCCGCCCTGGAGGGCGCCTGTCTCGTCTGCTCCGCCCTGGTGGGCGTCTGTCTCGTCTGCTCCGCCCTGGTGGGCGTCTGTCTCGTCTGTTCCTCCCTGGAGGGCGTCTGTCACGTCTGCTCCGCCCTGGTGGGCGTCTGTCTCGTCTGCTCCGCCCTGGGGCGTCTGTCTCGTCTGCTCCGCCCTGGTGGGCGTCTGTCTCGTCTGCTCCGCCCTGGTGGGCGCCTGATCTGCCAGAGTCACCCCACGTCTCCGCCGACCTGCCAGAGTCACCCACGTCTCCGTCGACCTGCCAGAGTCACCCACGTCTCCGTCGACCTGCCAGAGTCACCCCACGTCTCCGTCGACCTGCCAGAGTCACCCACGTCTCCGTCGACCTGCCAGAGTCACCCACGTCTCCGTCGACCTGCCAGAGTCACCCCACGTCTCCGTCGACCTGCCAGAGTCACCCACGTCTCCGTCGACCTGCCAGAGTCACCCACGTCTCCGTCGACCTGCCAGAGTCACCCACGTCTCCGACCTGCCAGAGTCACCCACGTCTCCGTCGACCTGCCAGAGTCACCCACGTCTCCGTCTCCGGCCGACCTGCCAGAGTCACCTCACGTCTCCGCCGACCTGCCAGAGTCACCTCACGGCTCCGCCGACCTGCCAGAGTCACCTCACGTCTCCGCCGACCTGCCAGAGTCACCTCACGTCTCCGCCGACCTGCCAGAGTCACCTCACGTCTCCGCCGACCTGCCAGAGTCACCTCACGTCTCCGCCGACCTGCCAGAGTCACCTCACGTCTCCGCCGACCTGCCAGAGTCACCACCTCACGTCTCCGCCGACCTGCCAGAGTCAACCTCACGTCTCCGCCGACTGCCAGAGTCACCTCACGTCTCCGCCGACCTGCCGAGTCACCTCACGTCTCGCCGACCTGCCAGAGTCCCTCACGTCTCCGCCGACCTGCCAGAGTCCACCTCAACCGTCTCCGCCGACCTGCCAGAGTCACCTCAGTCTCCGCCGACCTGCCAGAGTCCACCTCACGTCCTCCGCGACCTGCCAGAGTCACCTCACGTCTCCGCCGGACTGCCAGAGTCCACCTCACGTCTCCGCCGACCTGCCAGAGTCACCTCACGCCACAGCAGGTTTACCCAGTGTCACTTTCACGTCTCTGCTGTCTCCTCCGCCCCGCCCTGGTGGGCTCCTGCCTCATTGGCCCCACCTGGACCTGGCCCTCCATTCCCTCCCCCGGTTCCACCTCCGCTCCACCACCCTCCTGGAGTATGCTTTGTGTAAGCGTCTGGAAGCCGCTCTTTGGGGGGGGGCTCTGTCATGAATCTGGTTACCACTCACTCTACTGCACATCACCCATGGACTACATCTCCCATGCACTGCACTCACACTCTCCCGTCCACCATTACACCAATCACACAGCTGTCACCATTCACTCATCAACCCTAATTGCCTCACCACACCTGCACCTCATTCACTCACTCACATAAAAGCAGCACACAAACACTCACTCACTGCGAAGTCTTGTTTTGCCCTGGCTACATTTCTGAGCGTTCTTCCCCGTATCTGTTATCTCTGTGTGTGACCCCGGACTGCCTGACCTTGGACTTCTGAACCTGTGCCTGTGACCTCGACCCCTGCCTGGTATTGTTTACGTCTCTGCTCTGCCTCCGATATTCCTGTTATGCCCTCTGACCATTGCCTGTGTGATTCTGCCTCTGTCCAATAAATATATATTACTGCACTTGGATCCCCTGCCTTTGACCAGTCTTTACACACAGTATCTCAGGTGATTTTGAGGGTGCGTTAAAACATCCTCTGGGGCCTTATTCTCAGGGTACTTGACTGGTTCCATGCATATTTACAGGCATGTTTACTGTAGCATTTTTAAGATATGGACCCATACATTTAAGAGATATGACAATACAGTAATAGGAGAAATCACATTATTGGCCCAGTTGAACACGTCATATCTCAGCTGTCTTTGAGGGTGCATTAAATATTACACGCGGGCCTTATTTTTACACCAGGGCCCTTGACTGTTACTATAAAAATGTTCAGACATTTTTACGGTATCAATACTAAGATATGAACCTATAAATTTGGCAATGTAATAGGAGAAATCACATTATTGGCCAAGTTGAACGCGTCATATCTCAGCTGCCTTTGAGGGTGCGTTAAAAGTTACACCGTGACCTTATTTCTGTTCCCATGTACATTCTCAGACATTTTCAATGTGAGACAAAATCATCACAATTAAAATAACCAAAGACTTAAACTTCTTCAGTCTGTGTTCATTGAATTTATTTAATTGACAAGTTTCACAATTTGGGTTGAATTACTGAAATAAATGAACTTTTTCACGACATTCTAATTTATTGTGATGCACCTGTATCATTTGATAAATAAACTGGACTATTAAAACATTTACAATATTTTTGTAAAAGTGTAACTTATTTTAAAGATACAAATACAATTATAATTTATATTATGATTTATGTGTTAATATCCATACATGTTTATCAAGGTACCTGTCTCACTTTGATGATGACTGTATTTAATATAATTTAAGCAGTCTGTACAATATGGAGTACTGGAAACTACATTCAAAGCTTTATGCAAATAGCTATAATATCTATGGACATTAAAATTAATATTGCTTTAATCGTTATTATATATTTATGGAAGGTATTTCATTGTAATTCTGTACACATTTCTATTTCCTCTTGAAGATGAGCGTTCTTCCTTCCTAAATAAATAAAAACAATTTACAATTTGCACTGTAATAATTCAGATTGATAGAGATCAATGTGAATCCTCAGATTTTATGATATTCAAAACTCACCAGCTCTTCTCGCACAGATGATCTGAAGAAGAAACACAGAAGGAGCAGCAAACACTGCGATCTCAACAATAATCACAATCACTAAAGATGTGTGGAGAGAATGAGAGAAGAGAGAGAGAGAAGTCAGAAGATAGGAGGGCGATCGAGAGAGAGAGAGATGAGAGAGAGGATGAGAGAGAGAGAGAGAGAGAGAGAGCGGAGACTGAGAGACGAGAGAGAGAGAGAGGAAGAGAGAGAGAGAAGAAGAGAGGGGAGGGAGGAGGGAGAACAGGCTGAATGAAAGGAAAGATGGGAGGATTGAGAGAGAGAGAGAGAGAGAGAGAGAGAGAGAGAGAGAGAAGATAATTAATCTGTGAAACTTTATATTACTTGTTATAAGTATTGTCTTATATACATATTTTAAATACAAAAACCTTACAAGACCTACAGCTTAATGTTATCCTCATTTGGCTGAAATGCATTATTTAATTATAAAAAGACAGAACTGCAGTATTGTTTAATAATGATGCAAAGCAAGAAACCAGTTATGTCTCAGTTAGGGCTCTAAGAGTCTCCTTGTGGACCGAGAGGAAAGCTTTAACGAGTCTAAGTTTATGATCATCTCCTGATTCTAGAAGAATGTGAATAAAACCACTGAAGAGAGAATCATTCGTACAAACCTCGAATTAGAGAGTTTAGAGTAACTTGATTCTGTGTTGCTGCTGTAGTTGATGCTATAGAGGATACATGTATAGTTTTAGATTTATGTGCCAAGATTGTAGAAATACAGAGATAATATTTGAACGTGTGAAAACATCAAGTTACAGTTTAGATTTCAGTGACAGAGTCGTATTATCTCCAGCAGCTCTGAATAGCAAAAACAACCTCATAACATAGACTAGATTATATTAAAACTGTTTGTGAGAGCAAGTGCAAAGCACTGAAGTGAGAGACGGATGAAGTGTGTCAGAGATCATGGACCTTGTTCTGTAGGAGCTGCTGATGTAGTTTGGTTTGATTTCTTCTCAGAGTTTGATCTGCTGACTGAAATCAGTGTTGAATCCATTAAACCTGCAGAAGATGAATGTTCAGAGCATAATTAATTATTAGTGTTATTATTATTTCCCCAAATATACATCACTAACAGCAGCGAGTAAGACTCAGGCATCTATAGCTGACAGTTAAGGACAAGCAGGAGAAACACAGTCAGACATTAATGTATAAATGTGAGGTAAGATGGTGTTTTTGTGTCATGCATTAAAATATTTTTCAAAGGCTCGTGTTTTCAGACGTGTTTGCTCTCTATTTACAGTAAGTAAGGTAACATTAGACACGTGTATCTATGAATGTGTATCTATACGTGTATCTATGTTTTGATCGTTTTGAGGTTTTAATCTTTTAAATGATATATAATGTATGATTTTTACTAAAACGTGATAAGGAAAAACAATATATATTTAATTTTTGTGAAAGGTCAGAACTCCTATTATGAGGTATATGTTTTGAGGTGCACTCTTGTCATATATTAGTATATTACTGTTCCTACATAATTTGTATTAATAAACAGTGACACAATATATATTTAGGAGTCTTTGACCTTTCCAACGATATATAGTTTGTCATGATTAGATATGATTTAATCATAATATATTGAAGTTAACTTCTGACAGTTAAGGATTAAATAAATGTAGTTTCTTACCTGAATACTTGACAGTATATGTGACTGAGGTCTTGACTTGATTTCTCTGTTTAACCTGACATCTCCACTCTCTGTTGTGATCTTCATTCAGGAGTGTTGTAGTCAGAGAGATATTACACCGTCCTGAGGATAATATCTGAAATCTGGAGTCTGTCTGCAGATTCACATCAGCCTGATTCACCCAGATCAGCTCAATACTCTCAGAACCAACCACACAATAACTAGAGACTCGATCATAATATAACTGACAGAAGAGAGTCACAGAGCGGCCTGATCTGATCTCAGACTGTGAGGATGATGAAGAGACTGAAACAGAGAATCAGACAGAGATTACACGACTGATTCCAGTCTTTTCAGAGACAATAATATTACTGTTTAATTCAACATATAATCATAATATTCACAGAAACACTGACCATGAAGAACATGCAGATAAACAGGTGCATCAGTTCCTTGTTGTACATCTTTCACATATTGTCTGCAGGTGTAATATACACGATCTTCTTTTGTGACTTTCTCTATGTTCAGAGAGCAGTCAGAGCCCAGATTCAGTCTCTCATATCTATCTATGTTATTATTCTTTATCCCTAATTTAATCAGTTCAACTATCTCTGAATGTCTGATGTTATAGTTCCATGAAGTTGATGTGCAGCCAGAACGAGCATTATTACAGGACAGACGGACATTTTCACCAGAACTGCCGAACACATGAGTGTCATCCACTCCACTGATACCTACAAATAATAATAACAATAATAATAATATGGGTTAACGACTTGATTATGAAATAGAATAAAATAAACTCGTTGTGTCCTGTTTTAAGCAGGAAATGAACCAAACAGAATTAACTGATATTGAACACACGAGTTACTCACACAAACCCCCAAATCTCTGCTGAATAACCCAAACCTTACTTCTTTCATCAGTTTTATTACTATTAATTATTTTATTTTTTATGTGTAAATGTCTAAATATATAAAGTAAATACAATTCCAGGGGTGTGAAATAACGAATTACAAAATACTCACGTTACAGTAATTAAGTAGTTTTTATCAGTAATTGTTCTTTTTTGAGTAGTTTAAAAATACTTTTACTTGAGTACATGTTCAGTGCTGTATCAGTACTTTTCCTCCGTTTGTGGTCGTTACATGCTGATTTTAATTATTTGCATCCATCACGTGATTGGATAGAGAGAGTAATCGGTCTCGTGACTTTCATCAAATCAAATTGTGCTAGAAAACTTTAACCGCCAGCTGCTGTTTATCACTGCTGCTGAAAGTGATTCTTCAGTCCAGTTATTAGCATCTTCCTCTATATGTGAAGGTAAATCTCGTGTTTTATGATTACTAAATGATTTGTATATATGTTTGTCTATCTACAAGGCCTGATATTTGTCGTGAGGTTGCAGGTATTGCGTACAGTCCCGCACGTGCCACGTTCAGCAGGGCCGTGCAGAGACCTTTGGAGGGGCAGGTGCTCAAAATATAAAAGGGCAGTGGTGGTCAGTAACGAAGTAAAACTTCTTCGTTACTGTACTTAAGTACATTTTTCAAGTATCTGTACTTTACTGGAGTAGTTTTATTTCGAGAAACTTTTACTTCACTACATTCCAAAGCATAAGATCGTACTTTTTACTTCACTACATTTCATAAAACATATCGTTACTCCTTATAATACATCACGTGCTCCGAGACGCGGAAGCGGCGTCTGATTCGTGAACAAACTGATTCTTTTCAATGAACCTGTTCAATCGGTTCGCAAATCGCAACAAACGATTCATTCACGAACTGCAATGATCCGATTGCAGCTGTTCTCGAGTCGAAAACTCACTGATTCAAATGATCCGTTTAGAGCGAGTCTTCTTCAGTGAACTGAACTCACGAGTAAAGAACCGGCGCGCAACAACTGCTGTGAAAAGTAAGTTACTAATGTCGAATTTTAGGATTTATTATTGTAACTGAAAATAATATTTAGGTCAAAACTGTCAGTTGTTTGTGAACTAAATCTGCTGTAAAGGGTGATCTATTTAAGCCCACTGAAATGCTTGAATGCAGACAGATCAACATCAGTGTCTCTAACGTTGTGTTTTAGGTCAAAAAACAAAACATTAAAATAACACCGATTAAAATAAAATAACTCATGCACGTTCATATTCCCCGCTGCTGTAACGTTAGCAGTTTTATTAAAATGCTATGCATTTAGACCTATGTGACGTCTGTTTTTATATTGTTTATCAACAGTATACATTTTTATATTGTTTAGATCAACTAGCCGAGTAGACAGATATGAATGTTTATTCATAACCATACTGAAAATAAGTAAATATTGTTAGCTGATGCTAGCTGTCTAGCTAACAAGCTTGCTGGTGCTGAGTTGAGGACATTTTTAGATATAAAGTCCAAATATCTTTATTCAGCCACCGAGATAGATTCCATCTGAGGGAAAAAGAAAGGATGTGATGTTCAGAACATAGTAACTACAGTAATTATCAGAGTGGGAAGTGATGTCCCTCTGGGGGCATTTGGCCAGGGGTGTTTTTACACCACAGACAAGGTTTGAGAAGAAAAAAAAATCATTATGAAAATATAATTAGATTTTCCTTAAAATGTTCTTCCTAATTTCAGGCCTAATTCTCATGTCATATATAACTGACGTTCTGCAAAACAACAAGTTCTAAAACACTTTTTTCTTCCTGGTGAAGATTAGATGTGAAATCTGTTTTCTCTCAGGTACATGGCAGTGTAAGATTCACAGTGAACATTACTACATCACTCTCATCAGCGTAGTCCATATCAACAAAATATATATCTTGACTCTATATAGTGGTTATTTTGGGAAAAACCCAGGTATTTGGGGCAGTATGATTATAAAAATATGTGCTAATATAAAATTAAATAAAGTAGTCTATATAAAATTGCAAAATAAATCTGTCTATCAGTACTTTTTTACTTAAGTACATAAAAAATTGAGTACTTTTGTACTTGCACTCGAGTAAAATTGAAAAAGCAGTACTTTTACTGGAGTAATATTTTATTATACGTATCTGTACTTTTACTCGAGTACTTGATCTGTGTACTTTGTCCACCACTGTAAAAGGGACATGAAACAAGGCTTTAAATAGGGCTGTGCACAAAATATCATAACAGCAATGTATAGTGATGCATTCCTTGATGATACGTGTATTGATGCGGATGCTGTAAATACTGTAACAATAAAAGTATGAATAGATTTTAGTCAAATGACATTAAAATACCAGACCCTTCCACCCCCATGAAACTTTTCTCCCTCAAATAGCACGAACGAAGTGAACACATGCACCATTGTTTATGGTGCTGCTGCTGTGTATAACGTTAGAAGTGGCGTTTGCTGCAGGCTAAACACAGCGATTTAAACAAAAGCTGTGCGATGCATGTTCTCTTCACGTTGTTCTTGTAAAATAATAATAATGATAAGTAAACAAGCATACCACTCCGCTGAGAACCCCACTTACTTAAGCTGCAACCGTGGCGCGGACGATATTGAAGTGGTGCCTGAGCGCGAGGGATCGTTCGGATGAGGTCGTCAGGTGAAAGGTTATCATGTGGGTGATTTTATTTACGGATAAATTATTAATCATTCATTTTACTAATAGTTAGATTGGGCAGGCCTTCACAGAAGGGTGTTTAATAAAAAATAAAAATAAAAATTGCCATGACAAAAGGGCACTTTGGGCAAAGGGGCAGGTGCTCAAGCACCCTTCCCAATAGACCCCTTCAATGTTTGTAAACATCGGAAGCCTAGGTTGGGTGCGCGCGCAGCTTGGGGTCAGAAAAATTGCGCGGCTAATAGACCGGCATATTGTGTCAAGGAGAAACAGACAAGCCTTATAGATAGATAAGATACTTTTTTATTATTATTTGTACATTTCCATTTTTGTCTTAGGTGTCTGGCTTTGTTTTGTGTACACAAACAAGGAGGGCACAAATTCAGGACTACTGGAGTCAAGTGATGCCTCTGCTACAAAAAATAATTGCACACATTGATTACAACACGATCTGCTGTTGTCATAGTGAAAGCGCTAATGTAAAGCTAGTCTGCGATCTGCTAAGTCTGTAGCATGCCACAGGTCACAATTTATGCCAGATATCAAACTTCACCTAACTATTAAATCAGTCTACAGAAAACGTTTGTTTACTTATCATGGCTTAACTCTACCGTTGTTGGCACAATGTTGGTGCTAGCCTGCGGCTAACTACTAGCAGCTGGCTACGTCTGTAGCATGACACAGGTCCATGACATTTACAACACTATTAACTTGCATAGCTTAACGTACAGAAAACTGTTCATGCAATCCAGGCTTTCGAGTTTAAGCAAACAGAAAGGGATGATAAAGGATGACTTTAACGTTTCCTGATATGAAGTGAGCGCTACAAACACGAGCCTCTTTGATCGTAGTATTGTCCCAGTCTGCCCGTTTAATAGCTTGCAGTCACAGATGTCGTCTATTTTTTGAAAAGGATGAGATCCTGCAGGAATCCTGAAAAACTTGACTCCAGAACTGGTGCGATTTTCACTGTCCACGACGCAACAAGTAGGCATTTTGTCTAGGGCTGTGATGGTGGCCGTGACAACCGCGTCACCGGCGGTAGTGCACGTGACGTCACACACCGGGTGTATTTAACTTTCTCATTTAAGGCTACTTTCTCATTTAACTGTATTATTTATTTGATATTTATTTTAGTGTTTTGTAGGCTGAGTGTTGACTGACGTAAGTGCTAAAATAAACACGTATGTTTGTTAATAGATGATTGAGCCTCATTTATTTATTTTTGCATTTCAGAATTATATATATATATATCACAACACCGCACCACCTGTAGTAGTTGGTCCATTACCACCGCGGTGGTAAAAATCTGCCACCGTCACAGCCCTAAGTTTTGTCTTGACGAGAAATTCTCTGGTTAACACAATGGGATGGAATGAACGTTCTGACCCCGACATGCGCACTGCGAACTTCAAATTTTCCTGTGACGTATACCGTGAAGGGGTCTATGGAGTGGGAAGATGCGAGAACTCCTTGGTCTGTGACTCCAGCAGTTCATTATTCAGCCTAATTTCAGGGTATCATGCTAGCTACCTAGCTATAATACTGAGCCATTTAAACGTGATATTTTTCACATTTATTCAAAAATTGCCGCGGTATTTTTGACCATGGCACTACTTTTCAGGTCTACTTGCTTACCGTCTGAAAAAAGGTGAATGTCCGCCTGTTCGTCCTGCTTCTTTCTTTTAGCTCCTACCTTCATTTCATTTAAGCACCAGTGACAGTCGGACTGAGCGGTTTTTTCAAACGATGCCGCGAGCGGCGTTTACGGGCTCAACCAAGTGTACAATCGAGGGGGGGTGGTCACACAGTTTTGTGTCCCTTGTTTTTCCTAAATTGAAAGTAAATCGGAAATAACAACAGATCCACTAGGCTACAACCAGGGTTCATAAAAGGAGGGCATATCATATGTCACATATTACAATATAATAGGCCTATTATTGGGGGGGGGGGGGGGGCAGATTGGTATTTTTGGACACGTCCCCCTCAAAGTATATGGTGGTTACGCCCATGCATTCAGTTGTGGATGCTGCTGATTCACGAGACCGCCGCGGCTCAGCAAAGTCTCGTGCGTTTGATTTCGATTCAAAACGTTTCCCCAGAAATACTATTTAATGCATGTTTCCTTACAAATAGTTTTATCAGCATACAAATTCGAGTAAATGTGTTAAAGGCATGGCATGATGTTATCCTTATATAACAGTGTGCATTTATGTTAAAAATGTAACATAAATAATCAAGTTTAGTTATTGTATTCTTTACCTGCTTGAGTGATTTGCGCTGCCTGTATGCGATCTATTGGAGCAAGGGCTGCTGGATAGATGATGGGGTTCCCAATATCATATATGTACAACCCACTCGTGTCTCTAGCCCGCATAAAGGGGTTTTAGTTTGGGTTATAACTGTTTCTGTGTCCTAGGTGTTTAAACCATCCTGTGAGCCTGCTTTTGTGCTCCCGGCTCTGCATGGCTTAAAGCAGGGACTACAGCATGGCTTGAAATGTCAACACTGCTGTTTCGCTTTTACATGATGTTAATTCATTTGTTTTTCTTTAATATTGCGTTTAGTACTATGTTTGGTATTTATTGACTTGTTTTGCTATAATGTATGCTTTACATTTTTCATTTAGTAGACGCTTTTATCCAAAGCGACTTACAGTGCCTTCAGGTTATACATGTATTGTCAGTATATGTGTTTCCTGGGAATCGAACCCACAACCTTTGCGCTGCTAACGCAATGCTCTACCACTGAGCCACAGGAACGCTTTACATGCAAGTCTTTTGGTTAATTATTTGGTTTGCATTCACTTAGTTATTTTGCTTTAATTTATGTTTTGCATTGAAGTCTTATTTGCTGTGAACTTACTAGATTGGCTGCATTAGTTAATGTTTTGTTTGAATGGACGTTGTTTCTTTTGTATTTAATTATTTTGTTTGCATTTAAGCTTGTTGCATTATCTATGTTTGTTTTGCAGATTTGTTTTGGTATTTAATATCTATTGTTATTTTATTGTTGTTGATTTGTGGAAACACGTTTGCTGGTGTTACTTGCGGTTTAATTGTTTGCTTAATTTCCTTTCCTTGTTGGTGTTTATGGGGGAGCTGGGGCTTGGAGAAGGCAGGCTTAATGAAGATTCATTTTAAGTGCGTAATTGTTTAATAAAGATGTGTTACTTTTATACAAAGTATTCACGTCTCTGGGTCACTGTGTGAGAAGGCGAACCTGTGGGTTTTTCCCGGGTGGCTAGTCGTGATTGTGTAAATTAGTTGCGTAGTATTCAAAGTTGGGTAATTTCTTTAACCCTTTACAACCTCTCACTTTGTCATATATATATATATATATATATATTAGTGCTGTCAATCGATTAAAACAAAAACTAATTAATCTCACATTTGTTCTGAAATTAATCACAATTAATCCCACCCAACATTAAAGTTTTTTAAAATACTTTTACATTGCATTACTTTCACATTCAATCTTCAAATGAATTTATAAACAACAAATACAGTATATCTTTAATATTTGTATAATGGCATATTTGTTTATGACTGAAGGCCAGAATAACTCTGATGTCTCTAGGAAATAGTTTTTTCTCCTAATATTTAACCATTGATTAGCCATTCAACATTACAAAGCTATCAATTTTATCATTTCTTACTTAAAACAATCTTCACATAAATCCATAATAATACATGTCATATTTACCTGTGCCCTTCAGCAAGTAGAAACATACATAAATTGAATACATTATCAAACATTACATTCTAAATGAAATATAGATGAATCCTTAAAGCCACAGAAGTTATTGATTTTACCCTCTGTCTTCCATATGCTTTGTGTTGTTTATTTAGGAAATAGGATTTTTCAATCTTAACCCGTATAGTGGAGCCTATGCCATTTATCTTAACTTATAACGGTTCCCGGTCAGGTTATAATGTGTTTCGATTCATATAGAATAATGATGATATATATAATAATAAATAAGTGATTTAATTAATTTATACTAATACCACTACAACTACTACTACTACTACTACTACTACTAATAATAATAATAATCATGTGTGTTAATGACTTGATTATGAAATATAATATAATAAAATAAACTCTTTGTGTCCTGTTTTAAGCAGAAAATGAACCAAGCAGAGGAAACTGATATTGAACATGAGTTCAGGGTAGTATTGCAGAAAGAGATGTTAACTTACTCACAAAAACCCCCAAATCTCTGTTATTTTACCCCGGGCGCCTTTAGAAACAGTTTTTAAATAACGAAAGAATATGTGAAAGTATGGTTTTTGGGGTAAAAGCGCCCCTGCTGTTGGGGCTAAAGGCGCACAGTAATTAACATGATAATTAATAGATGGCTACTTTTCCATTTGTTGAAATGACATGGTTAGATTCAGATGGTAAATATCATATATTATGTTGGGTGTCCATATTAGAGATAATCACCATGTTTAGAATGAATCCATCATATTTAAAAACATGATATTAATCATATCATATGATCAAATATAATGTGTTACTACTGTAAAAATATATTACATTATTATTGTATTTCCCTCATTACTTTCAGAATATTTACTTATTAAAATGATTTTGTTTCTGTATTTTTATATTAACATGTTTTAATGACAGTATATGTATTGATCAAAAATTAATAATTGTATTTGGTCAAAATAAGCATAAATAGTACAAACTTAAATAAAGTGATTGTTTTGAACAAGTATTAACTTAGACATTATTTTAGCTGAAGTATTTGTATCAATACCGCGTGCCTGTTACCCCGTGTGTGGGCACCGCTTACATTTATACGATTTTTAACAAAATTAACAACTTGAAAGATTTATTTTCACACAAAATCCGCTGCTCCATTAATGTTCAATACAACGTATATATATGTATTTCTGCAATTATACATTCTAGGCGCAGTTAATAGTATATATTTTTTTCTTAGCCCCGTTGTACATATATATCACACAAAGTAAGAGATTTGACTTTTTTTTGTATTATTGTAGAAATGACAGAACATATCAATTTGCAATAATCCTATTGAATGTTTGAATGCATATCCTTATTGTTTGAGATGAGAATAAAATAGAGTAAAATCAAATAAACTACGATTTATGCTAAAATTGTGCTTTATAATTAAAATAAATTGTGTATATATATATATATATATATATATATATATATATATATATATATATATATATATATATATATTATAATAGGTCACGTCAGCCGGGCCTTCATTACCAGGGCATACATGTGCTCAATATCTCTAAAGTAAACTCATCCCAGAACAAAACCTGCTCCAGAGTCAGTTGTGTTCAGAGAATGGGATGCTATCGCTACATACCCTGAAAGTTATTTCAGTTTTTGGAGCCAAAAGTTGAATTATCTGTTTGTTTAAACTATCCCAGACATGTCACATGCACAGCAGTATATGCACAATTATAAACATGCATTAAAGAATAAAGCAATATTTACTCAACGTCACTCTGAGATAACTTAATGACTTTACAGATTTCATCCAAATAAACATGTGCATATATTCAAACTCCAGACACTATTCCAGAGTAATCAAACTAAATATTTTGGATAGATAGATGGTTGTTCACATCACACACGTCTTTTATCTTATAGATCATAAACATGTTTCTTTACCTGTGAGAAGTGCAGAGAGAAGGATCAGTCCCAGCAGACACACGTGACTCTTATCAGTCATTTTCTGTTTCTGTCAGTCTTTCTCTTCACTATATTTACAGCTCTTTATTTAAACATCGTCAGCTCCTGCGGTGGGTGTTAACTTCCTCTGATCTGAAACAACTGACCGTTTAGCTGCATTTCCCTCACACTATACTGATGAAGAAAAAACTTTCTATTAATATACTTCATATAGCAGTAAGGTGTGTTAGAAAGACATGATAGTGCCAGCCACCCTGAGACTGATAATTCATGGAACAACTATGTTTTTGAGAGATTTGTGTATTATATATGAGGTTTGCCTTTTAAAAGTGTGCCTTTTCTACTTCTTGTTTTTCAGAGAACACATTTCTGTCACTTATAAAGTGGATGGTGAATAAAGTTTTGGAGCAGCACCTGAATTTTGCAGATGGCTGTATTCTTTGGCTGCTTGTCTTTTTCCCCTCTTATATTTCTGTTGCCTAAAGACTCTTTGTGAGGATGAATTCAGAGGACACAACATAAAGCACTTCAAAACGTCCTAAGACAGGAGAAATGGTGAAGATGCACTGTTCCAGCGCTGGAAGACTGTATTTTTAAGTGTTATACATGCAATGTTTTAAATAAAGAATGTGTTTATTTGTAACAGTGTTGCCAGTAAGTTACTGTAAAACCCTTTGAAATGTCAAACCGTGTACATCAAAAATTCATCCATCCATCAGCTCTCAAAAGACACAAGATTAAAAAAAACTTCAGGTTTAACAATTTTCTTATGAGAAATATTTGTGTCTCTTTAAGTAGCTTCAAATGTGTGAGCTGTGAGCTGTTGAGGTTTAGAAACACATTACAGAGCGTGAGATCTCAGTCAGTTTTACCACACTTGTTCAAACCACAGTGAACAGTGAGATCATCTCTGAAGCCAGTTTAGACTGATTCATTCTGATGCCAGTTCCTCTTCTTTTAGTGGTTTTTCTTTCACATTACCATAGTTGCTACAAACTATTGGCTCAAATTAGTTGATCCAGGTTTGTTAATTGGGAGTAATAATTGAAAGGTTAATTGGAGTTGAAACTAAACTGCAGTAAAGTGTCTCTGCAGGACCAGGAATGATTAACCTGATGTAAAGTGTGACTCTGTGCATGTACTTTTTTTTATTTTTTAGCAATTTTTTGCACATTTGAGTATTGGTTTTCCCAATATTACACATTTTGAATATATCCTTTAAACGAAACAAACTTTTCAGCTCTCTGAGTCTTGTTAATGAGCTGATGACATGAATCAAGTGTGTTTAGTGAGAGACACAGAGTTTATACACTGTTGTGGAGGATCCAGAAACAAGTTAGGAAACGTACAAGGTTACTATAGTAACCTCGGGTCCCTGAGATATGGGAACGATTACTGCATCAAGAGATGCTGTATGGGAAAAAAAAACCTTTTCTCCTCTTCAACTGAAGCCTATTTTAATCACGCAGTTATAACTGCTCGTTGATTGGTTTATCTAGGATTAAAAATATGAACCAATCCACGGCGATGGCGAGCGAGCCAATGGCTATTCAGCCCGCCAAAATGGGAGGGGCGTCTGGCTATATATTCAGCTGCTCTAGCCAATGCAACTCAGATTTCTTCGAAGGAAGCAACCGAGGCGTGCAGTTCATAGCACGGCCAGGAACGCAGTACTCGTTCCCATATCTCAGGGAACCGAGGTTACGATAGTAACCGAGTACGGTCCCTTTCGAGATTTCACTCGTACTGTGTCAGAGACGCTGTATGGGAAACAGTCCAATCGCGCCGTGCTATGACGCGGAACGACTCGAAACCAAGACTCACGTGGGATTAGAACAGGGGAGTCCGTAGAATACACCAAGCACAGGGTGAGACTAGAGACTCCATGGTTTGGTGTCATCCCATAAGGATACTTGGTGTCTATATAGTTTATGGACAGACCAAGCAAAGGAGGGGCTTGAACAATGTTGGTCAAGTGAACCCGGAAGATTGCTATTAAGCAGAAAGGACTCTGGCCTGCACAGCAGGGAAATCCAGGTTGTAAAACCTTACAAATGTGGATGGCGAGGACCAGCCGGCCACCTCACAAATGTCTGACATGGACACCCCACTGGACCACGCCCAGGAAGAGGCGATGCCTCTGGTGGAATGGGCTCTGACTCATTATACAACATTATACAAGTTTCACTTTTTGAATGGAATTAGTGAAATAAATCAACTTTTTGATGATATTCTAATTATATGACCAGCACCTGTATGTATATATATATATATATATATATATAGTTTTTAGCTTAATTTTTTTGTTTTCATTTAAATGTTTAGTTTTGAAATGTTGTTGTAATAATTTGTCATTTAATTTAATTTCTCAATTTTCTTAAATGTGTATATATAGTATTTATAGAGTTTTAACTTTTAGTTTGAGTTACTTTTTTCTTATGTGTATGTCGCTTTGGATAAAAGCATCTAAATGACTAAAAAGTTAAAGTAAAGTAAAAGTAACATATCAAGTTATTTCATGCACTTTGAAAATAGCAGTGAGTTTAAGTGGTCACTTATAGAATCAAAAAACACCTAACTGCTATATGAAGTATATTTATAGAAAGTTTTTACTTCATCAGTATAGTGTGAGTGAAATGCAGCTAAACGGTCAGTTGTTTCAGATCAGAGGAAGTTAACACCCACAGGAGGAGCTGAAGATGTTTAAATAAAGAGCTGTAAATATAGAAAGAAAAGAAAGACTGACAGAAACAGAAAATGGCTGATAAGAGTCACATGTGTCTGCTGGGACTGATCCTTCTCTCTGCACTTCTCACAGGTAAAGAAACATGCTTATGATCTATAAGATAACAGACGTGTGTGATGTTAACAACCATCTATATATCCAAACTATTTAGTTTAATTACTCTGGAATAGTGTATGGAGTTTGAATATATGCACACGTTTATATTTTATGAAATCTGTAAAGTCATTAAGTTGTTATCTCAGAGTGACGTGGTGTAAATATTGCTTTATTCTTTAATGCATGTTTATAATTGTGCATATACTGCTGTGCATGTGACATGTCTGGGATAGTTTAAACAAACAGATAATTCAACTTTTGGCTCCAAAAACTGAAATAACTTTCAGGGTATGTAGTATTTGTTTTAATGTAAACAGTTGAAGTCAAAAGTTTACATCCCCTTGATTCTTAACACTGTGTTGTTATCTGAATGATCCACAGCTGTGTGCTTGTTCAGTGATAGTTGTTCATGAGTCCTTTGTTTGTCCTGAACAGTTAAACTGTCTGCTGTTCTTCAGAAAAATCCTTCAGCTTACACAAATTATTTGGTTTTCCAGCATTTTTGTGCATTTGAACCCTTTCCAACATTGACTCTATGGTTTTCATATCCATCTTTTCACACTGAGAACAACTGAGGGACTCGTACACAACTATTACAGAAGATTCAAACACTCACCGATGCTCCAGAAGGAAAACCATGCATTAAGAGCCGGGGGGGTTAAAACTTTTTGAATTTGAAGATCAGGGTAAAATTCACTTAATTTGTCTTCTGGAAAACATGTAACTATCTTTTGTAGCTTCTGAAGGGCAGTAATACAAAAATAAAATAAAATATATTTATATAACAGGGCGTATTATTTTTATGATCGCGTTCTGGCCATATGACTGAGCGATCGAATGAACGCAAGGGATTCAAATATTAACCGTTTATTATAAGCAAGTGCAAGAAGCTATCACATATATTAACGTAAATGTGGGCGTTTTTTCCTCTGGTGACTTGTTTGTGTTGTCACTGTAGGCTATTATCGTATCCTAAAATTGAAAGCACAGGCACACGTAAACACCATATCGGATTAGATAATGTCTCATGTAAACAGTCCACCGAATCTTTCAATCAGAATGATTATAATCAGAATGACAGAAAAGTGCACATATTAACGTGGCTGCAGTCAGAACTGGTTGTAAACTTTTGAACGGGGACATTTTTATAAATTAAACTATTATTTTCTCTTGTGGACTACATGTATACATATTTTATGTGAAATATCTTATTCAGGTCAGTACTAAATAAACAATAAGAGCATTTTGTATGATCCCTCTTACTTGGTAAAATAATCAACATTTTGCACATTCTGCAATATGTATGTAAACCATTGACTTCAACTGTAAATATATAAATGAGTGCTGTCAAAATTAGGTAGTTAATGCAGGCGATACATTTTTTTCAGTTTAACGAGTTAAACATATTTAATGCAGTTAACGCAGGGGCGGAGCTACGGTTGGCCAGCCCACTCACAACCACTGTTTCTGTCTCTTTAAGAGAACCATCGTTCATTTAAACACAGAACGTGTTTATGACCAAAGACATATATAGGTAGACGCCCCATGGACTGACGCTGCCTATTAGAGCTGACGTACCGCGCGGCCGCCATCTTGGATGGGTCCCCAATGCGCCCCCTGCATTTATTTATACTGAGGAAGGTGTATCCACAACTACAATAATCATAACTCCCCGAATTTTTACCGGATTTTCACACGGTTTGATTTGTTACAAACAGCAGACATTTAGTTATGATACAGGACGCTCTCACACATTGAAAAATACGTGCTTTCATGCTAAAAGACTTTGTATTATGCTCTTTAACAAAGACATATGGTAGGCTAAATTAATTAATTTTATATTTTAATAAAGAAACAAGTTTGATTTTGTTTAGTTGAATTTATTTCTCACACACACACACACACACACACACACACACACACACACACACACACACACACACACACACACACACACACACACACACACACTCTCTGTGTGTGAGAGAGAGTGTCAGTGAAATAGGGTGTGTATGTGTTCACGTGTGTATTTATTTATTTATTTATAATATATAAAAAGTGTATATGTGAGTATGTCTGAAAAGAGTTGCTGAAAGCGAGGGAGAGATTTTGATATGACCAGAGCCATGATGCTCACAGCTGTATGGGACATATCAAATAACCTACAAATACTCACATCATTGGGCTGAGGTTCACTTTCAGGGAAATGCTGAGAAAGGTCCACTGGTAGGCTCTCTTCAGGTTTTCCTTGACGTTTTTGTGTTCCTAGTCACAACAGGCTAAAATATAAGAAACATAATAATTAAAAAACAACTTCATTAAAAACACTTGAAAAGGTTTTGGTATCCCACAGTGTATTGCAATACATAATACATCACTAATTCCTAAACATGCAGAAAGAACGGTAAAAACATGTTTAGCAAAGTGTGATATTAACTTTTGTTTTACATATGAATCATAGACATCTCTGTTAGCATGTAGAGTAAAAATACACCTACTCTTGGAGATGACATGGGAAGTTGAAGACTAAAATCTGACCCGTACTGTCAAAATCATCAGGCTTGAAGTGCTCACTACTGAGCTCAAAACCCTCCCGTCTTATAGCAACTTCCCATTGCCTCCTCAAGCCTGTATCACTGGAAAACCTTCAAAATGTGAAGAATAAAAAAAAACAGCAAGAGACAATGAGAGAGAGTACCAGTTCATGCTGTAGTAACGTCACACGTAAGTAACATTAGTTACGATCAGGGGCGCAGATAGGATTTCAGCAAATGCTGTCAGCAAATGATTTAAACTCAATTCATTATTTTGTGTAATTTGGGCTTTAACTAGTGCTCAAGTAGTTACTTTGCGTAATTTGGGCTAATGATTTGCACTAAAAAGCCATTGGGGGATTCTTATTTGAAATCACGGATAAACAACAATGAACAAAGGTAAAGAAAGGCCTACCTGATCACCACTAGCAATGCATGATCAGACTGTTATTTGACTAGTATGCCAATCACCCACCAAAACTTCATGTCTTCAGCAAAGAATGTTTTATTTAAACATTTGCTTATCTCAGCATACAAAGTCTATCATTATGAACAAAAAAGCAAAGAACCTATGTACAAAAAATTATATTTATAATAAAATAAAATAATAATTTAATAAACATATTTACATAAATACAAATAAGTATACGGAGTATGAGAAATTCCTTCTAGTGCAGCCAAACAAATGTACTCAATGAAGGACCCAAAAACATCTCTCCTCCTTTCATTACCCTGAACATACTGCTGGGCAAGTTCTGGTCTGTCCAGTCTGTCAAGCCTCTCTTGGTGAATATGGCACACAGCAATGCCATTGAGTCTTTTTTGTGTCATGGTTGATCGCAACCAAGTTTTCAACCTGCGTAACCCACTAAAACTGCGCTCTGCCTCAGCAGATGATATGGGCACCACCATCAACAATCTTACTGATGTCTCTACCTGATCAAATAAGCCACGGACTTCAGGGGGCATTTCTCTCCAAACACGCACAGCATCTGCTGTTGTGCTGACCTTGTACTTGTTTTTAAACATGGCTAATTGGACTTCAAGTCTTCCTCGTTCTGTTCAGGATATTTCTGAACTGCTGCATCATTTGTAATGGGAGTCAGGAGTGAGTTTTCCAGTTCTTTTAAAGTTTGAATGCCTGGTTGCATACACTTCTCAGTAGTTTGTGCATTTACTGTGTCAAGGACACGGTAGAACTCTACTCTGTGAAAATCCACAGCTGATCCAGGTGTGTATGCAGGAGCCTGCCCAGAATATCTCTTAGTCTATGTGTGCGTGGTGGAACAATGGTCTCTAGAGACAGATTGTCACACATGTCTCCTGCTTCCTTAAAGACTGCCTCAAAGTGTTCAGTGTTTCTTTTGGATTTCAAGCTTTCTTGGACAAGAGAGTCTGCAGAGAGATGCCCTCCACTGTCTGAGTGTTTTTCTGGAGAGATGCGTGTAGAAACTCTAGTTCACTGATCACATCTAAGGCAAGCAGAAGTCCCAGTACAACATTACCCTGTTGCAGTCGAACACGTAAGCCCTCTGCCCGGCTTGCAGATTCAGAATTACTTGCAGCCATCTCATACAGTGCATTTAGTACCATCCCATACTGGCTGAGAACAGCACGGATAGCAGGTGAGCGTACAGTCCACCTAGTGGGACATAAAGGCCTGATGGACAGGGCTGGCCCTTCCCCTTCAGCGAGAGCTTTAAACTTGTCTTTCAGCTTACCAGACTGCCCCAAAAATGTGCCAAGGTCATGTATCCAGTCAAGTGCATTTCGCACGACACTGGAGGCTGAGCAAGCCTGTTGTGTAATTAAATTAACACAGTGTGCTCCACAATGTATATCTGGCGCTAGTGGCTGTGCTCGCTGAATAACAGCCGGGGCACCTGAGTACTTTCCAGCCATATTTGAAGCCCCATTATATACTTGACCTCTGAGGCCAGATATTGGCAAATTCAGTCTCAACAGAACGTCCAAAATGATTCTGGCAAGGTTTTCACCTGTTGTAGAAGTTGTTTCATACAACCCTATAAAGTCTTCGTGCACCAGCAAATCAGTGTCAACATAACGTAGGCACAGCGCCTCTTGCTCAACACCAGAGATATCCCTTGTCCCATCCATAATTATCGAATACTGCAACACTGGAAGGGACCGGATCTCATCTGCAATTGTCCTGATAATCGATGAACTCATCAAATTATAACGCTCATTTTGACAATCCCAAGATGTGTGCACCCCCCTCTTTGCAGATAACCACCTAGTGAATGATTGATCATCTTCAGCTTTGTATCTTAAAAGCTGGTCAAGGTTACCTTGATGATGTTCATGCCCCCTAAAGGAAACATCTCACCCCCTATTATTTTGAACAGGCTAGCTCTGTTTTCTGCCTGCTGTGTGCTGACTGCGCTGCTCAACTGTGTAGTAACTGGCCTGTTTTCATAGGCAGCGGTTGTAACAGCAACGTTGTGACCCTCTGATTTCTCATGCATGGAACATTTTTCAAGTGCTTTTTTCCAGTTTTTAAATCCATTCCTGACAAAAGCTGGGTCTATACTCTTGGCTTGAGCTGGTTTCCCTGTCTTGAAGTACTTAGATCAGTGAAAACACAGAACACCATCTGTTCCCATACTAACATGCAGCCAGGGATACTTCTCAGACCATCAGTGTCCGGTCTTTCATCACTTGTTTTTGCTAAACTTTAGGGTCAGGTTGATTTGGCTTTGTATATGTCATTATCCTCTCCCTCTGTGTTGCCTCCTGTCCCTCCGTGTAGTTCTGTCTGTAATTCTACTGTCTCTCCTTCCTCATGCTGTCTTTTTCCACTGTGGCTGCCCTTCTGCAGATCCTCACTTGACTGACTAGGGCCTGCCTCACTGTCATCAGAAATTGCCTGCAGGCCAGGAGGACAACATTTTAAATCTTATCATTTCAGTTAACCCTCTATATACCTCTATAGAATTTCACAACAATGTGAAATACAACATATTCCTGAGAATTAACGGCTAAAGTGTCTAAGAATAACTCAACATTTTTAAGTGTTAATTACAAGTTTGTTGCAATTTATAGATTAGAAATATCTTTCAAAAATTATGTATGACTCATTAGAGGTCTGCTACCCGACCCGAACCCGCGGGTCCCGAAATACTGTCGGGTTTCGGGTCGGGTTTCGGGTTAATGTTTAATGGATAGCGTCGGGCTCGGGTCGGGTTCGGGTTTGTAGCTAAACCAAAACTATATGCAGAGGCTTCGCTGCTTTCATAGACGCACGCACACACATATCAGAGATCGCGCACAAACAGCACGGAAACTTTTATTAGTAAAATAGCTTCGACAGGCTACTGACTCGCAAGTCACAACATCATATTTATCTGCAATGAGGCAGCAAAATCGCTATTTTTGAAGTAACTAAGCCTCATTGCTTGTAGAGAGAGACGCGCAGACGCAGGTTCACACGCACGCGCAACATTCCCCCTTCTCTCTCTCTCTCTCTCTCTCTCTCTCTCTCTCTCTGTATGGTTTGCATGCTGGGAGTGGAAGTGTGCTGTGCGAGAGTGGTGTGTTTGAGTTGGTTTCAAGGTTAAATCTTTATTTCTCTTTATGGTTTTGGGGTTTTAGTTTATCACATTTTGGTGTATAATTTAGTTAAAAAATTATAATAATTTAAAAACAAAAAAATAAACAAACACTGGTGTGGCTCCTGCATTGATACGGGAAGCCATGGCGTCTCTCTCAGGTGAGGGAACGCCGGGCTTTTCTGTCAAGAATGGATGTAAAGTTTTTTCCGATCAAGCGTTCACGGTAGAAAATGTGCTTTTAGCGATGGGCGAGATTGTTGGGCACGAAAATATAGTATCGGCCTCCAGAATGAACAAGGCTGTGGTCGTGTTTTGTAAAGATGAGAAGCTCGTAAACAGCCTTGTTGAAAAAGGAATTGTAGTTTCCGACACCTTGCTGCAAGTGATGCCTTTGCGTGCACCTGCTACCAAGGTCACCATCTCAAATGCGCCTCCGTTTATTCCTAATGAGCAAATTCTAAAAGAACTGAGTCGCTTTGGAAAGTTTGCTGGATCCATTAAAATGGTTCCGCTTGGGTGTAAAAACGCCGCTTTAAAACACGTGTTGTCTTTTCGAAGACAAATTTTCATGTTTTTAAATGCGCAAACTGAGTTTTTGGATATTTCGTTTCGCATCCAACACGGTGACAGTTCCTATATGATTTTCGCAACGACAGATAGTTTGCGCTGTTTTGAATGCGGTGATTTGGGACATAAGAAGCTCACGTGTCCGCATAAGAAACAACCCGAAAGTGGAAAGAATCCCAGAAATAATGATGATCGAAGCGAAAATAACGACAATCGAGATAAGGAAAAACGGCCTATATCTGTAAAGGATGTGATTCCAGAAAATAAACAAAAGACAAATTAGGTTATTGATGAGGATTCGGGGGTTTTGGCTTCGGCAGGTGAACCCAGCGTTATTCCCCAGGCCAGTTCTTCAGCCGAGCAAAGTGCTATAGATCCAAGTTCAAAGTCAGAGGTGAGTGAGTTTACTTCATCTATGTGAGCTGGTGATAATGCTGTTGGCCCGAATGTTTTGAAGGACGATGTCGTTGCTCTTGAGGATAACGAACATGATTGTGGTGATGTGGTTCCGAGTGTAAGTGGGTCACAGTTAAAGGCGTCTGTGGAGATTGAAAATAGCGATGAGGAATTGATGGAGGATTGTGATAATTGTTCGGAGTTTTCAGAGATTGATTGCAGTCAGTCGTTGGATGACGTTTATTCTGTCGAAGAATTAAATGAGTTTCTGGACTTAACTAAAGGGAAGAAGGTGGATGTTGTAAATTTCTTCCCAGATGTTAATAAATTTATCAAGTCTGTGGTGATCGCTCAGAAGACGGTTGGCTATGACGTCATTTCAAAACAAAAAAGATTTCGGCTGAGAAAGCTTCTAACAACTGTACGTAAAGCTCAAAAAGGTCAAGTAAAATTGTTAAAATGGAAAAAATAAAGCACATGGGTGTGGGATCTATTCTTGTTTGGTTTGTCTGTTTGTCTTTGGTTTTCCTTTCTTTCTCCCCTGTAATGCAGATTCTCAGATTAGGATCTTTAAATGTGAATGGGTTGAGGGATGGGGGGAAGAGAGCTTTACTATCTGAATTTATTAGGCTTAAAGATACTCAAGTAACTTTTCTACAAGAAACTCATAGTGACATTAAAAATGAATCCGAGTTAAATCTGTGGTGGGAAGGGAAAATGTGTCTAAGCCATGGCACAAATGTCAGTTCAGGTGTAGCGATTTTATTTTCAACTCACCTTAATGTCAATATTTTATCAGAAATGGAAATAGAGAAAGGACGTATTTTAATGGTGAAAGTTAAGATTGATAATCAGTTATTTGTTTTCATAAATATTTATACTCCAAATAAAGGATCAGATAGAATTTTAATGTTTAGAAAGCTAGGAGAATTCTTAAAAAGTTATACTCTGGATGGTGTTTTAATTGTTGGTGGAGATTGGAATTGTACTCTTAATTTTCTTTTAGATAGAAATAATGAGGAACCACATCCTCTATCGGCTTCTTTCTTAAAAAGTATTATAATCCAGAATGATTTGGTAGATGTATGGAGAGATAAGAATAAAGAGATGAAACAATATACATGGACAAAAGTTTCACAGGGAATGATAAGTGTAGCAAGACTTGACCGGTTCTATGTCAAGCATGCTGAAAATAATAGAATAATTGGGTGTCATATTTTTCCATGTTGTCTATCGGATCACCATTTTATTACAGTCAATATTGTTTTGACACAATCTAAATTCAAAAGTCTTTATTGGAAATTTAATGTTGCATTGTTGAAAGAGAAAGATTTTCATGAGAAATTTGAATTGTTTTGGAATGAATGGGGTTCTAAGAAAAATGAATTTGATAATTTGATACAGTGGTGGGAAATAGGAAAGACACAAATACAAATTTTCTGTCAGCAGTATACATGTTTTTCAACAAAAAAAATTAAACAAAAAATTTCTGAAATTGAACATGAGATCTTTCATATTACATCTGGTATGATTCAGCATTCTAATTCATCTTCAGCTGGCATTTTATGTGAAAAGAAACAAGATCTTGAATCTTTGTTGCAAGTGCGGGCTAAAGGTGCCCTGATAAGATCTCGGTTTATGTCTGTACATGAGATGGATGCTCCTACAGCTTATTTTTTTAATTTGGAAAAAGTGTCAAAACAACATAATGAAATGTATTTGACTACACCTGATGGACTAAAGACATCTGATTCAAGACAAATGAGAAAGATTGCGGTGGACTTTTATTCAGACTTGTACAGAAAAGAAGACACTGATACTGAATGTGCTTCACAGCTATTGCAACAACTGCCTACTCTTACTAAACGCAGAGTGGGAATCTGGACAGTTCTGTTTCGTTTGAGGAGTTGACTGATGCCGTTAAACAGATGAAGCTGGGTAGAGCACCGGGAATCGATGGACTATCAGCGGACTTTTACAAAGCGTTCTGGAAGTATATTGGAAAAGACTTATATGAGGTGATCCAAGAGTGTTTTAAAGAAAAACGCCTTCCCACAAGTTGCCAAAGGGCAGTTTTATCACTATTACCAAAAAAGGGTGATTTGAGTGTTCTTAAAAATTGGAGGCCTGTGTCACTTCTAACAACTGATTATAAATTAATAGCCAAAGTTTTGGCAAATAGGCTGAAAACTGTACTGGGTGATTTAATAGATCAAGATCAATCTTACTGCATTCCAGAAAGAACAATATATGACAATATTTTTATGATCAGAGATATTTTAGATTATTCTAAATTAAATGAAGTGAATGTTGGCTTTTTGCTTTTGGATCAGGAAAAAGCTTTTGATAGAGTTGACCATGGTTTTCTGTTTGAAACAATGAGTGCTTTTGGGTTTGGAGAAGTTTTTATTTCTTGGATCAAACTTTTATACATGAATGCCTCTTGTATTCTAAAGATAGGTGGTGGGTTAAGTAAACCAATACGATTACTTAAAGGAATAAGACAAGGATGCCCGCTGTCTGGTCAGTTATATGCTTTAGCAGTGGAGCCATTCCTGTCTCTGTTAAGAAAAGATCTGACTGGTTTTAAGGTTGATGGTAACTGCAATGCATTTAAGTTAACAGCATATGCAGATGATATTACCGTAATTGTGAAAGATCAAAGAGATATTGAGATTGTTAATGACAGTATCTCTTTATATGAGAATGCATCATCTGCAAAACTGAACTGGAGTAAAACAGAAGCATTTTGGTGCAATGATAAAAGGACAATGCCTTTACCTGTTATTCCTGGAAATTTAAAGTGGGAAAAAGATGGTTTTAAGTTTTTAGGCATCTTTTTAGGTTCAGAAGTGTATCAAAGGAAAAACTGGGAAGGTGTGAAAGATAAAATCTGTAATAGACTATCAAAATGGAATTGGATTTTACCTCAACTGTCTTATAGAGGAAGAGTGTTGGTTATAACTAATCTTGCCGCCTCTGTCCTATGGCACAAACTAATTGTGTTGAATCCACCAGAAGAATTTCTTAGGGAAATTCAAAAAGTGTTTGTTGATTTCTTTTGGAATGGACAACATTGGCCAAGAGAGTCAGTATTGTATTTGCAGTTAAGCGAAGGAGGCCAGGGCCTTATGGACATTAAGTCCAAAGTAGCTGCTTTTAGACTACAGACTGCACAAAGACTCCTCTATCACCAGTCTCAGAACTGGGCAGAAATAGCTTGTGTTTTACTAAAGAGAGTGGGGCGGATGAATTTGGATAGACACCTCTTTTTAATAAATTTGAAGGAGGTGGATTTCAATGGACTTTCTTCTTTTTACACATCAGTACTAAATGCATGGCAAATATTTATTGTTAAAAGAGAGCAGTCTGAGATAACCCATGAGTGGGTTCTGGAAGAACCTTTAATCTTTAATCCTCTTTTATCTGGAGTGATTTTAAAATCTAAGGGCATCTGCACAAGCTTGGTTCGAGCAGAAATATGCAAAATTTGTCATCTTAGGTCAATGGACCAATGGATTTCTGCAGAAAATCTGGCCATGAAGATTGGTATCCATTCTGTTCGGACTGTTGAAAAACTATTATCTGAGATTCAGGAGTCATTTCCTGTAATACCGTTGCAAGAAGAGATGGTTAAGAATGTATTCCCTAACATCAGTGTGGATGTAAATGTAGGAGATTGGCAGGAGGTTGATGGAAGATTACTTTCTTTTAAAACACCTGAACTCAGTCTCTTTGTCACTATATCTAAGAAGTCACTTTATCTCGTTTGTGTCAAATATTTAAACTTAAGAGCATTGAAAGACCTTCCAGAGACTAAATGGACTAACTTTGTTGAATTAGGTACCTCTCCAAAAGGATGTTGGAGGTCATTGTATAAGAAACCAATTGAAAAAAGAAGTGGGGACTTGCAATGGCGGATTTCACATTGGATTTTGGCAACGAACCGTTATAAAGTTCATCTAAATCCTTTGCAAGGAGAAGAGTGTTTGTTTTGTGGTCTTTCAGAAACAGTATCTCATATATTCATCGGCTGTTCAAGGTTATTAGGAATTCTTGGGGTGTTAAGAGATTTGAGCAAGAATCTTGGGTTTATTTTTACAAATAGTTGTTTTATTTTTGGACCAAAATATAGTGCCTCAAATAAGAGTAAAATTGTTTTGATAAATTTTTTATTTGGTAAGGCAAAAATGGCAATTTGGTTGACAAGAAAGAGAAAGATGCTTTTTGACAACGACACTGATCCTTTGCCTATGTTTAGAGCTATGGTAAAAAGTAGGCTGGTTGTGGAGTTTAAGTATTATGAAATGGTGAATGATACTGAATCTTTTTTTTTTTTGTGGGGTGTTGAAAATATTTTATGTAAATCCAATGAAGAGGGAGGTTGTGATATATTGTTGTAAAAGAATCTGTTTTTAATTCTTTTTAATATATGCTGTACAAAGTGTATATATTTTTATGAATATGTATGCACCTTGTGTTAATGAATTGTAATTAAAGAGATGTTGAAAGGTCTCTCTCTCTCTCTCTCTCTCTCTCTCTCTCTCTCTCTCTCTCTCTCTCTCGGTCTCTCTCTCTCTCTCTCTCTCTCTCTCTCTCTCTCTCTCACTAATTCAAATAAATGATTAATGCATTCAAATAAATACAATCTTATTTAAGATTGTAAACACACTCACTTAATCTTATGTCTGATGATTTAAAGTAGACAGAATGCTAACGAGCCTTAACTGACAAAAAATGACCATAATTTGTACGGTGGAAGAATTATCTTCATACAAAATTCATAAACTCGGCAGAATGTATGCGACCGCTGCACCTGATGTTCACAAACTGTCATAACTGGTAAATGTTTGTGAAATGGCAGAGCCTTGATTAATCCGTTTCTTTGCATGCAATCGTGAAATGCAGCCTTTTTCCCTTTTTTTTTAGTTGGCTATTCGTTGGGGGGGGGGATTTCGGGTCGGGTTCGGGCTCTAAATTTAACTGTGCCGCTCGGGTCGGGTCGGGTTGGGTCAGACAATCTCGGGTACGGGCCGGGTTCGGGCTTCAGTTTTGAGCCCATGCAGACCTCTATGACTCATTAAGAAATGTTTTTCATAGCCCATAATGTAAGAGCATGAAAAGGCATAAATATGATTTTGTAAACATGATCTATATCCTCCGTACAATAAAAAAACATGATTTCCTGCTATAAGAGGATGTAAAAAGGTTATGTAGGCCTTTATTTGTTGTTTGCATAAACCTTGCACCACACAAATTTACTTATTATAATTATTTTTATAGTGGCACGACAGTGAACATACCTCAGTCAACTTATACAGTACAATGGGTTAGATGATAAGATAAAACATTATTTCTTGAGGATGATAAATTGATGGATTTATCCAACCATTATTTTTGTGTTCATTCATTATTTGCCTCTGTCCACTCACCTAAATTATGGTCTCCACATTTTGCTGTGTTTGCTAAATGCATAAGCCTTCTTGCCATTATTGTCATTCCCCTTAACAAAACTAATCTACCGCATCTGGGAAAGTCAACAGGCATAGGATACTTACATTGTTTGGTTTTTGAAAAAACGAGGTGATTGTTTTTTGTCTCTTCATTGCCTTTATGTGGCAGTTATACAGTTGAATTTTTTCAGTTCAGAAAATCACCGGCTCAACTCAGTCATAGACGATGGTATATGATGACTATGGTTACCGCTCCTACAGGCACGATTGAGGCAGCTACCAGCTCCTCATAGGACCCCGGGGTCACTCAGGAGTCGTAGCACACACACACAGAGAGAGAGCGTAGATTCCCGATTCTGAAGCAGCGGACACTACTTAGGCTAATGTACATAGCGAAAACACTGATTAATCCTCTGTTTTACCGATTTTTGTCGCCTTTAGTAGGGATAGTGAGGGGGACGGATCGGGTCACTATGAATCTGGGGGGGTCATGTCCCCACAGTCCCTAGTGCCATCTGCGCACCTGGTTACGATGACATAATGTTATAAATGGTAAAATAACCAACATTATTGTTCTATCTTACTTGTGAAAAGTAATCCCACGTGATCTGGTATCAATACTGCGCCGGTTATTGCAACCGTAAGCTGCAAAAATACGGACATAGTTGCTCGCTCTCCGTTAACTCCGATTGACTCTGGTGCTAGCGGAGAGTGATGAGACCCACTCAATATGGCGGCGACGCTGGTTACGTTACAGCACGTCATGGGGTGTCTACCTATATATGTCTATGTTTATGACCACATCGAACCGGAGACGTTTCAGACGCGCACTCCACCTCAGCGCTATGCGCGAGTCAAACGAGTGCGGAAATGATAAAGGGCTCTAAGTGTGTGCTCTTTCATTGAACGCACAAAGGCGTCGTTGCGCGCTGTAGCCTATATCTTTTCATATCAAGTCATATCATATCGGGAAAGAAACTACGAGCATGCATGCAATGTCACAGTTATGTCATCAGTTAAGCCATGAAGTCACCAAAAAGGCAATTAAAGATGACTTAAAATGGTGTGTGTACGTATGTATGTATTTGTTATATGAGTCACATTTAGGAGCATGTCTCTGAAATGGAAACTTTTCCTAATAGGGTCAGAATAGGTCACTTTAAAGAGATCTGCGTCATGTTCAGCAACGGAAGCTCTTAAAGGGGACAGCAGACAAAAAAATGAATAACCAGCTGCTGTGATGCTTGGTAATCAAGTGAAACGCAATAGGAAATCAATAACTCCTGTAGCTTTAAGGATTCATTTTAGAATGTAGTATTTTATAAATGTATTCCAATTCTGTATGTTTCCTACTTGCCGAAGGGCAAATATGACATTTATTATAATGGATTTATGTGAAGATTGTTTTAAATTCACTTAATTTAGAAGTTGTTTTAAGTAGTCTAATAAAGGTACAAATTGATAGCTTTGTAATGTTGAATGGCTAATCAATGGTTAAATATTAGGAGAAAAAACTATTTCCTAGAGACATCAGAGTGATTCTGGCCTTCAGTCATAAACAAATATGCCATTATACAAATATTAAAGATATACTGTATTTATGTTGTTTATACATATATATATATATATATATATATATATATATATATATATATATATTGTACAATGCATTTTAATTATGAAGCATAATTGTTATTTGATTTTACTCTATTTTATTCTCATCTCACACAATATGGATCTGCATTCAAAAGGATTTTTGCAACTGAATATATTCTGTAATTTATACAATAATAATAACAAAGTCATACATTTCATCTTATAACAAATGTGTAAACTAAATGGCAAATGTAGTGTGTGTGTGTGTGTGTGTGTGTGAGAGAGAGCGCGCACACGCTGTGTGTGTGTGTGTGTGTGTGTGTGTGTGTGTGTGTGTGTGTGTGAGAGAGAGAGCGCGCACACGCTTTGTGTGTGTGTGTGTGTGTGTGTGTGTGTGTGTGTTTGTGTGAAAACATGTAAAAGTATAATTTCCTTCCCAAAAAGTTAAAGAGTTAAAGTACTTGTCCAAAAAACTACTTGAGTAAGAGTAAAAGAGTAGATGATTTAAAAGTACTCGTGAGTACTGAGCTGTGGATTCTACCTCGTCATAATAAACACTGTACACTGCAATAAAAATAATACATTCTGTAATTCACATTCTCTTCTCTGTCATAAAGAATGAAGAATATCTATCATCCAGCAGTTTTCTGTCAAATATTTGAATACATCAAAACAGCACAGAAACAAAATCATTTAAAAGCATGTGTAAGGCCACTGAGACTGCATGCTGTTGTTACACATAACATATTAATGTTTAGCACAGTACAAATACAAACACCATTAGAAATTCATAGTTCACTATCACACACATGATATGGGTTAAAATGAGAGCACATTCCCTCCAAAACGGTGCCAGTTTTAGCGTTTTGCAATAAAGAATAAGATAACTAAAGTTGATAATTTGTTTTACATTTTTAACATAAATGCACACTGTTATATAATGATGACATCATGCCATACCTTGAACACATTTACTCAAATTGTTATGCTGATAAAACTATTTGTAAGGACAAATGCATTAAATAGTATTTCTGGGGAAACTTTTTAAATTGAAATCAAATGCACAAGACTTGTCTCAAGCGGCGGTCTTGTGAATCAGCAGCATCCACAACTGAATGAGCAAAACGTGTTTATGCGCGAGTGCACTTGCTAAATGAAGGCGCATTGTATAAAATGGATCAAACTAAAAACAAAAACAAAATTAATATGTGTAACCCCCCCGAGTCCGCACCATCACACCGAGCGGGTCTCGAACCCGGGACGCCGCGGAGGCTAAAAGCCATAGCCGACGCTAGAGCGCCTCTTTTTGAGGTCAGGGGAGTGAGGTTTACACACAGCCCTTACTGGCATACATCCGCTACACATGCTTTTATTGCATCACGCTCTGGCACAGATGCAGTATATCAACGACACGTCCTCAATAAGATGAATATTGGTCCTCGGTTTGAGTACTTTATGTCCAAGTGTTTAGTTTTTCCAACACTTTTCCACAGCAGCGCACATCACGCGCTCAAACTCATCAAAAGTCAACGAGCTACAAAGAGTTATCCACGTGACTGCTGCAGAATGCGCGCGAGAGAGACGAGGCAGCGCACATTGCGCATCTCTAAGTGAGCGAGAATTCTACAGAACGTGGCACGTGCGGGACTGTACGCAATACCCGCAACCTCACGACAAATATCAGGCCTTGTAGATAGACAAGCATATATGTAGTGTTGTGTTTTTTTGTAACTGTTCCAGCAAACTTTTCTTTGTCTTTAACAATTGAAATGGTTTCCAAATTATTTATTTCATTAAGTAAACGATTGTTTATATTTTATTTTAAGTGTATGATCTTTATTTGTTTATGTAACACCCCCTCCCGGGTCCGCACAGTCCAAACTCGTTCTTGCGCCGAGCGGGTCTCGAACCCGGGATTCCCACGTACAAGGCGGGCGCTCTAACAAGTAACGCCAGTTGCTAGAGCGCCTCTTTTTGAGGTCAGGGGAGTGAGGTTCACATTGACACCACGGGCATACACATCCGTTACATTTACATTGTGGAACAGTATAAAAATAGGTGTTTTTGTTTATCATTGGTATTTTGAGTTATTCCGGGAGTGACGTCATTGATAATGGACCGGTCTCGCCTGCTCTCTCAGAGAGACAGGTATGTTTCTGCAGTGCTCTGCATAAACAAGTGAAAATCTGCTTTATTAGGTTACGTTGTGAGTTCGTATTAACCATAAAGGTGTTATGTTACTGAAACGAGTAAGCATACATTTACCTGTTGATGATTGTGATGTATATTCGGAGTTTTACGAACGCAAATGTTCGTGTCATGTTGCCGCCTGCGCGCCAAAATTGAGCGTGCGTTTTTCCGTGTTAATAAGTGCTCTATCATATCATCTTTAGTGGATTGAGTGTGCGGGAACGTCATTGAGTGCAGTAGATGTGGGAAACTTATTTTAATGTCAAAATGTATGTTTATAGAGAAATCTGTGTATATAAATGGCAGTTGCTATTAAGGAGGATGGTCCTAATGTGTGTTTTTGCATCCTTCAGCTGAATCACAGCGAGTCTGAAGGGGTGTGTGTTAATTGTCTGTCCTCTTTCAATAAACTGCAGACTCGCTTCCCCAAAGAGCCTGGTGTCGGTGGTCTATTTGTGGTGCAGGGTGAAATCCGCTATATATACAAATAATTTAGTAATCATAAAACACGAGATTTACCTTCACATATTAGAGGAAGATGCTGATAACTCGACTGAAGAATGCACTTTCAGCAGGCGTGATAAACAGCAGCTGGAGGTTAACGTTTTCTAGCACAATTTGATTTGATGAAAGTCACGAGACCGATTACTCTCTCTATCCAATCACGTGATGGATACAAATAATTAAAATAAGCATGTGACGACCACAAACGGAGGAAAAGAGCGGAGTAAAAGTATACATCACTTAAAATATACTCAAGTAAATTAAAAGTATTTTTTTTTTTAAACTACTCAAAAAAGTTAAATTACTGATAAAAACTAGGCTACTTAATTACTGTAACGTGAGTATTAATATTTGTATTAATTTGTAGTTCGTTATTTCACACCCCGGTCTTTCTTTACTTTATATATTTAGCATCAAATAAACAATACAATAAAGTAACTCGTGTGTTCAATAGCAGTTCAATCTGTTTACTCTGTTTGGTTCATTTTCAGCTTAAAACAGGACACAACGAGTTTATTTTATTTTATTCTATTCTATTTCATAATCAAGTCGTTAACCCATATTATTATTATTGTTATTATTATTTGTAGGTATCAGTGGAGTGGATGATCATGTGTTCTGCAGTTCTGGTGAAAATGTCTGTCTGTCCTGTAATAATGCTCGTTCTGGCTGCACATCAACTACATGGATCTATAACACACATTCAGAGACAGTTGAACTGATTACTTTAGGGATAAAGAAGAATAACATAGAGAGATATGAGAGACTGAATCTGGGCTCTGACTGCTCTCTGAACATAGAGAAAGTCACAAAAGAAGATCGTGTATATTACACCTGCAGACAATATGTGAATGAACAACAAGGAACTGATGCACCTGTTTATCTGCATGTTCTTCATGGTCAGTGTTTATGTGAATATTATGATTATATGTTGAATTAAACAGTAATATTATTGTCTCTGAAAAGACTGGAATCAGTCGTGTAATCTCTGTCTGATTCTCTGTTTCAGTCTCTTCATCATCCTCACAGTCTGAGATCAGATCAGGCCGCTCTGTGACTCTCTTCTGTCAGTTATATTATGATCCAGTCTCTTGTGATTATGTGGTTGGTTCTGAGAGTATTGAGCTGATCTGGGTGAATCAGGCTGATGTGAATCTGCAGACAGACTCCAGATTTCAGATATTATCCTCAGGACGGTGTGATATCTCTCTGACTACAACACTCCTGAATGAAGATCACAACAGAGAGTGGAGATGTCAGGTTAAACAGAGAAATCAAGTCAAGACCTCAGTCACATATACTGTCAAGTATTCAGGTAAATTATTAATATTCACAATTAATGATCAGTCATTTAAATATGATTGTAGTCTATGACGTATCTGAACATTCATCTTCAGCTCCGACCGAAACAAAGACACCGTCTCCAGTCACCAGCTCTACATCAAATACAGCTCCTCCACAACCAGGTACATAATCAATAATCATATATCACAACCAACCAGGTACATAATCAATAATCATATATCACAACAACCCAGAAACATAATCAATAATCATATATCATAACCAACCCAGGTACATAATCAATAATCATATATCATAACAACCCAGGAACATAATCAATAATCATATATCATAACAACCCAGGAACATAATCAATAATCATATATCATAACCAACCCACGTACATAATCAATAATCATATATCATACACAACCAGGTACATAATCAATAATCATATATCATAACAACCCAGGAACATAATCAATAATCATACATCATAACCAACCCAGGAACATAATCAATAATCATATATCATAACCAACCCAGGAACATAATCAATAATCATATATCATAACCAGCCCAGGCACATAATCAATAATCATATATCATAACCAACCTAGGAACATAATCAATAATCATATATCATAACCAACCCAGGAACATAATCAATAATCATATATCATAACAACCCAGGAACATAATCAATAATCATATATCATAACAACCAGGTACATAATCAATAATCATATATCATAACAACCCAGGAACATAATCATAATCATATATCATAACCAGCCCAGGCACATAATCAATAATCATACATCATAACCAACCCAGGAACATAATCAATAATCATACATCATAACCAACCCAGGAACATAATCAATAATCATATATCATAACCAACCCAGGAACATAATCAATAATCATATATCATAACCAGCCCAGGCACATAATCAATACCAGACATATATCATATACCAACAGCCCAGGAACATAATCAATAATCATATATCATAACCAACCCAGGACATAATCAATAATCATATATCATAACCAACCAGGAACATAATCAATAATCATATATCATAACCAACCCAGGAACATAATCAATAATCATATATCATACACAACCAGGTACATAATCAATAATCATATCATAACCAACCCAGGAATAATCAATAATCATTATCATAACCAACCAGGCATAATCAATAATCATATATCATAACCAACCCAGGAACATAATCAATAATCATATATCATAACAACCCAGGTACATAATCAATAATCATATATCATAACAACCCAGGAACATAATCAATAATCATATATCATAACCAACCCAGGAATATAATCAATAATCATATATCATAACCAACCCAGGTACATAATCAATATCATATATCATAACCAACCCAGGAATATAATCAATAATCATATATCATAACCAACCCAGGAAATAATCAATCAATATCATATCATAACCAACCAGGACATAATCAATAATCATATATCATACACAACCTGGTACATAATCATATATCATAACCAACCCAAGAACATAATCAATAATCATATATCACAACCAACCCAGGAACATAATCAATAATCATATATCACAACAACCCAGAAACATAATCAATAATCATATATCATAACCAACCCAGGTACATAATCAATAATCATATATCATAACAACCCAGGAACATAATCAATAATCATATATCATAACAACCCAGGAACATAATCAATAATCATATATCATAACCAACCCACGTACATAATCAATAATCATATATCATACACAACCAGGTACATAATCAATAATCATATATCATAACAACCCAGGAACATAATCAATAATCATACATCATAACCAGCCCAGGAACATAATCAATAATCATATATCATAACCAACCCAGGAACATAATCAATAATCATATATCATAACCAGCCCAGGCACATAATCAATAATCATATATCATAACCAACCCAAGAACATAATCAATAATCATATATCACAACCAACCCGGGAACATAATCAATAATCATATATCATAACCAACCCAGGCATATCAATATCATATATCATATCATAACCAACCCGGAACATAATCAATAATCATATATCATAACCAACCAACCCAGAACATAATCAATAATCATATATCACAACCAGGACATAATCAATAATCATATATCATAACCAACCCAGGAACATAATCAATAATCATATATCATAACCAACCCAGGAACATAATCAATAATCATATATCATAACCAACCCAGGAACATAATCAAAAATAATAAATCATAACCAACCCAGGACATAATCAATAATCATATATCATAACCAACCCAGGACATAATCAATAATCATATATCATAACCAACCCAGGAACATAATCAATAATAATCATATATCATAACCAACCCAGGAACATAATCAATAATCATATATCATAACCAGCCCAGGCACATAATCAATAATCATATATCATAACAACAACCAGGAACATAATCAATAATCATAATCATAACCAACCCAGGAACATAATCAATAATCATATATCATAACAACCCAGGAACATAATCAATAATCATATATCATAACCCAGGACATAATCAATAATCATATATCATAACCAACCAGGAACATAATCAATAATCATATATCATAACCAACCCAGGAACATAATCAATAATCATATATCATAACAACCCAGGAACATAATCAATAATCATATATCATAACCAACCAGGACATAATCAATAATCATATATCATAACAACCCAGGAACATAATCAATAATCATATATCATAACCCCCCAGGACATAATCAATAATCATAATCATAACCAACCCAGGAACATAATCAATAATCATATCATAACCAACCCAGGAACATAATCAATAATCATATATCATAACCAACCCAGGAACATAATCAATAATCATATATCATAACCAACCCAGGACATAATCAATAATCATATATCATAACCAGGAACATAATCAATAATCATATATCATAACCAACCCAGGACATAATCAATAATCATATATCATAACCAACCAGGAACATAATCAATAATCATATATCATAACCAACCCAGGAAATAATCAATAATCATATATCATAACAACCAGGACATAATCAATAATCATATCATAACCAACCCAGGAATATAATCAATTCATATATCATAACCAACCAGGAACATAATCAATAATCATATATCATAACCAACCCAGGAATAATCAATAATCATATATCATAACCAACCCAGGAACATAATCAATAATCATATATCATAACAACCCAGGTACATAATCAATAATCATATATCATAACAACCCAGACATAATCAATAATCATATATCATAACCAACCCAGGAATAATCAATAATCATTATCATAACCAACCCAGGAACATAATCAATATCATTATCATAACAACCCAGGAATATAATCAATAATCATTATCATAACCAACCCAGGAATATAATCAATTCATTATCATAACCAACCAGGAACATAATCAATAATCATATATCATAACAACCGGTACATAATCATAATCATAACCAACCCAGGAACATAATCAATAATCATATATCATAACCAACCCAGGAACATAATCAATAATCATATATCATAACAACCCAGGAACATAATCAATAATCATATATCATAACCAACCCAGGAACATAATCAATAATCATATATCATAACAACCCAGGAACATAATCAATAATCATATATCATAACAACCCAGGAACATAATCAATAATCATATATCATAACCAACCCAGGCAAATCAATAATCATATATCATAACAACCAGGTACATAATCAATAATCATATATCATAACACAACCCAGGAACATAATCAATAATCATATATCATAACCAACCCAGGAACATAATCAATAATCATATATCATAACCAACCCAGGACATAATCAATAATCATATATCATAACCAACCCAGGACATAATCAATAATCATATATCATAACCAACCCAGGAACATAATCAATAATCATATATCATAACCAACCCAGGAACATAATCAATAATCATATATCATAACCAACCCAGGCATAATCAATAATCATTATCATAACCAACCCAGGAACATAATCAATAATCATATATCATAACCAACCCAGGAACATAATCAATAATCATATATCATAACCAACCCAGGAACATAATCAATAATCATATATCATAACCAACCCAGGAACATAATCAATAATCATATATCATAACCAACCCAGGAACATAATCAATAATCATATATCATAACCAACCCAGAACATAATCAATAATCATATATCATAACCAACCCAGGACATAATCAATAATCATATATCATAACCAACCCAGGACATAATCAATAATCATATATATAACCAACCCAGGAATATAATCAATAATCATATATCATAACCAACCCAGGACATAATCAATAATCATATATCATAACCAACCCAGGAACATAATCAATAATCATATATCATAACCAACCCAGGAACATAATCAATAATCATATATCATAACCAACCCAGGAACATAATCAATAATCATATATAATAACCAACCCAGGAACAATAATCAATAATCATATATCATAACCAACCCAGGCACATAATCAATAATCATATATCATAACCAACCCAGGAACAATAATCAATAATCATATATCATAACCAACCCAGGAACATAATCAATAATCATATATCATAACCAACCCAGGAACATAATCAATAATCATATATCATAACCAACCCAGGAACAATAATCAATAATCATATATCATAACCAACCCAGGCACATAATCAATAATCATATATAATAACCAACCCAGGAACATAATCAATAATCATATATCATAACCAACCCAGGAACATAATCAATAATCATATATCATAACCAACCCAGGAACATAATCAATAATCATATATCATAACCAACCCAGGAACATAATCAATAATCATATATAATAACCAACCCAGGAACATAATCAATAATCATATATCATAACCAACCCAGGTACATAATCAATAATCATATATCATAACCAACCCAGGTACATAATCAATAATCATATATCATAACCAACCCAGGAACATAATCAATAATCATATATCATAACCAACCCAGGAACATAATCAATAATCATATATCATAACCAACCCAAGAACATAATCAATAAGCATATATCATAACCAACCCAGTCACATAATCAATAATCATATATCATAACCAACCCAAGAACATAATCAATAAGCATATATCATAACCAACCCAGTCACATAATCAATAATCATATATCATAACCAACCCAGTCACATAATCAATAATCATATATCATAACCAACCCAGGAACAATAATCATGTGACAGCTGTTAAGATCAATGTTTACTGTTAACTGACAAGTATTCAGGTAAGAAACTATATTTATTTAACCCTTAACTGTCACAAGTTTCCTTCAATATATTATGATTAAATCATATCTAATCATGACGAACTATATATCGTTGGAAAGGTCAAAGACTCCTAAATAGATATTGTGTCACTGTTTGTTATTAAACATTATGTAGGAAAAGTAATATACTAATATATGACAAGAGTGCACCTCAAAACATATACATCATAACAGGAGTTCTGACCTTTCACAAAAAAAAATATATATATTTTTTTTCCCTTTCACATGTTTTAGTAATCATCATAAATTATATATCATTTAAAAACTTAAAACCTCAAAACTTCAAATTTGTAAAAAAAACAATATTTAGGCACATGACTTTAATTTATATACATTTTGGATTAACACTATTTTGTAAAATGCTTATTTTATATAAATTAAAACAGTACAGTAAATTTTCTTTACAGTAAATTTAATCTTCTATAACGTTTTTATACTTAAATTTTTGTTCTGCTGATTGTCTTCTTTAAAATAAAGAGACCAACATTAGGTCTGTATCCCAAAGCGATCATGAATTATAATAATGCACTTTATTGTCTATGTTCGGGGGGGGGGGGGGCAGTTAATCTATATGTCATTGATTCAGGACAAACTGAAGGTTTATGTGCTGCAGCTCACTGTGTTTCACTCTCATATAAATGAGGTATAAATAACTTAATGTGTTTATATTGTAATTTTATGTCTGACTGTGTTTCTGCTGCTTGTCCTCAATTGTCAGCTATAGATGCCTGATTCTTATTCGCTGCTGTTAGTACTGTATATTTGGGGAAATAATAATAATAACAATAATGAATTATGCTCTGAACATTCATCTTCTGCAGGTTTAATGGATTCAACACTGATTCCAGTCAGCAGATCAAACTCTGAGAAGAAATCAAACCAAACTACATCAGCAGCTCCTACAGAACAAGGTCCATGATCTCTGACACACTTCATCCGTCTCTCACTTCAGTGCTTTGCACTTGCTCTCACAAACAGTTTTAATATAATCTAGTCTATGTTATGAGGTTGTTTTTGCTATTCAGAGCTGCTGGAGATAATACGACTCTGTCACTGAAATCTAAACTGTAACTTGATGTTTTCACACGTTCAAATATTATCTCTGTATTTCTACAATCTGGCTCATAAATCTAAAACTATACATTTATCCTCCATAGCATCATCTACAGCAGCAACACAGAATCAAGTTACTCTAAACTCTCTAAATCGAGGTTTGTAATGATTCTCTCTTCAGTGGTTTTATTCACATTCTTCTAGAATCAGGAGATGATCATAAACTTAGACTCGTTAAAGCTTTCCTCTCGGTCCACAAGGAGACTCTTAGAGCCCGAACTGAGACATAACTGGTTTCTTGCTTTGCTTTAGATCATTATTCAGAGATACTGCAGTTCATTTGTGCTGATAACTTTATATCATTGAGACTATAACACATTGTATCAATACACCTGCTTCTGAAAAGCAAATCAGATTTAATCAGATTTATGAACAGAATGTTGCCCAGTGCTATTTGATAGACACGGATCATTAATCTTGCATCTTATACAGATAAAGATCCCACCGCAACTCATGGAACAACTCCAGCTGCACAGCAATGTATTTATGTGTCTTACTCATGTCAGTGTTTTAATGTGACACTTACAGTAGAATTGGTTTTCACATAACTGTTTTTTATAGACTGATGATCCATGTGGCAACTTTTTTTTGAGCAACATTGCTTGTACTTCCCCATTGAGAATAGTTAACACATTTCTGTCTGGGTATTTTAGATCGGTTGTGGGCTCTGTGTCTCACCTGATTGGCCGTTTACAGCAACATTTCCCAAAGCTGCCTGGTAATATTGCTCAAAAGTTGCTCCTTGTATCATCAACTTAAGAGAAGCGTATCACTGTTCATGTTTAATTTGTAGACCTCAAGCACTTGTTGTCCCTCTCACAAAAAGCAAGTCAATGTGAAAGCTATATGTAATGCACTCTTTCATCATAATTAAATAATCTATTTACATATTGATCAAACTATCTGAGGCTATGACACTGTTTTTGCTTAACATTTCTTGAAGGAAAAATAATATAAAGTCAAACAGGGCTAAGGTGATTTTATTTATACTTGAATGCTTATGTATCTTATAAAATATGGTGCTTTTGAAGTAAAATCCTCCACATTAAACAGTTACACAGATTACCCTAAAGCACCAGCAAGAGCACTGATTCCAGTTATGTATATATACTGTATGTTTGTGCGTGATTTCAGTGCTTTTATTCACATTCTGGGGTTTCTTCTAAACATATGATTTCTCTGTGGAGATGTTAGAAAAGCTGATCACAACTTTATTGTCTATGTTCAGACAGTTCATCTATATGTCATGGATTCAGGGCAAACTGAAGCTTTGCATCATTATTAAACAATACTGCAGTTCTGTCTTTTTATAATTAAATAATGCAGTCAAATGAGGATAACATTAATCTGTAGGTATTGTAAGGTCTTTGCATCTTAAAATACTTCTATAGATAAATGTATCATTACCCAAACACTGAGATGTCTTGAGCTGCTCACACATTTGTACTACACAACAACGTTTGCATGTCTTATTGATGTCACATTATATTTGAACTGAACTAATATTCATGATCCACATACTGGATGACTGATGGGTAATTAATCAGAGGCAGGGCTCTAGACTAACTTTTTGCACTGGGTGCACTGGTGCGCCTAACTTTTTTTCTTAGGTGCACCGGCACAAAAGTTAGGTGCACCCAAATTTTTATATAGGCAATATTGACTAGTAAATGACTAGCTAACAATCTGGTCAACATAAAGTTCTTTATTTGAAGCACAATTCTACTTGTCTAATAAGGTAACTTACTGAAAAAGTGTTGGTGCTTAAAGTGCTTCACTGAGCAGAGATTTAAACTTAAAACATCTCAAGATAAATAAAATCTAAATTAAGTGTTTTAAGGGCGTCAAACTGAACATCTCGTGGCTCAATGTATTATGGACTATCCTCCATTGCAGTCACATGCCCCTCGGATGGCCAACTCCTGTAGTTTAGTCTTCTTGATCTTTGGCCTCGGCTAAACCAGCTGGCCACACTCTCTCTAGCATCAACATCTTCCAGACTTGACCCCTCTACACTGATTCTTATCAGATCTTCCACTGTGTCTGAACGAAGGGATGCTCTAGTGCAGTGCTTCTCAAACCCCCCCCTTAAACCTATAAAACAATCCTGCGCCCCATCCCACCACAGACTACCAAAAAATTGCACTAAACATAATGAAAAAAAAAAGTATTTCCAGTTTTTTATAACCAATTCTTACTCTGCAAAAAAGAAGTATACTTAGGCCTTTAGTGTTATGTTAGAAGCATTTTTATACTCATACCTTTTCTTGATTTAATATTTTGATTTTTTATTAGCTTTATTTTCATTTAAATGTTTAGTTTTGAAATGTTGTATGCATTTGTCATGTTTATTTCATGTCTTTATCTTCTTAAATGTGTGTATATAATATGTATAGTTTTAACTTTTAATTTTAGTTACTTTTTCTTATTTGTAAGCCGCTTTGGATAAAAGCGTCTGCTAAATGACTAAAAGTAAAGACAAAAATAACTGTTCTGTTCTGTCTAATCGTCTCTCTGTGCTCATACTGAATTTTAATGCAGCCAAATTCTCAATAAAACTGTTTTACTTTATATATTTGACTGTTTATGTTGTCAGTCAACAGGATAAATATGAAATAATGACTGAAACACGTCCCTTTAAGAATTCATAACCAGCTCCCCCTTCCAAGAAGCTAGTCTGCACAAAAATACTAATTTATAATTTTATTGAGCCGTTGTCTGATGAAATCAAATAATACACAATATAAGACAAGACAATTCCTGTGTTGTAATTTCTTCTATATTTGCATGTACATTTAGAGAAGCAATAACATCTGTTCCCCTCCGGGAACATCGAGCTGCGTCGAAACGCTAGGGGAACGCCATCAGCATTGTCCAGCTCTGAATCATATGTGTAATCAGTCAAAATTGACAAAATCGCACATAGATCTAGCGGACGGGTTGGAGACGGGTTCGCCCTAATTCCACCTGTATTCCCCAGGTCTAGCGCAATCCCGGGGCGGAAGCCTAAGCTGTAGTTCTTCCCCCTTGAGTGAGAGTGCGCTAATCTGCAGCAGTTTCTCTCCAAGAAGATTTATTTGTTTTGTTCCGAGCGGCTCGCGTGTTGCCGAGGCAACGCGCGCATTATGGTCATTCTCGGTTCATTTATGCACTTTCAGACCGTATTTACTTGTCTGGGTGTTTGACTGCATTTAATTTTGAATAATTAACTATGCATTTTATCCGACTATGAAAGTTAGATATATATTTATACATATATATATATATATATATATATATATATATTGTAGAGACATATATACAATTATATATTGTATATGACATACAAGAGCCTCTTGGGATACTTCTCAAGTGAGAGCACAATGTTTACCTCTCTTCCTCCAAGGAGGTTGAGGTGGTCAGCTGGGGCTGCTGGGCGGAGCAGCCCCAATTGTGTTCCAGCTCCTTATTCGGGGAATGTCACTTCTCGTACTCGCCAGAATCGGAGTCAGAGTGACGCGCCCGGGCCGAAGACGGATCTGCGGATCGATAGTCTTCGGCCAGAACGCCCTGATGCCATGGTCCAGGGCCTTGAGGGCCGGCCCCTCTGGGGAAGAGCAGTTTACACCGCATTACACGGTGCCCGTCTCTCCTCAGTGCTCCCAGGATATCAGTCTGCTAACCCTGCCAGTGTTCTAGGGCACAGCGGTCTCCAGCGAGCGCTTCTCTCAGTCTCTTCCACCCAGAAATGTAGCGGAGATGGGAGGCTCGCCACCCCTTCGGGGGTCTCTAGAGCAGCTAGATCGGCCGTCCCCTGCCGGTCCTCCGTTCCAGGGCACCGAGCTAGCCGCTCTAAGTACACGGGTCTGAGGACCGTCGTTTCCTTAGGAGACTTCTAAGGCAGTCCTGATGCTACATCCCAGGACTCATGAGGGCAGGCCCCTCTGGGGAAGAGCGGTTTACACTGCATTACACGGTGCCCGTCTCTCCTCAGTGCCCTCAGGAGATCAGTCTGCTAACCCTGCCAGTGTTCCAGGGCGCAGCGGTTTCCAGCGAGCGCTTCTCTCAGTCTCTTCCGCCCAGAAATGTAGCGGAGATGGGAGGCTCGCCACCCCTTCGGGGGTCCCTAGAGCAGCTAGATCGGCCGTCCCCTGCCGGTCCTCCGCTCCAGGGCACCGAGCTAGCCGCTCTAAGTACACCAGAGACCAGTCTCGAGAGAGGTCACGCACACTGTAGAACAAGGCTATGTGGCGCTCTGCCACAGCCTTTCTACGGGCGAGCAGGCTCTGGTAATGGAACAAGAAGTGAGCACTCTCCTGAGGGAGGAGACCATCGAGGTGGTCCCTGCTCTAGACAAAGAGTCCGGGTTCTACAGCCGTACTTCATTGTTCCGGGGAAAGGGGTTGCGTCCGTCTTAGATCTAAGCTAACTGAACCGCTCAGTCACACGACTGAAGTTAAGAAAGCTCTCTTCAAGCACGTGTCTCTCACCAGATCCGAGGACTGGTGGTCACGAGAGATCTAAAGATGCATACTCCTTCCCCATCACAGGAAGTTCCTGAAATGTGCTTTGGGGGCAAAGCGTATTAATATCGGATTCTTCCCTTCACAGTATAGGAGCAGCCATCCTGTCGAGGCAGACATCCAGCTCCGCTAAGGGGCTGGATGCTATGGTACAATCGTGGCTGAGGCTTCGTCTGTACGCCTCCCCCGATCGCTCAGCTCCTGGGAGTTCTAGAGAGAGTGCGCATGGACGGGGTCCTTCTATTGAAAAACCCTGTTCTGGCCGGGCCGAGTATAGTCTCTGACCCGATTTCTCTCCTCGACGGCTCTCCATGGGGGATTCCCGTCAGGAGGGATCTCCTCTCACTGGCAGCAGGCATGATCTTTCAATAGGCAAACTCTCTTTTTACGTTTCCTCCGGTGGAGGCCAGGGTGCTTATGCTAAGTAGTGGATCTGGATGCTCTCCTATGACCTCGAGTCCTCTGATCTCCCCTCTTTGGGAATCAAGGCTCACTCTACTTAAGGTATGGCGGCCTCCAAGGCCTTCTGGCAGGTGTACCTGTGCAGGACATCTGTGACGCTGGTGGGTGGTCTACGGCCATACTTCCGGCATCCCTACTAGAGCTATGCTTCATTCCTGGAAGCTGGCGCCGGCTGCACATCACGTGCTTTTAAGCATCCTGGTCATGACGTCACCGCACCTGATGTCTGGCCGTCAATTTTGACTGATTACACATATGATTCAGAGCTGGACAACGCTGATGGCGTTGCCCTAGCGTTTCGACGCAGCGTCTCGTTCCCTCGGGGAACCAGGGTTACATACGTAACCTGGGACGTTTTAACTGAACGGGCTCCTCTCAGACGCTCGCTGAACAGAGCAGATGCAGAGAAAGCGCGCTGATCTCGCGCCGTTGCGGCGATCACAGAGACAATCTGAGAGACTCGATTTGTCACTAGTTGCTTTTTTTGGAAAACAAAAAGTTGCTATGGGGGTCTACAAAGGCGCTAAATGTCGCTAAGTTGGCAACACTGCACGCATCTCTACTACTTACCTCTTTCTCTCTGTCTGACTGCAGCAGCACACGTGACGCATTTTTCAACGCGCACACACACATACAGGAATATCTGGACTGCGGCCAATCAGAGGGGGGGTCCGCCCTTCACTATCTCTGATTGGTTTAGACCACGATATAAGCCTAACGGGGGTGTCTTTTGTTGAACCACAGAGTTTCTGAGTCACGGATACTTTTGTTTCTTTTCTCGAATGGGTGGACGCACCAGTGCGCCCTGGGATTTTTGTTAGTCGCACCCGAGAGAAATTAGGTCGCACGTGCGACCAAATTGGTCGCACTCTAGAGCCCTGAGAGGTATGGGATGGCTTTGCATGCACTGAAACTATCGAGGCAATACTTGTCATAAGCAATATAAAGTTTCACAGATTCATTCTCCTCTTCCTCTCTTCTCTCTCTATTCTCTCCACACATCTTTAGTGATTGTGATTATTGTTGAGATTGCAGTGTTTGCTGCTCCTTCTGTGATTCTTCTTCAGATCATCTGTGCGAGAAGAGCTGGTGAGTTTTGAATATCATAAAATCTGAGGATTCACATTGATCTCTAACAATCTGAATTATTACAGTGCAAATTGTAAATTGTTTTTATTGATTTATTTATTTAGGAAGGAAGAACGCTCATCTCCAAGAGGAAATAGAAATGTGTACAGAATTACAATGAAATACCTTCTACAAATATATAATAAAGATTACAGCAATATTTAGTTTAATGTTTATGGATATTATATTAGCTTTGAATGTCATTTTCCAGTACTCCATATTGTACAGACTGCTTTATATGATATTCAATAAAGTCATCATCAAAGTGTGACTGGTACCTTAATAATCATGTATGGTTATTTATACAGAAATCATAATTATTATTTATTTTTTATATTTAAAATAAATTTTACTCTTACAAAAATATGTTATATGTTTTAATAGTCCAGTTTATTTATCACATGATATATTAACAGATTTGTATTATTTATTTATATGTTTTTTTTTCTTGATAATTTCAATGCAGAGATAAATCCTTACTTACGTTTCCTCTTAACCCTAAACAAGCAAATACATGAAATATTGTATTCCCCACCCACAACATATTCCAACATGATTTTATGTTAACTATTGTATTAATTCACAATTTGAAAACTTTTTAGTCTACTAATGGTGGTGAAAGCGTGTTTGAGGTATTTAGCCCTGATGTTGGGTATATTAGCAATATTTATGTAACATAAAAGAGATAATTTGTATTTATTGCAGTATTTATTGATTTCATACACCAGATGCTACTGGATAAAGTTAAAGACAGAAAGCAGAAAACCACGCATATCTCTTGCCAGGAGATAACTCTGGATAAGTTGAAATAACTCTCAAACTGAACATGAATACACAAGATGTACCTGTAAAAAAGAGAAGAAAACCTGGCTGTTAATTAGACTATTGTTGGTCTAACTCAGACATCATGGCCTGCAATTGAGAAATTCATTTGAATAATTCATTAATATGTCTTATTATCCTTGAAAACAACATTCAATTGTAGTTCATATTATCATGTCACTAAGCAGACACAAATGTAGAGCTCAAAACAACTTTATAATCTGATCTTTGATGACCTTGATATTCCCATACGTCTCAAATCTGAGATGTAACAATGTCTCAAACACATGCATCTGTATCTGTACCAGGGTTGAAGTCTTTATTCAGACATCACTCTGTCAGCGCGTCTGATTCTGACACTTTTAATATCAATGAATGAATGAATGATGATGGAATATTATGTTCCTTTACCATTCCTTAACATGCTAAAGAGGATTTTAACATTACTATAATCAAAGGGGTCAGTGGCGTTGAGATCCAAATGCAGCTTTATTAATATAAACACAAGAGGAGATCAGACAGGCAAGGTTCGGTAACAATAACAGGTGTAACGTAGACAAGGCAGATTAATCAACAGGGGCAATGCAATGGTCGGGCAGGCAGCAAACGGTCAGAGTCGTAAAAACAGTCCAGGTAATAAACAGGGAAGCACACTTGGGGTAAATGCTCGGAAATGTCAGACGGGGCTAAACAAGACTTCGCCATGAGAGAGATGAAGTGCAAGGCTTATACAGCGTGCCTGACGGAGTGCAGCTGTGTAATTAGTGCACATCAGGGCTCTAGACTAACTTTTTGCACTGGGTGCACTGGTGCGCCTAACTTTTTTTCTTAGGTGCACCGGCACAAAAGTTAGGTGCACCCACATTTTCATAAAGGCAATATTTACTAGTAAACGATTTACTAACAATCAGGTCAACATAACGTTCTTTATTTGAAGCACAATTCTACAAGAAAGGTAACTTACTGAAAAAGTGATGGTGCTTAAAGTGCTTCACTGAGCTAATATTTAAACTTAAAAACATCTCAAGATAAATTAAATAAAAAGAACATCTAAATTAAGTGTTTTAAGGCTGTCAAACTGAACATCTCATGGCTCAATGTATTATGGACTATCCTCCATTGCAGTTACATGCCCCTCAGGTGGCCAACTCCTGTAGTTTGTCCTTCTTGATCTTTGGCCTCGGCTAAACCAGCTGGACACACTCTCTCTAGCATCAACATCTTCCAGACTTGACCCCTCTACACTGATTCTTATCAGATCTTCCACTGTGTCTGAATGAAGGGATGCTCTAGTGCAGTGCTTCTCAAACCCTCCCCTGCCTTAAACCTATTAAAAAATCCTTCAAAATATACCACATACAACATTCTTCTAATATTGTTATGACTTTTCTAACTTCGAGAACCATTGTAGGGCTCCAGACTAGCATTTAAGGACACCAGCACCAGCGCCTTTAAGTCCTACAGAACCAGCACCTGACAGTAAAGCACTCACCCTAATCACACATGTACATCTCAGAGATGTCTACATTTACATATTCAAGAGGTATTTTTAAGTGTGTTTGCTCTTCTGCAATACGTCTCTAATATGTTTCCAGTAGATGTAAATATCAAATAGAGATTTATTAAATGCATGTAAAACTGCTTCTGAGACGTTTATCAGATTACACAGCAGATGTTTCCCAGATCTTTAGCAGACGTCTTACAGATATACTTGTGCTGTCTGGGGAGTTGAGATGCAGTTCAAAATTAACTTTTATCAATGTCATTCATAATGTCTAAATATAATTTAATAAATAATATATATATATATATATTATTCCTATATATATATTAGGGAGTGAAAATGGCTGATAAGCCTATAAGTACTTCTCTGCAGCCATCTAATAGTGGTAATTTAATGTTTTTATTTTTAAATAAGTGTTTGCTTTCCTACATTATGAAACGTTTAGTTTTATACATGGGGCAACCTAAGGATGAACAAATAATGTCATCACATTAAAAATAACTTTAAAATTCGGTATTACTTAAAGTTTGAAGTGCTGGGAAAAGTTGTGTGAAGCATTTAAAAACAGTTTAAGACATTAGACCATTTCTGCCACAAGTTGTTCCTGTAACGTTAGTTATATTAAATCCATGGTGAATGGTGGAGATGTGTTTATTGAACAATGTTTATCCTGGTTTCCACATCAGTGGCGTTTGTTCTGATGTCTGTAGCTTTAACATAATTCTGTGCCGAATTTGAAGGCTTCTCACAAGATCTGACAGAGATGTTATTGATTCTACTTTATTCACTGTATCTCTCAGCGCTGTGTATAACGGTGTCGCGTGATCGAGAGCAGCCCACGGCTCCGGTCCGAGCAGATAAACGGTCTTTATTGCCTAAACGAGTAGCGCGGATTCGTTCCGCTTTCGGTTCGTTTGTCCGATGTAGCTCTTGTAAATCGGGCATGAAGAGAACGCAAAGCTGTTCATTCCATTTTTGGAACTGAGAAACAACCTTTCTTTGACTGAATGCGCATTGCGATGACGTCACAAGACGCGTCTAAACGCAAAATCTGCGGGAATTTGGAAAATAGCGGAGTTTGCTTGATTTTGCGATAAATTCAGCGATCGCATAATCCTGGAGGGACTGTCAGACATTCACTGAATAAAGCAGATTCAGAGAAAGAGCTGTGTGCATCTCTACTACTCACCTCTCTCTCTGTTTGACAGCAGCAGCACACGCATCTTCAAACGCACACACACACACACACATACAGGAATATCTGGACCACGGCCAATCAGAGGGGGGGTGCGCCCTTCACTATCTCTGATTGGTTTAGACCACGATATGAGACTAACGTGTCTGTTGTCGAACAGCAGAGAGACTTTCTGAGTCGCGGAGACTTTTGTTTTGTTTTCTCGAATGGCTGGACGCACCAGTGCGACTAAAGTTTTTTTTTAGTCGCACCCTTGAGAAATTAGGTCGCACGTGCGACCAAATTGGTCGCACTCTAGAGCCCTGCACATGAGTGATTGGTGACAGATGTGTGATCAGTGCAATGGTGGATGGGAAATGCAGTCCGTGGGTGATGTGCAGCTGTAGTGTGGTGCAAGAGACAATGTGGTGAGCGGGCGTGAGCTCATGAACCGGATTCGTGACAATTACACTATCATTCCCAAGATTTGGGATCTTAAATTAGGCAAAACAAATTTTGTAGACAAGAGGTATTAATATATTTATAAGATGTTATCTTGAGCAGGAAAGCTATCCTGGTCCAATAAGAAGAGACTATATTTGTCAACATTTAAATAGGAAATCAGTTCATTAATTTAGATGCAAGTATTTGTTATTTCATCTTCCACCAAAATATAAAGTAGTGCACTTTAAATTAAACTGTATTTATCCTGCTAAGGATTTTCTGAGATTAAGATTTAATAAGGATTGTAATATTTGTCAATTCTGTAATAATGATGTAGAAACTGTTGAACACTTATTTCTTCATTGCAATCTGGTTAATTCATGTTAGACTGAAGTATGTAATGGTATTAAACAAATAATATCTATTTTTTCCATCTGTTACTTGGGACATGATAAAATTTAGAGTTCATTTGGATGACAAAAGTGTAGACTTTATAAATTGTTTATTTATCATATTAAACATATTATTCATAAATGTAAAGTTTTGAAAACAGTACCCCCATTTAATGTCTTAAAAATTATGAGAAGTGATAAGGCCTTTAAAGTATTTGATTTGTTTAATAAGTGTGAATTTGTTTAATCTCCTACATTGTTTATGGTTGCATGAATGTATTTGTAATTATTTGTTTTATGTTATTTTGATTAATGTCTTGTATGGCAGTTTGTTTCTCTGTTATAGTATGAATAACATGAATGTCTCAGTCTGTGAGGACACGTTTGTTCTGTAAAGATTATGTTGAATTGCAAAATAAAAAACATTTCTAACTCAGGACCGTCGGGTTACTTATTACTGATATCAGCCCAAATTAGGTTAAATCGAGCCAGCTTCCTAACCCAACAGTCTCAATCGAGCGTTTGGATTGAAACAATTACCAGCGTGTTTTATACGTGTAGGCTATAAAAAAGTACACAGTGTATGTTTTTGCTAAATCGCTTGCAAATATAAGATTGTTGTTAGGTCATGCATACCATATAATATTAGAAGAGGTAGGCCTACGCCTTAGTTTCAAAATACTTATAGAAGAAATATGTTTTGTATTTATTTATTTTATTTTAGAGGTTTTATTTTACCCCTTTATTTCCCAAATGGAGGTAAACTGAATCACAATAATTACAAAAAAGTTACACTGCAAAATATTTTTAATAATTAAAAAAAGGACTGCAGTGTCAACAACTGCAAAGAATCAATTTGCTTTATATGTCGTAATAGTGACTGTCCCTTCTCATGTAGCCTAACACAATGTGTTAAACACCTATCCTTTCTTTACCAAAGATACCGGTTTACGTGCTGATAACATAATTATTTATTCATTTATGTATTTTTTCCCTCTGGAGTTCTTTGAAATCTGTACATGAGCACGTGGAGATGCACATTTTGTTTATACACTCTTAAAAACAAAGGTTCCCCTTCGGGAACTTCGAGCTGCGTGGAAACGCTTTAGGGGAACGCCATCAGCGATATCCAGCTCTGAATCATATGTGTAATCAGTACAAACGATGGGCAAGACGTCATGGGCGGGTGACATAATGACCAGGGCTGTGTTTCCCGAAACATTCTTAACGATACGTAGTTCTTAAGTTGTACCATAATCTGTACCTTATCGTTAAGACGTGTTTCCCGAAAAGTTCTTAGTTAAGTATACCTTCTGTAAGTCATTATTTCATAAGGTTGGTCTGGACCACTCTTAGCTATACCTTAGCGCTGTTCACAGTTCACTCCGCTAGTGGCCACCACTGAGCAAAAAGCTTCTTCACATTTCCGTCGATACGATTGTAATTCTGTGGCAAGACAACGTGCAGAACCACATAAATATTACAAATCTAAAGTTTGAATACACCCAGTGTTCAATTAATTGAATTGTTTTAATGCAAAAAATAAAAATTTAATTATAATGATGTTGTTAGTTTTAACATTATAATATACAAAGGCACATCGGCTGGCAAACCATTAGGAAGCACATAATTAGGTGTCTGTTTAAAGGGAATGAATGCGATGGGGAGTTTAATAGTTGTCCTAAATCAAAGGCGGCTGCGTCCGCAGAGCCAGTAAGTGTATGTGCACTATTTCATAAAAGAAAACGTTAGTCCCCTGGCTACCATGTCAGAAGATAAATTGCTACAACAATTTTACCTGCCACGGGAGCAAATTCAGCAGCTTTTAAATCTTGTTGGTCCAACTTTGTAAAGACAAACTTGACGGAGCTACCCCGTAAGCCCCGAAACTCAGCTGCTGGCGGCTCTCCGTTTTCATGCTGTTGGGAGTTTTCTGGAGGTGGTTGGGGATGGCTATGGGCTGAGTAAGACCTCGGTGTGGTTATTCATTCACTCACGCCACCATTTATATATATATGCCTTTAGCCAGGGACGAAGTGATAGAGGCACATCAAGGCTTCCATGCCATTGCGGGTGTCCCTAGAGTAATTGGCCCTGTGGATGGGACAAATGTCCCCATCGCCACCCCATAAGCACTCGACCAGGCCTTCATAATACATATGAACATGACAATATAAATGACCCTTTCAAAATCAGGCGAAGCTAAACAGCCAGTTAATGTCGCTGGTTAAGGCAGAATAGCCTACTTTTGGCCGGGAGGTTGCGGATTCGCACACTTGCAAAATTAAATATTGCAATATTTAACTATATATATATATATATATATATTATATATATATATATATATATATAAAGATTTTGATTATTTTATAAATGCAGTGAGCCCCGATAAATGCAATTTATACTATTTCTAAAATATATAATTCTATTTTTATAATGAACATGGCTTTCTCTATACTTTACCCACTCTATAACGCAGTGAAGGAGCTCCTGTATATAGTGAACAATCAATTATCGAGCCATCGGTATCAACCTTTTCAGCCCAACCTCCATGGACAGCACCTGTTAACGTCGCACGTAAGAAGGTTTACCTTAAGAAACATCCTAGTAAAGGTATACCCCTAGTTAAGGTGTACCTTAGAGTCTCCATAGCACGCTAAGAGACACCGTCATCGGGAAACGCCGCCCAGGTGTCAACAAGAAGGCTTGAATAGTACAGAATGCGGACAATTTGTATGGTGTCTTTCTATTGGTCCAATACATTTTTTTCCTTTCGCAGGAGATTGACAACTATCATTTTAAGGAATAGAGCTCAAATTATGGAAAATATTATACAAATTATTTTGATGATGAAAAATACAGTACTGTGAAATATATTATGTTATAATTTAAAATAGCTGTCTTCTATGCAAATATATAGTAAAATATAATTGATTGCTGTGATAAAAGCTGACTTCATCATTTATCCAGTCTTCAGCGTCACATTGTCTTCAGAATCATTCTGATATGCTGATTTGCTGCTCAAGAAACATTTATGATAATTGTGAATGTTGAAAACTGTTGTGTTGCTTCATATTTTTGTGGAAAATGTGATACCGTTCAGTCTTGGGTAAGATTAAAATATAAATTAATATCTTTCTTCAACAATGTTGCATTAAATCAAAGATTATGAAGTGAAGTGACGTGTGGCCAAGTATGGTGACACACTCAGAATTTGTGCTCTAGTTTGCACAACCCATTCAGCAATGATAATGACAATGTTAACATCAAATAAGTGCATTGCTCTGGCTTACATTACACGTTTTGTCGTGTAAGGCTTATAAATATCTTCTAAGGTCACAGAAACACAAACATATCATACAACACGCCAGAATTAAACCTAAAATGAATTATAGTAACACACCTTTTGACAATAAGTGTTTTTTGGATTAAAGAAAGACCACATTCCCTTAACTTAAACAGCTAATTTCCCTCAGACATAGGCCTATTCATACAATTTTATTCAATGTCTTTATGCTGTAGGTTTGTTACTAAATATAAACGTTTACACCTTTTTAATATACACGTTTTAATAAATTAAATCAAAGTACAAATATGTATTCAGTGCCACTTACCTAATACATTAACTTGTCATAGCCTACACTTTTAATATAATTATTCATTTTTCTTCAGACATACGACTTTTCACAAAACATTTCAAAATATCTACTCAAAACATCAAATATGTTGTACGATTTAATGAAGGTATTTTTGGTGCAAAACAACTGTATGTGTAGTTGTAGAGAATAGCCACACATGTGTATCAGTAAATTTGAAGTCACAGACAAAAGCTGAAAACTTGTAGATTGTTTTCTCTTTCTGACAAACACACCACAACAGTTACACCTTCTCGGATTCTTCATTACAGATACAAAAATCCTATTCTACAAATCACAAATTAAGAAACTCGTATGTTCACATGAGTTGCTACTATTGCTGCACTGAATTTGGTGCAAAACACATTCACACACTTGCATCAAAAATGTGAAGTCACAGACAAATTTTGTACATCCGCAAAACATAAATCATTATGTGAACTCTTGTAGAATGTTTTCTTACATATATATTTTTACGTTTTATTTTTTCTTGGATGCTTTTTATGGCACAAACACAAGTACATAACGACAATGGCTTGGATCTGCTGTTAAGAGTCTTTAATGCTCTACAAATTTTGCGCGCTCTCCCTTTTGCAACACATATCTGTGACATATGGAGCAAAAGTGATTTGTGCATCTGCAACGGGCAGCCACTTTTCAGAGATCAGAGAATTTTGTCCAATCAGAAGAGCTACACTGGATCCGGTGTTTGTTATCATTTATATATATTTTTTTTTTGTTAAAGTTTGTGGATCTTATTGTCTGCAACATCGATGGTGTATTTTGGAGTCATCATGACAGTGATTAAATCAGCTGGTAAGTTAAGTTATAACGTCAGTTATCCGTAGTAAATAAATCATGGAATCATAATAATTCTACACTGCACTTTTATCGCAGGTTATGTCAGACGTTAAATAACAGCGAGCTGACTTGAAAATAGTAAAGAAAAATGAGTTAAGACACACCGCTGTTTTGTCCATCTTTTGTATTTTATTTTCAGGTTTTAGTCTATTGGTCATATCACCTGCAATGGAGGTGTATAGGAGTTTTTTGTTTGTTTTTCAAACCATAAACTACAATAACACTAACAGTATTGTAACTCTTATGGGAGTTCGATCCAACCAAAAACAGGGATGCTGACTATGAGGGGCAGAATTATCAAATAGGCAGCTGTCAATCTGATTGAAAATTCATGCATTTGCCAGATACTTTAATCCAAAGTAACTTGTGCTGCATTATGTACAATTTTTATTGAGTTAAGTTATCCAAACAGTATTTTCAATTTTTTGAAATTTAAAATGTGAGTAATTATGTGAGTAAATCTGGCCGTGATTTCCATTCAATCTGAACCTGTAAAATCAAAACAATCTGTCTAGTATCTATATAAATGTATAAAACATAGGAATGTGTACAATATAGAAAATGTATTACATCGTTAATTTTCTGAAGGGGAAAGAAAGAAAGAAAGAAAGAAAGACATGAGTCTCAAACAGACTCGGAGTCTCCAGATGTTTGTGCTTCAAGCCGCCCAAAACAGCAGCTGTATACAACACTACACACGCCCTTCACTGATGATCATTTCATTATATTCACTTTCAGACTGTTTCTAAAACACACAGAGGATGATTTTAATCTTTTATCAACTTTTACACTTAAACAAGGCATTAGATTTACACGCGGCTGTTCCGTGGCTGATGATCTCCTCGAGTTTGATCTGATCGGGACAAAACAAACATTTCCTCGCCGCGTATTTTAGTCTCCACAGAAAGCCAAGAACATCTGCTTGGTGTTCACTGTGTTTCTACTGCGCTAAACTATTTTATCACTCGAGTTTTGTCCTTAAATGTAGGAGAAGAAAACACAAACGCGAGAGGCTCGCGGAGGCGCGCAGACACCGAGCGGCGGGTTGAGTCTATAAGGTTCTCATGTGTTGTTTAAGAGCGCAGCGCCGCTCGAGCGACACTCATTGAACTCAGTGTTTGAAAGACTGTAAATCCGCTCCGAGAAATGGCAGAAACCGCTCCAGCTGTTGCCGCTCCGCCGGCCAAAGCGCCCAAGAAGAAGTCCGCCGCCAAAGCCAAGAAAGCAGGTCCAGGCGTCGCTGATCTGATCGTCAAAGCCGTGTCCGCGTCCAAGGAGAGGAGCGGCGTGTCCCTCGCCGCGCTGAAGAAAGCTCTCGCCGCCGGCGGCTACGACGTAGAGAAGAACAACTCCCGCGTCAAGATCGCCATCAAGAGCCTGGTGACTAAAGGCACCCTGCTGCAGGTCAAAGGAACCGGTGCCTCCGGCTCCTTCAAGATCAGCAAGAAGCAAGCCGAGACCAAGAAGAAAGCGGCTCCTAAAGCCAAGAAGCCCGCGGCCAAGAAACCCGCTGCTGCCAAGAAGCCCAAGAGCGCAGCAGCAAAGAAGCCCGCCGCTAAGAAATCACCCAAGAAGGCCAAGAAACCCGCTGCAGCCGCTAAGAAGGTGACGAAGAGCCCCAAGAAGGCGAAGAAGCCAGCGGCGCCCAAGAAAGCAGCCAAGAGCCCCAAAAAGACCAAGACTGCCAAACCCAAGACGGCGAAGCCTAAAGCTGCTAAACCTAAAGCTGCAAAGCCTAAAAGAGCAGCTCCCAAGAAGAGATAAAAATCTTCTGTTTTATTCCCCAACGGCTCTTTTCAGAGCCACCCACAAACTCCAGAGAAAGAGCCAAAGACCTGCATTTAAACTCTTAGTGGAAGTACGTTATTATTAGATTGTATGAGTTTACCTAGACTCACAATGTGTAACATATTGACTGTTTTTAGAAAAATAGTTATTCACATGTCTTTTCAGAGCCACTCACTTCATCTCATAGAGAGCGATTTTCTATGTGTTTATTTTCATTCATAGTCACAGATTATACTGATTCTTCAGTAAGAAAAATAAACGGCATTTGAATATATAGATTACAAATAGGAAGTTGAATACTATCAAAAATTGGACATATTTTTTTACATAAAATAAATAGTTTCATAACAAATACAGATGTTACAGTAATCTATAAAGGGTGTGTTTGATGAGTAAAAGTTGTATTCGGTGATAAATATTAATGTGTACGTTGACTGATGTTTTGCTTTACAAATAAGTTATTATTGATGTATGAATTTGGGGTTTGGGCTTAAATTCTGAAAACAAAACACTAGACAACCAAACATAAAATCTACCTAATTCACTTCAGTTTCTGACCAAATGTTTTATTCAATGTAATAAAAGGATACATTTATAAATGTCTAAACTTTTATGAATTAGTCTTTAAATGTCAATTAATTTAAATTAACTTGTTTATGAATAATTTGAAATAAGTGAATGAAGCCTTTTTAATCCAAAGTTTTTGACCTCAAATACGTAATGGCATGTAACGTATAAATTATTATAAATTATACCCAGATTATACAATTTATCCCAATGCTTTCATTATTATTTGATGTTTTTAATACTGTGTAGTTGTTCGTGAAGCTGTTTCAAACACAAAGCTTGCATGATCTCTCTCTGATCAGAGGCTGTGAAAGCAGCTTTATATATTCAGATATCATTGTGATTTCAAAGGTTTAATACACAGAGGAATCATCATTTAGGAATAAGATATGTGTTTTTAAAGTACAATGCTTCCAGACTTTGATGAGAAATGTCATGTATTGCTGGTTGGATGATTCACAGCATGCTATTATAATGTGCTGAACTATCAGTCACCAACGAGAAAGCATTGTTATAACTGCCTTTTAATGTCAGTGTACTGTTTGTATTCTGTGTTTTGCTAAAAGACCTTGATTCTGGAAATAAAATTGTATGAATGAATGAACAAAGCATTTTGAGCGGGAACACAAACAGCCTCGTTTGAAAAAAGAAGCTGTGCAGTCATTGGCTAGCAGTCATGCACAGACGTCACACATCAGCCAATCACAAGCCTCAGCTCCTTCATGACATCATCAGCTCGTGGTCATTTCTGGCTTTAAAAGCAGGCGCGGAACAGAGAGTAGTATTTTCTACGCACTCAGATCGGAGAAAGAAGTTTAGTCTTCGCGATGGCAAGAACCAAGCAGACGGCTCGTAAATCCACCGGCGGCAAAGCCCCGAGGAAGCAGCTCGCTACTAAAGCCGCCCGGAAGAGCGCCCCAGCCACCGGCGGCGTCAAGAAGCCCCACCGTTACAGGCCCGGGACCGTGGCTCTCCGAGAGATCCGCCGTTATCAGAAGTCCACCGAGCTGCTGATCCGCAAACTGCCTTTCCAGCGCTTGGTGCGAGAAATCGCGCAGGATTTCAAGACGGACCTGCGCTTCCAGAGCTCCGCTGTCATGGCCCTGCAGGAGTCCAGCGAGGCTTATTTGGTCGGTCTGTTTGAGGACACCAACCTGTGCGCCATCCACGCCAAGAGAGTCACCATCATGCCCAAAGACATCCAGCTGGCGCGCCGCATCCGCGGAGAGCGCGCTTAAACCCGCCACTGCAGCGACACCCCAACGGCTCTTTTAAGAGCCACCCATCTACTCGTTTAAGGAGCTTTTTAATGTTAATATAGCTCAACTCTGCTATTACTGACGTCATGCTGAACTGTAACTCTTTTAAGAGCCCCCAACACTTCACTGAACGAGATCCGTTTCCATTGTAACACTGACTATAACCGATAATAATGTAAACACTGCACTGAACGAGATCCGTTTCCATTGTAACACTGACTATAACCGATAATAATGTAAACACTGCACTGAACGAGACCCTTTCCACTGTAACACTGAATTTATCAGATAATATAAACACTCCACTGTATCACTGAATATAACAGATAATAATATCAACTATAGAGATTAAATTATCCTACTTGTAATACCATGTTTATATAGCCAAGTGTAATTATGTATAAGTATAATAATAAACAATTATGATTTGGCATTGTTGAAGTGCGTCATAAATGTTAGATGTGATGCTTAATGTAAAAACACAAGTAACTTTGTTATCGTATGCGTCTATTTGAGGAATTGAGAACCACTGGTTAAATGTTTAATATGAAATATGTATTTCTCCGTTTATCTATTGATTTTATATCATTGTCAAATAATGTGATTAAAAACGGATTATAAATCGAAACAAAGGACAGATCCCTAGATTAGCGTTAAACCACATTGTGTCCTGCTCTTACTGCTGGCGGGGGGGTGGGTGTCGTATGACGCAGAGCTGGTTTCAGTTAGGTCCTGTAAGCAAATTTAAATCAATTCTCAGGAGCGGTTACCAAATTCATTCGTTTTCGTTGTCTGACTAAAACAGCAATCATGTCTGGAAGAGGTAAAGGCGGGAAAGGACTCGGGAAAGGAGGCGCTAAGCGTCATCGTAAAGTGCTGCGTGATAACATCCAGGGAATCACCAAACCCGCCATTCGTCGTCTCGCGCGCCGCGGCGGCGTCAAGCGCATCTCCGGTCTGATCTACGAGGAGACCCGCGGGGTGTTGAAGGTGTTCCTGGAGAACGTTATCCGCGATGCCGTCACCTACACCGAGCACGCCAAGAGAAAGACCGTCACCGCCATGGACGTTGTGTACGCGCTCAAGCGACAGGGACGCACCTTGTACGGCTTCGGAGGATAAACGCTTCAATCAGGAGAACAAACCCAACGGCTCTTTTAAGAGCCACCCACACGGTCATAGAAAGAGCTAATGCTGTAATAATGTCTGTATCAATGATTTAAATGGTAATGTACACATGTTCATAAATCTCGCTCTAAGACGTGAGAATATAGTTTAATGTTAACCAAGAATGTTTTCATAACTTCAAGACTTAAGTTTCGTAACTACCGAAAAGAGATTCTCACTCAAAAAAAATAATTCTGGTATTTGGTACCGATTCTTAAAGGGTTTATAACGTGGTTTTCACAATAAAATCATTGTCTTGTTTGTTTCTTTGAATTGAAGTCCGTTAAAATAGAGAAAAACAATAAGGCAGTGTTAAAAACGATATAATTGGAAGGACAGCAGAGGAAAATAGTGTCTAATCATTATTACTCTGTTTCTTCCATATTCTCTCAATGGGTCTATAAGGGTTTTAAAAAAAATACACTATGATATTTGAGGCCCAGTTATTTTCTTGTAAGCATGACAATATGACAAACAAAAAGAGCGGGAATTAAAACAAAGAAAGCTTAGTCATATGTGCTGATGTCACTCAAACATGGAGCGGTGGGCGGAGCTATCTCATCACTTGATTGGCTGTCGTTCCGCTCATATGACTTCAAGTTGTCCAATCACAGTCGAGTTAATGGGTGTGATCTGTGGAAACACGCAATCAGAAGGCTCCACATCTCTGTGTAAATTAGCATAGGTTAGTGAACAAACGGCTCTGTCCGGCTCTTTCTAATCATTGACTCGTCAGCATCATCATGCCTGAACCAGCGAAGTCTGCGCCTAAGAAGGGCTCCAAGAAGGCCGTCACAAAGACCGCGGTGAAGGGAGGAAAGAAGCGCAGAAAGACCAGGAAGGAGAGCTACGCTATCTACATCTACAAGGTGATGAAGCAGGTTCATCCTGACACCGGGATCTCTTCCAAGGCGATGGGAATCATGAATTCTTTCGTCAACGACATCTTCGAGCGCATCGCCGGTGAAGCGTCTCGTCTCGCTCACTACAACAAGCGCTCCACCATCACTTCCAGAGAGATCCAGACCGCCGTGCGTCTGCTGCTGCCCGGGGAGCTGGCCAAACACGCCGTGTCTGAGGGCACCAAGGCCGTCACCAAGTACACCAGCTCCAAGTAGATCACCGGAGACTGTTAGACCCCCAAAGGCTCTTTTAAGAGCCACCCATCCACTCCTTTAAAGAGCAAATTCATTAACTGGTGTTTATTTAATTTAAATTATAACGTCGGTATTTTTTTATCTACTGCGTCTGTGAATATACACTAGTACAATACAAGACCATTTTTTTCTTTTTTTTACCATATATATATATATGGTAGCGTGGGGGAAAACGCCCCCCTTAAGGATTGTCTTTTTTTCTTTAGTGAAACAAAAGTTAAATGTGTTCTGAAAAGTTTCATAGTTTTAGTGACAACGACATACATTATAAACCACGTATGAAAAATGTCCAGAGTTTTCTTATTACATTTTTAATAACAATTACATTTGTGCCGAGATTTATACAATTATAATAGTCTATTTATGTGTTCCTGTGGCTCAGTGGTAGAGCATTGCGTTAGCAGCGCAAAGGTTGTGGGTTCAATTCCAGGGAACATATACAGACAATACCAATGTATAGCCTGAACGTATGTCGCTTTGGATAAAAGCATTTGCTACATGCATAAATGTGAATGTAAAAAAATAAAATAAATAGCTGATGATAACTGCCTAGCTACCTGATGCTAACTTGAGGTAATTTTAAAATAGAAAGTCCAAATAGTTTTATTCAATCAACTAGTTAAAATTAATTTGACGGAAAAACAAAGGAACAACCATTTGATGTTCAGAGCAGAGTATCTACAGAAATTGCCCATGGCCCTTGGGGGTATTTTACCCCACTGACTATGTTTGAGAAAATAAAAAAGTAATTCTAAAAAAGATTTATGTATTTTATAAATACAACATTTACTCTATCTACAGGCCCTACTGTTCTCATATCATATATAACAGCGATGTTCTACAAAATAACAAACTTTAAAACAGTTTTTTTTCAGATCATTTACTGTGGAATCTGTTTCCTCTTCAGTACATCACCAGTGTAAGCTTCACGGTGAAAGCGTCTACATCACTCATGTCAACATAGTCCATAGTTACAATATATATATATATATATATATATATATATATATATATCTTGACTTTATCTTGTGGTTATTTTGGAAAAAAACATTGGGGGAAGTTTTTCAATTCAATTAAATTCAAGATTATTTGTATAGCGCTTTTTAACGATACAATCGTTGCAAAGCAACTTCACAGGAAATTACGTTTCTAAAATATATTTATATTGCAGAAACTCACATAATTAACGTATGGCAGCATTTGGTAAATTCATTATAATCGCTGATGGTTGGCTTCCTCTGAGGTCCTCTGAGGGGTTGTCATCATCTATTCTCAAGTGTTCGGTCATCTCAGATCATTTAAGGGTTGGATCCAGACTGAAGCTTGTGTAATTCCTAGGTACCACGGGATGTTAATCAGAAATAGAGAAACACAAAGACAATTAGCGTAGCAGTTGGAACAACTGAACAAATGCATTGTGATGGTGTTTCACCTGCTGGACTGTGATCTTTCCACCGTTGAGAATGGAGATGCCGAGCTTGAGCGTGAAGATGACCATCAGACCCAAACAACCTGAAACACCATCGAACACACAGTCAGTGCTGATGATAGCTCAGAGCCTGTGTGTGTGTGTGTCTCTTAGGTGTAGATCGATTGCTTTGTTCCGAAACAGGGATTACAATTATTACAATGTTGCTTTTTATTCTTGGTGTGGTTTGCTTTCACATGGCAACGTTTCTAACATTGTATTAACATTGTTAATACAAGTTACATGCAAGTAAACTGTCCTCTGATTGGTCAAAGTTCCACGGAGCTTGGCAATAAATATGATTCATAAAAAAATAAAATAAACGCTATTTCTCACACACACACACACACACACACACACACACACACACACACACACACACACACACACACACACACACACACACACACAGGGCTTATTGTTGTTGTTTTTTTGTAGCTGTCGATATATTTATTAATTTATAATTTTGAGCAGGAGTCCAGGATTCATCGGGAAAACTGTTAAAATGAACCAACTACGAAGAGCATTAAGACGGCATCTAGGAACAACCCTGGCTGAAATTATCAGTTCAACCCAAGCTAAAGCATAATAATGTGTGTTTGATCAGATAGACTGGCAGTACAAGATTGTGAGATGCATTATATGAATGCTTGGCTAAAGAGATGCGTCTTTAATCTAGATTTAAACAGAGAGAGTGTGTCTGAACCCCGAACGTTATCAGGAAGGCTATTCCAGAGTTTAGGAGCCATATATGAAAAAGTTCTACCTCCTTTAGTGGACTTTGCTATCCTCGGTACTACCAAGAGTTCAGAGTTTTGTTCCCTAGGGAGCGGGTTGGATTAGAAGATTAGTTAGGTACGCAGGAGCTAATGTAGCCGGTGTAGTCTGCGTTGTTTTTTTAGATGGAATAACCACACGGACATCAGCTGACAGCTTGACTCTTCTTTTACTCTCTGATAAGACAAAAGTATACATATACACACGGTGTGAATTCGCCCTTTTCCCGTTTCTGTAACATGAATGTAAAGTGCAATGTAATCAGCACGTGCTTCAAGTTCACATCGGATAAAAATAATGATTAAACTTGATGGAAATATGAAAATAATCAAATATACACGTAAAATAATGTCACAGATATGATTTAAATGACAAATTTAAGTACACAAGTAATTCAAAAGAAAAAGATGCAATTAGATTAATCAGAGCTCATCAGAACCCCACCTCTCTCATGCAGAGACAATGCAGAAAGGGGAGAAGAGGTGCAAAGACAGGAAATTAGGTTCAACATTGCAGTCAGAAATTTAAAGGGCAAGGTGCACACACACAGACAGGCATATCAGGTACACATTTGAACATTTGTGTAATTCTAAATACACATGAGCATAATACTTTCTGTACCTGTTACACTAAATCATTTAGGGCCTTATAGGCAAGTAATAATATTTAGTAACTGATACGAAACTTAATAGGTAGCCAGTGCAGAGACTGTAAAATTGGAGTAATATGATCATATTTTCTTGACCTGGTAAGGACTCTAGCCGCAGCATTTTGTACTATCTGTAGCTTGTTTATTGAAGATGCAGGACAACCACCTAGCAGTGCATTACAGTAGTCCAGTCTAGAGGTCATGAATGCATGAACTAACTTTTCTGCATCAGAAACACTTAACATGTTCCGTAGCTTGGAAATGTTTCTAAGATGGAAGAATGCTGTTTTTGTAACATGGGAAATATGATTTTCAAAATATAGGTTGCTGTCTAATACAACACCCAGGTTTTTGACTGTAAAGGAAGTAACAGTACATCCGTCTAGTTGCAAATTGTGATCCAAGATATTCTGTGCACAGTTTTTAGGTCCAATAAGTAACATATCTGTCTTATCTGAATTTAATAGGAGAAAATTATTGGTAATCCAATCTTTTCTATTTTTAACACACTCCGTTAGTTTAGACGTTTCATCTGGTCTTGTTGAGATATATAGTTGAGTATCATCAGCATAACAATGGAAACTAATCCTGTATTTTCTAATAATATTATCAAGGGGCAGCATATATAATGAAAATAATAGAGGACCTAGGACAGATCCTTGTGGTACTCCATACTTTACTGGAGTACACATGCACATCACAGAGGACCTCACCTGGACTACCAACACCAAGTCTATCTCCAAGAAGGCACAACAGCGCCTACACTTTCTCCGCCGGCTGAAAAGAGCAAGCCTCCCTCCACCCATCCTCACCACCTTCTACAGGGGTACCATTGAGAGCGTGCTGACCAGCTGCATCACTGTCTGGTACGGAAACTGTTGTGCAGCAGACCGCAAGACCCTCCAGCGGACAGTGAACACCGCTGCAAAAATCATTGGTGCCCCTCTCCCCTCCATCCTGGACATTTTCCTTACACGATGCTCCAGCAAAGCAAAAAGTATCGTGGAGGACCCCACCCACCCCTCCCACAGTCTCTTCCAGCTCCTACCCTCAGGTAGACGGTACCGAAGTATCAGAGCCCGCTCCACCAGACTGCTCAACAGCTTTTTCCCCCAGGCTGTGAGAGCCCTGAACTCAAATCACACCGCCCCTCTCTGAAACCCCAAACAACACCCCCCCCCCCCCACCTTACCACATCTCAGGAAAAAACTGTTAAACTTTTATCTCTGTGAAATTCAGGTGAGCGGGCCTGCACAAGCCACCTGTAGCAACACCTGTAGCAACACACACATGCACTAGACACTTTCACACACCATTGTGTGTCCATAATCCCACAAAGACTGACTGTAATATCCCACAAAGACTGACTGTAATATACGACTGTAATGTATGTATGTTTACTGGCTCATGCACCACAAATCACCTTACACTGTTCCCCAGCCAGCTGCTTGAATGTCTCTCTTTTGTACAGTATTTGAAGTCATCTGCACAGTTGTACAGTTTGTATTTTTTTGTACAGTTTGTATTTTTTGTTTCCTGTTTTTTAGTTTATGTATAGGTAACCACTTTTATATATAGCATATGTATAGTCAAAGCTGACAGTAGGTTAGTTTGTGTATAGGTTTATACTGTTTTACTTCGTGTTGTATATCTGTATTTATGTAGCACCGTGGTCCTGTGAGGCACGACATCTCGTCCCACTATATGTCCACACATGTAGTGGAATGACAATAAAGCTCAACTTGAACTTGAACTTGAACTTGAACTTGACTGGTGATAATTGAGATGACTCCCCGTTTAAATAAACAAAGTGGTAGCGATCGGACAGGTAGGATCTAAACCATCTTAGAGCCTGCCCTTGAACACCTGTATAGTTTTGTAATCGATCTATCAGTATTGTTTTCCCCCACTCTAACCGATATATGTACCTCTCCTGCAAATTAGTCCCAACAACACAAGTAATGGTTTGGATGTTGTACTAAAATGCATCTGCAAACGATCATCTACACTCATCAATTATTTACTGTGAAAATATAATATATACTAACTCTTTTAGGGATTAGCTGATGTCTGTTTTCTAATCCAATCTTTAGAACTAGCACATTTGATAATCTGCCACATTTATAGAGCAGGTATTATTGTGTCCTAACTTTCATATTCAGATAAATTAAATTTCTGAATTTAGCTCCTTCTCGAACTCATTTCTCTCTGTAAGCGAGTCATTTTTAACAAACAAAAAAAGACTTAAGGTGGGACAGGTTTATGACATAAGAAGCTGGGATTTCACATTCATGTTTAGCCTATAAGAGGTTCGCGGTGCCTTATCTGCTACAGAACACTGATTGTCAGCAGAACGGTAAGACTGTGCATTTAAGCAATTATTATTATTATTTATTTAGCTAGCTAGCTATTGTTGTTACCTCCCGTTTTCTACTATAGCAGTGTATCCAAAAATATATTTTTTAAAATAAATTATTATTTATTTAGCTAGCTAGTGTTGTCAACTTCCGTTTTCTACTACAGCAGTGTATCAAAAAATAACAATTTCTGAGTCTGAGAACAACATAAAGTATTAATTTGGTCATGTCTGAGTTTCTGTGTCCTACGGCTCTGATTTTGATGTTATTTTATTGTCCTTGATTTCTCAGTTCCCGTGTTTAGATCATGTTTCCTTTGTTGCTGAGTTATGTCCAAGGATTGTCTTATTATTGGGAGATGTGAGGGTCTGTAGTGCTTACCATAGAGAAAGAGAAAAACAAATCGGTAACTAGGATCACGGACATACAATGGCAGTGATGTCAGTGGCCAGCTTTCACACTTTTACAATAGTCAGTTACAGTTTACCTTGTTGGGGATAGCTGGTCACTACTGTGGCCTGTTGCATGAACAAACTCAGAGTAGGTTTAGAGTTGCCAAAACTAAACAAATCCTACCTGGTTTAGATCAGGTTCACTTGGCTAACAAAGCTTAATATAAACCTTATATTCCAACTAGTTTTTTTTTTTTTGTATAAACCTTTCAACAAACGTTTGATCCAGCGTTTGTGATAAACTCTAGTCGACGTCCATGACATGCAAAGTCCCACAAGGCTCAGTTCTTGCATCGCTCTCGTTTAACTTTTATATGCTCCCACTAAGTCAAATAATGAAAAATAACCATATTTCCTATTGCAGCTATGCTGATGATACCCAGATTTACCTAGCCTTATCTCCAAATGACTATATCCCCATTGAATGGATTCTGACTAGAACCAGCAAATTAGAGCATATCACACCAGTCCTCAGCTCCTTACACTGGCTTCCAGTTACATTTAACATTGATTTTAAAGTACGTTTACTCATTTAAAAATCACACTTATTTCTTCCTTTTATGTGAATCGCTTTAAATTACCATTGTGTATGGTGTGCTATATATGACCCTGGACCACAAAACCAGAGATAAGGGAGACATATACAACTATATGAATATCTGAAATCTGAGGGTGCAACAAATCAAAATATTGAGAAAATTGTCTTTAAAGTTTTCCAAATGAAGTTCTTAGCAATGCATATTAGCAATCAAAAATTCAGTTTTTATATATTTATGGTAGGACTTCTACAAAATATATTCATGGAACATAATCAGTTTATTTAATTAATGTTTGAGACACTTGAAAATAAATGTTACAATATCACACCATTCACAAACACAAACTGTAATATGTAACTGCACAATGACGTGTGCAGCGTGAATATTATAGAAAATACATTAGTTCTGAATCTATATTTCTGGTAGTGAACGCTTGCTCTCGCAGTCGTGGTCGACGTAAGCCAGGTGACGGTCGAGGCTCTTCAGAGTCCTGCAGCGTTTGCCACAGCGGCTGCAGATGAAGGGACTCTCTCCGGCGTGAGAGCGCCAGTGCAGCCGCAGCTTCTTCCAGTGTCTAAACCTCTTCCCGCACTGCGTGCAGCTGTAGGGCCTCCGGAAATGAGCTTTCATGTGCTGCCGCAGCGTTCTGCGCAGGATGAAGGCTCTGGAGCACAGCGAGCAGCCGTGGGGTCTCTTGCCCGTGTGGAAGCGCCTGTGTCTCCTCAGGGTTCGCCTGTACTTGAAGATCTTATCACAAAAGCTGCAAACGTGGAACTGGCTGATGGCTCTCTGCAGTATCTTAGGCCTCTGGAGACGCACAGAGCAGGGTCTTAAAGGAGCATCGGGCAGATCCAAGTCCTCCTGCTTCTGTAAAGGGCCAAGCATTTCTGGTGATGTTGTGTTTATAAGACAGCTCTGTGTAATCTGGCTCCGCACAGAGCTGAAATACCCACCAGAGGAAGACGGGCTCCAGTGAGGACACGGCTGGAAAGACTCTTCTGGTTGATGAAGCTCATTCTCCTCAGGCTTCAGTTGAGCTCCAGCATTTTCACCTGAAGTATGGCACGCTTGCGTCTCCTCGAGACGTATAATTTCCCATTTGTCTTCTTCAGTAGTCACAGCTACGTCTTCGTATTCCTGTTTAACTTCTGGTTTCGGCTCTGGTTCAGTCGTGCTCGATGCTTCTGGAGGATATTCTTCAGAAACATTGGGAAACGTCTGCATTTCGTTGTCGCTCAGGGATAAGGTAATTTGTATAATTTCTTCTTCTGCAACGGCTAACTGAGTTTCTTTCTGTTCTGGCAGATTTGTTAAGACAGGCGGTGTCTCCTGCGCTGGTAACGAACTGGGGTTTTTCTGGGCCTCTGATACCAGCTCTTCAGGTTCATTGTATTGAAAGCTCATCGTCGGCTGGGAATCTCCAGATATGTCTCTGTCCTGTAAAAACAAGAGGCGGAGAAAGTACACAACTCTATTAATTGAGTGAAAGTACAGTTACTGCTGGTCAAATGTTACTCCATTTTACAAGTGAACGTTGTAAAGACAGATTTTTATGTAAGTATAAGTACAGAAGTACTTGCTTTTAAAGGGGGTCATATGATGCGATTTCTTGTTTTCCTTTTCTTTAGTGTGTTAGTTAGCTGTTTATCCATGTATAAGATCTGCAGAGTTACAAAGCTCAAAAGTCTCCTAAAAAAAATGATGTATTCGGTCTAAAAGAGAAGCTCGGATCCAGACCGGGCTAAAACACTTCATTCAAACATGCCTCCACATGTCTACATCACGATGTGGAAATATTTGCATAATGCCGCCCAAATGTACACGCAAAGAAAAAAGGCATGGTTTCAGTAACCGCAGTAGTGTTGATGCAGTCATGTCAGGGAGATGCGGTCCATTTCTATGCCAAATTATAAGCACTTTATTTGGCCTTCAGAGAGTAGATGCCGCTAGGAATCATTGATTAAGATTTGTTTACAACACAACAGCACAACCCAAATGTTCCAGTCTGTGCAAAGCATTGTATGGACAATGATTTCAAGAACCTCGTAGAGTACAAGGCTGGCTTTGCACAAAGGCTATTTCTAAAACAAATAAAACATTATAATTACAGGTCGGTTCTGACTTTGCTCTGACAATCTGGCACTTCTGAATCAGCGACTGTATGTTTTGTTATTCGTTGAAGTATTTTCTATTGACTGTTCAAATGCGGAGTTTTGCGCATAATGTGTCATGTGTGAGAGAGTGTGTGTGTGTGTATTCACGTGTGTGAGAGAGGGAGACACGGTCACAACACAACCACGGCTTATGTGCAAACACATCACTGTGCTTCATCACTGTGTGTCTGTCACGCGACTGTTTTTTGTTCCCTCACTTTTTTTAAATATTTTATTGTATCTTTTCATGTGACAACACTGAATAAATGACACTTTGCTACAATGTAAAGTAGTGAGTGTACAGCTTGTATAACAGTGTAAATTTGCTGTCCCCTCAAAATAACTCAACACACAGCCAATAATGTCTAAACAGCTGGCCACAAAAGTGAGTACACCCCTAAGTAAAAATGTCCAAATTGGGCCCAAAGTGTTAATTTGTTGTGTGGTCACCATTATTTTCCAGCACTGCCTTAACACTCTTGGGCATGGAGTTCACCAGAGCTTCACAGGTTCCTACCGCAGTCCTATTCCACTCCATAACCACATCACAGAGCTGGTGGATATTAGAGACCTTACGCTCCTCCACCTTCCATTTGAGGATGCCCCACAGATGCTCAATAGGGTTGAGGTCTGAAGACATAACTGACCTGTTCATCACCTTTACCCTCATCTTCTTTAGCAAGAAAGTGGTCATCTTGGATGTGTGTTTGGGGTCGTTATCATGTTGGAATTACTGCTCTGCGGCCCATTCTCCGAAGGGAGGGGATCATGCTCTGCTTCAGTATGTCACAGTACATGTCAGCAGCACTCATGCAGCCCCAGACCACAACACTCCCACCACCATGCTTGACTGTAGGTAAGACAAACTTGTCTTTGTACTTCTCACCTGGTTGCCGCCACACACGCTTGACACCATCTGAACCAAATAAGTTTATCTTGGTCTCATCAGACCACAGGACATGGTTCCAGTAATCCATGTCCTTAGTCTGCTTGTCTTCAGCAAACTGTTTGCGGGCTTTCTTGTGCCTCATCTTTAGAAGAGGCTTCCTTCTGGGACGGCAGCCATGCAGACCAATTTGATGAAGTGTGCGGCGCATGGTCTGAGCACTGACATGCTGTGGCAAAGTGCGATTTCTTCAGTGTTATCACATGAAAAGATATAACAATATATTTACAAAAATGTGAGGGGTGTATGTAACTGTTTGCTATTATATTGTATATTATGTATATGTTATTTACTTTTTCTAATATTATTTTCGTTATGAAGAGAATAAGTTTCATTTATTTGTGAATATACTTTTTGTTATTTGGACTGGGACTTTTATTTAGAAATATCGATGGTTGTGCAGATTCTTAAGCACAACCTGAAATAAGTCAAGAGGGTATTGAAGTACAGCAAGAAAAGGAACAACAGTTAAGACAAAGTAAAATAAAAATAACTAACAGATAAGGGTAGAGAAATGCAAGTTGCAAAAATTAAATCCCTTCAAAAAAGGTTTATTTATATGTATAATGAATGGAAAACATATGTCAAATCTTCTAAGCAAACGCTGTCCAGCGTGTTTATGATGAGTTACGCAAAATTTCAACTCCAGAGCAAGAAATACGTCGAAGAGTGGATTTGTGTGTGAAGCTTTCCAACTTCATTGTATCTAGAGCCTCAAGTCGATTGCAAGCAAGGACTGCATAAGGAGAAAAGGAAGACTGGCCAGAAGCAGGCTCTCTCTTCATTCAAGTACATCAAGTGAGTCAGGTTTTGTCTCTTATATCTTGAAAGGAGCCTCAGAGGGTTCAAGTCGGTCTTCTGTGAAGCGACAAGATGCTGCTGCTGATGCAAGCCAGGCTGTTCTGGAAGTGTTAGAAGAACAAAATAAAGAACAACTGGAAATTCAGCTCTTAGAAGCTCAAGTTAAAAGGAAGATAGCTGATCAAGGGGCAGCAGCCACAAAGCGCCGTTTAGAACAAGAAGCAGAAGAGGTGAAACAAAGAATAAAGAGAGAGGAAGAGGAAGCCAAAATTAAAGCTAAACTGGAAGAAGAACACGGAGCGCTACAAAAGACTCTTGAGGAAAAACGAAGAAAGATAAAACAGTTGGAAGCAGTGAAAAGTCTGAAGGTAGCACGAGCGAGAAAGAAGGTGTATGATCAAGAAAAGGTCATATAAGATCAGAAATACTTCCTGAAAATGTCTCCTGAACCACAAGCTTTGACCACCTCCTCCTCAAATTTAAGTACAGCAGATCTTGTGAAGGTGCTGGTAGGTGATTTAAGTGCAAATAGAATTCCAGTTCCTGAACCATCAGTATTCAGCGGGGATCCATTGGAGTACAGTGATTGGAAACTTTCCTTCGAAACACTGAGCAGAAGTACATTCAAGATAAAGAGAAGATCTATTACCTCCGTAGGTATGTAAGTGGCCAAGCTAAGAAAGCGTTCGATGGATATTTCTTACTTGGAACTAAATCTGCTTATGCTGCCGCATGGGATATTTTGGAGGAGAGATATGGAAATCCATTCACAATTGCAAAATTGTATAGAGATAAACTCCAAGCGTGGCATAAGATAGGCTCTAGAGACAGTTTTGAGCTCAGATAATTTGTTGATTTTCTTCGTAGTTGTGAGGCTGCCATGGTTCACATCAAGGCATTAGAAATCTTGAATGATTCTAATGAGAACAGAAAGATACTTCAAAGTTACCAGAATGGCTAACAGTGAGATGGAATCGTAAGGTTATTGAAATAGAAGAGGAGATTAACCAATTTCCCTCCTTCAGCCAGTTTGTCAAGTTTTTGACAAGATGTGAAAATCGCCTGCAATCCTGTTACATCCTTACAAGCACTTAAACTAGGTGAGGTTGAAAACCCAAAGTTTCAAAAACATCAAAGCTTTGTAGCAAAGACCCTAACTACAAGTACTAGTGAAAAAACCTGTCATACCATGCATTTTCTGTCGGAAGACTGGACACATTGTGCACAAATGCAGTAAGCTTATGGATAAATCAGTTTCAGACAAAATAAAATTTGTTCAAGCTGAAAAGTTATGCTTTGGTTGTCTTAAGCCTGGCCATTTCTCAAGGAATTGTAAAAGTAGGAGTGTCTGTGATATGTGCCACAAGATGCATCCAACCTGTCTTCATGAAGAGCAAATTAAAGAAAATCTAAAATTTTTACAAGCTAAGTTAAGTGCAAGTGAAGAAAGGCAGCGAGAATAACCTCCATCAGTACACACCTAAAGAAATGACTACAGTTGTTACTTCAAATAGAGTAATTATTGATAAGAGCAAACAGCATCAATAATTTCTGTCTGGATTTCATCCATAACTCAACCAGCACAAGAAGTTCTTGTTTATGCTCTTTTAGATTCTCAAAGTGACACTACCTTCATTTTAAATGAAGTAGCTGAATCATTAGATGGAAGTAAAGAACAAGTAAAGCTTAAGCTATCTACTATGACTTCAATGACCACAGAGGTAAGTTCTCAAAAGGTAAAATACCTACAAGTCAGAGGTTTTTATTCTGGTAAAATGATCTCTTTACCACCAGTCTACACTCGGGAGTTTATTCCAGCCAACAGAACTCACATACCAACAAATGAAACTGCAAAGGTTTGGTCTCATTTAAATCATCTTCAAGACAAGATACCACCTCTCCAGGATTGTGAAGTTGGCTTGCTTATTGGATATAACTGCCCACAAAACTCTCCTTCCAAGATAATTAGTTTTCTGGCCAAGACCATCAGCCTTTTGCACAGCGTACCAACCTTGGATGGAGCATTGTTGGTCACGGGAATCCTTATGTAGACTATGGCGACGCTATTGGAACCAGCCATCACATAGTAATAAGGCAAGTGACACCAAGTATGTATTCTCCTGCCAACCCCAAAACTGAAGTACACTATGTGAGTCAAATTAAAGTAAAAGAAATTGGTCCTTCAGATATAATAAAAGTCTTTGAATCAGACTTCTCAGATAGAGCTGGAAAAACAGAACTACCCGAAAGTGAATGTAAGGTGGGAGAAATTAAGGAAGAGGATCCTGAAATTCGCAAGGCTCTTGTGTGTAACACTGCTGTAAAGGAGAGCAGATCATTGTTGGATCACCTACATAAATTCTCTGACTGGTCAAGAGTTGTAAAGGCAGTTGCTAGACTGAAACGTAAAATCAAAAAATTCAAAGATGTGAAGCAACCAACCAAAGAAAGTACAAGCCTAGAAGAATGGAAATAAGCAGAACATTTTATCATCAAGCTGGTTCAAAAGAAAGCATTATCAGATGAGATAAAGAGTTTGAAGCTAAATTAAGTAGTTGCCAAGACCAAAAATGGAAGGCTGTACAAGTTAAATCCATTCTTAGACAACGAAGGTATCCTGAGGGTTGGAGGACGCCTAAGTCAAGCTACGTTGCACCCATACGTCAAGCATCCGGTAATACTTCCCGAGAATAGCCACATGTCAGCTTTAATTAGTAAGCACTTTCACGAAAATGTACATCTCCAAGGATATGGAATGACAGTGAACGAACTGCGATCTAATGGGTGGTGGATTCTCGGATGAAGTGGTGTGGTCTCATCACACATTTTTAAATGTGTCAAGTGCAGAAAGTATAGAAGGCCTGCAGAAGAACAACGAATGGGTGACTTTCATTTGTGAAACAACTCCACCATTCACTTATGCTGGTATTGACTGCTTTGGTCCAATACAGATCAAAGAAGCAAAAAAGGAGCTTAAGAGATATGGTCTTTTACTTTCCTGTCTATTCAAGGGCCATACACTTAGAGATGATTGATGACATGACCACTGATTCATTTATCAATGCTTTAAGAGCGTTTATTGCAATAAGATAAAATGTTTGTCAGTTGAGATGTGACCAAGGAAGCAATTTTGTTGGAGCAAGAAGAGAGTTTGGAGAACTCATGAAAGGCATGGATCAAGAAAGAGTTAAGGCTCTAGGATGTGAATTTCTTATGAACCCTCCAGCAGCAAGTCATATGAGAGGTGTCTGGGAGAAGCAAATAAGAACCGTAAGAAGTGTTTCTTTCTGCTGTTCTCGACCAGTCAGCACAGAGACTTGACAGTACCTCTCTAAGGACATTCCTGTATGAGGTTATGGCCCTTGTTAACAGCAGACTGCTCACCACTGAACATTTGAATGATCCATCTGGACCTGAACCTTTAACTCCAAACCAGATTCTTACAATGAAGTCTACAATCATTCTACCTCCACCTGGACCATTTACAAGAGAAGATCTTTATCTTCGAAAGAGGTGGCACAGAGTACAGTATTTTTTAGTACAGCAAATTTATTCTGGACCCGATGGAAAAAGGAATATCTTTAAACTTGCAGCCAAGACAGAAGTGGCACAAAAACAGAAGGAACTTGAAAGTCAATGACATTGTCCTTCTACAAAACGATCTGGCACCACGTAATGAAATGGAAGTTGGCTAGGGTTATAGAAGTTTACCCAGGATCAGATGGTAGGGTGAGAAAACTAAAATTGATGGTTAGTGACACCACGTTTGACAAGAAAGTGAAACCCAGAACTAAAACTGTGTTTCTTGAAAGACCTATACATAAGGTTGTTGTTCTGCTGGAAGCAGGTTAAGAAGTATGAAGTTAAAGTGGCTAGTTAAAGGAATGTTTTCAATGAAAGGTTGAAGTGAAAAATGTAAATAAGTAACTTGCAATTTGAGAAATCTCACATTTAAGGTTGTGTGATTTGGTGGGAGTGTAACTGTTTGCTATTATATTGTATATCATGTATATGTTATTTACTTTTTTCTAATATTAATTTTCGTTATGAAGAGAATAAGTTTCATTTATTTGTGAATATACTTTTTGTTATTTGGACTGACTTTTATTTGAAATATCGATGGTTGTATGTAATGGCTGACAGGCAGCTAGTTTCTCAGTTCCTGTAAGAAAGCAGCAAGCAAGCAAAATCCGGAAAGCCAGCGGCAAGCACAAACGTTATGCATGTGCGTGCTTGTGGATGTCTCTGGTAAAGGAGTTGAACGTGAGATTAAGGAGTATTCAAGACAACTTATTTCATGTAGCATGTAGCCAACGAGGTATTTTGCTGTATATTTGTTTTGTTTGCATTCTGTATGAAGTATGTTTGTTGGTTTACACATGATTTTGTTTGTATTAAGTTAATATGGTTTTGTATTCATTATTTAGTTTTCACAGTGGATTTGGGAGGAAAAAGCCACATAAACCAGTAGTAACGGAAACCACTTGTGCCAGCGTATGCTTGAGGGGAGTTACAGTGTACTCACTTCTGTGAGATACTGTATATTTATATATATAATAAAACAAATACTATTTGTACTGCGTTAAGCTAACTGAGACTTCTTATAGCACTAGCATATTGTTATTTTGTTGATTTTGATTGCTGCAATTGTCCTCATTTTTAAGTCACTTTGGATACAATATTTTGCTTTAAAACCCAGCAACACAACTGTAGCTATATAACTTTACAACAGCAACACTGCTTTAACAAAACAGCAAGATTTATTTGAATCATCACTCTCGCGGTAGTTTGACGTCAAACACAGAACGGTCCGCAGAGCTGCTTCGACTCAAACACCTGTATTTTGTTAAGAGACAAACAACAGTTGTTCTGTGGCTTATATGCAATATTTCCATTAACACAATTTTACAAAATCAGACAATATTGTGTCTAATATATACCACAATACTAACTTCTTATTTTTGTAAATATCACATTTGTAACTGGTCAGTGGTCAACGAGGAGACGAATTGTTGAAGTCGTTATTTTTTCTTCGAGTACATAACGTATCCTCGTCGCTATAATAATGTTACAATTGAACCACTGACGGCAGATGGACTATTTTCATAATTTTTCTGGGCTTGGACAGTGTTAATTGTTTGGCAGTCAATGGGACAGTCACAAGACTCGTGGTTTTCATCCAAAATATCCTAAATTGTGCTCCGAAGATGACAAAGCTTTTACAGGTTTGGAACGACATGGCGGTAAAGTGATTAATGACAGAATTTGCATTTTGGTGTGGAGCAACCCTTAATAAGGGACAACTGTTACAAAACATAAAACAAATAGGGCTGCAGCGATTCGTTGAAGTCATCGATTATACAAAATACGTCGATTAGCATTTAGTGCATTGACGCGTCACAACCTTTAACCACGCCCATTGCGCGAGCCTCCAGTTATCCATACTTAAGACTGTTTTCTGCCATGTTCAACACAAACAAGACTCTAGAGCAGAAGGTAAATGCTAGTATGGCAACATCACTTCATAGAGCATTATATTAGTATACGATCGTCAGAACCGCATATATAGCTGAATTGACGCCTTTACATTGTCAGGATTCACATCCGCTTTCAAAGCTGTGCTGAATGAACGGGACATCGAGTTTCCTATATAATCATGACGGGTTTAATGCACTCACAGAGAAGGAGAAATTATCCACGTTCATCTTAAACCTGAGCTGCCATCAGTGCTGTGTGTGTGTGTGGGGCTGTGTGCGCGATCGCAATAACTCAGAAACATGCTCTCTGCATTCGCTAACAAAGCTTTTAAAGTCGTTGTTAGTTGTTAACTGTGTGATGGATAGCCCTAGCCTCGGCTGGGCTCATATATTTAAAAACGGGCTCAGCTGTGCTAAAACGTCCCGGTGTTATGACGCCATTTTTGATTTTGTCACTCCTGTGTCCTTAATGCAGTTGTGACTTCAGCGGTTCATTCATATACAGATATGTATTAAAGCAAATGTTTTAATCTTCTGAATAAATAAATTATTTCAAGTCTCTCTCCTGTAACTGCTGTCAGTCCCAAACAGAACAGAGTGCACTTTAATGTGCATTTCTATTGATTGTATCACTGCCCTTTAATTATCTTCCTTTCTTTATTTTATTAGTTATTTAGTGTTATTATTTTTATTTTTCTCTCTTTTCTTATTTCTATTTTCTTTCAATTTTTATTAATTATTTATTGCTGTTATTTTTTTGTAAAGTATTAATTATGAGAAAAGGTTTGAATAAAACAAAGATTAACAGCAGAACTTACTGTTATTATTTGTTGATTTATTGAAAAAAATAATCAATAGATTAGTCGACATTAAAAATAATCGTCAGCTGCAGCTCAAAAACAACAGTTGAAAACTGTGGATGTTAAAATAGACTGTAAAATAGACTGTAAAACAGGTCAAACACAATTACCGTAACGTTCCTGCTCTCAGGCCAGTTATTGGCACAACACCCGTTCACCTGTGAAAAAAATTAAAAGGTATTTCAGAACAACAAGCACAACATTTACAAATTATTAAAACCGTTATTTATATGCCTATTGATATTCTATTTTATGATTTCATTTGAGCCACTGATTGCTTGATGAAACTCGAGTTATGCCACAGCTATATCACCCTGCAGCCCAAGACTGGTTGCACACTGAAGATAAGCAGGGCTGAGCCTGGTCAGTACCTGGATGGGAGACCTCCTGGGAAAACTAGGTTGCTGCTGGATGAGGTGTTAGTGAGGCCAGTAGGGGGGTGCTCACCCTGTGGTCTGTGTGTGTCCTAACGCCCCAGTATAGTGACGGGGACACTATACTGTTAAAAAGCAACCGTCTTTCGGATGAGACGTTAAACCGAGGTCCTGACTCTCTGTGGTCATTAAAAATCTCATGGCACTTCTCGTAAAGAGTAGGGGTGTAACCCCAGTGTCCTGGACAAATTATCTACACTGGCCCTTGTCAATCATGGCCTCCTAATAATCCCCATCCACTTGATTGTCTCTATTGACGCTTTTCCACTACATGGTACGACACGGCTCGTTCGGTTTGCATTTCCCGCATTAGAGTGGGCGGGATTATTCACGTGTCGTTATAGTTGCGCCGCCTCTACTGCCGTGACATCATCTTAAAAGCGCCACAAACAAACACACAACAAAGGAGCATATCGACGGAATGGTGTTCTTCATTCTTGGCATGTGGATGTATTTTAACAGCAATGGAGAGGCCTGTGAGAACGCTTGGGATTTACCCCCAGCAGCAGAGACTGTGGTGGCAGTGCCACGGGTTGTAGAGGAGGAGGGCAGGGATGTTCGTGCAGGTGTGCTGCGTTACTTGAATGGTTAACTATTAATGTAGCATGTTCTGTAAAGTGAATTATCAATACACTTTTGAATATTTCAAAATTTACAAAGAATCCCTTGTTTTTTTTTTGTATCATCGTGGCATTAATAATTAGTCTTTTTCAAGAGGTTACGCGCTCATACAATAATACATTTTTTATGTAGTCTGGAGGTACATTTATTCGATCAGATTGTTTTTAATAGAAGCAAAAAGGTACAAATATAAACAGAAAACATACTGAAAATTCAAAATGAAAAAAGCATATACATAAGACTTTTTCATTCCGCCCCATCAACCTCTCGCTGGATCCACTCTTAGGCTATCAACGAGAGGAACATCTGTACCTCCTCAACAGACAACAAAACAGACATTTTTTGGTTGATACAAAAAGGTGCGTTTGTTCAAACAAAAGTTGCGTCCGATTCGTCGGTGGCTGTGCTGATTTAAATTTAGTGGGTCTTTGTTGGGTCTCGTGTCACAAGTTCAGTGATGCAGTACTGATGATTTTCTCCGGCCAATCAGAATCCAGCAGAGTTTACACGTCACGTTTTGGTAATGATAAGGATCGCTTGGAACCTCGGCCGTGGTGGTACTAAAAAAAGTACCAAGTACCAGGTACTGTGCCAGTGGAAAACCCCAAAAAAGTTAACCGTACTGAACCGTACCGTGCCGTACCATGCAGTAGAAAAGCGCCATATGACTCTCTCTCCTCTCCACCTGTAGCTGGTGAGCGCATACACTTGATTGGCTCTATGTCTCTCTTTCCTCTCCACCTGTAGCTGGTGTGTGGTGAGCGCATACACTTGATTGGCTCTATGACTCTCTCTCCTCTCCAACTGTAGCTGGTGTGTGGTGAGAGCATACACTTGATTGGCCTTCATGACTCCCTCTCCTATCCACCTGTAGCTGGTGTGTGGTGAGCGCATACACTTGATTGTCTTTATGACTCCCTCTCCTCTCCACCCGTAGCTGGTGTTTGGAGAGCGCATCCACTTGATTGGCTCTATGACTCCCTCTCCTCTCCACCTGTAGCTGGTGTGTGGTGAGCACATACACTTGATTTGCTCTATGACTCTCTCTCCTCTCCACCCGTAGCTGGTGTTTGGAGAGCGCATCCACTTGATTGGCTCTATGACTCCCTCTTCTTTCCACCTGTAGCTGGTGTGTGGTGAGCACATACACTTGATTGGCTCTATGACTCTCTCTCCTCTCCACCCGTAGCTGGTGTTTGGAGAGCGCATACACTTGATTGGCTCTATGACTCCCTCTTCTTTCCACCTGTAGCTGGTGTGTGGTGAGCACATACACTTGATTGGCTCTATGACTCTCTCTCCTCTCCACCCGTAGCTGGTGTTTGGAGAGCGCATCCACTTGATTGGCTCTTTGACGCTCTCCTCTCCGCCTGTAGCTGGTGTGTGGTGAGCGCATACACTTGATTGGCTCTATTGGCGCTTTTCCACTGCATGGTACGGCACGGTACGGTACGGTACGGTTCACTTTAGGGGGGTTTTCCACTGGGTACTGTACCTGGTACCTGATACTTTTTTAGTACCACTTCGGTCGAGGTTCCATGTGAACCGTACCGTTACCAAAACGTGACGTGTAAACTCTGCTGATCACTGATTGGCCTGAGAAAATCGTCATTACTGCGTCACTGAACTTGCGACACGAGACCTTCCTCTACAGTCCTACCCGCTAGATTTAAATCAGCACAGCCAGCGAAGGATCGGACGCAACTTCTGTTTAAACTAACGCACATTTTTGCATCAACCACAAAATAGCAGTGTCGTTGTCTGTTGAGGAAGTTCAGATGTTCCTCTCGTTGATAGCCGAGGAGCGGATCCAGTGAGAGCTTGATGGTGCGACGCCGAAGGAAAACGCCTTATGTATAACGTTACTTTTGAACTTGCTATATTTACAGAGTATGTTTTCTGTTTATATTTTTACCTCTGTATCTGTGTTTTGCTTCAATTAAAAACAATCTGATCGAATAAGTGTACCTCCAGACTATATTAAATATGTATCATTGTATGAGCACGCAATGAACCTCTTGAAAAAGACAAATGATTAATGCCGCGATTATAAAAACCATCACATAAATAAAAAAAAACAAGGGATACATTGTACATTTTGAAATATTCAAAAGTTTATTGATAATTCACTTTACAGAACACGCTGCATGAATAGTTAACTAATCAAGTAACGCAGCACACCTGCACAAACATCTCTGCTCTCCTCATCTACAGCCCGTGTCACTGTCACCACAGTCTCTGCTGCTGGGGGTAAATCCCAAGCATTCTCATAGACCTCTCCATTGTTGTTAAAAACATCCACATGCCGAGAATGAAGAACACTATTCCGTCTCCTTTCTTTGTTGTGAGTTTGTTTGTGGCGCGTTTACGATGATGTCACGGCAGTAGAGGTGGCGCAATTATAACGACGCGTGAATAATCCCGCCCACTCTATAGCGGTACTAAACTGCGGTGGAAATGCAACCGACCCGAACTGAGCCGTACCGTACCGAGCCGTGCCGAACCGTACCATGCAGTGGAAAAGCGCCATATGACTCTCTCTCATCTCCACCTGTAGCTGGTGTGTGGTGAGCGCATACACTTGATTGGCTCTATGTCTCTCTCTCCTCTTCACCTGTAGTTTGGTGAGCGTATACACTTGATTGGCTCTATGACTCTCTCTACTCTCCACTTGTAGCTGGTGTTAGGTGAGCGCATCCACTTGATTGGCTCTATGACTCTCTCTCCTCTCCACCTGTAGCTGGTGTGTGGTGAGCGTATACACTTGATTGGCTCTATGACTCTCTCTCATCTCCACCTGTAGCTGGTGTTAGGTGAGCGCATACACTTGATTGGCTCTATGACTCTCTCTACTCTCCACTTGTAGCTGGTGTTAGGTGAGCGCATCCACTTGATTGGCTCTATGACTCTCTCTCCTCTCCACCTGTAGCTGGTGTGTGGTGAGCGTACTGGCGCCGTTGTCCTGTGGCAGCCGTCGTATCATCCAAGTGGATGCTGCACACTGGTGGTGGTTGAGGGGAGACACCCCACATGATTGTAAAGCACTTTGGGTGTACAACAATACACAATGAAGCACTATATAAATGCATCATTCATTCATGATCAATATTAAAGTGATACTTCACCCCCGAAATAAATCAATAAAAATCTGTCTTTTTTTTTGTAACACACACACACACACAAAACAAAACAAATGTTGTGCATTAGTTAAAGTGAAAAAGCAAACAAACAAAAACATACATCTGTGGGAATTAATGAATGGATGGTCTGGCTGCTCGGAGCTCAACATGTCTCTAATAAATACAGTATGTTACAGTAGCTCTGCATTACATCTAACTCAACTGCCTTTAACTAGGGGTCGACCGATTATCGGCCTGGCCGATTATCGCGCCGATATTAAGCATTTTTACGATTATCGATATCGGCTATTTTCAAAACAGATTTGCCGATAAATTATTATATTTTTTTTACATTTACGCATTTAGCAGACACTTTTATCCAAAGCGACTTACAGTGCATTCAGGCTATACATTTTTTTGTTAGTATGTGTGTTCCCTGGGAATCGAACCCACAAACTTTGCACTGCTAAAGCATTGATCTAACCACTGAGCCACAGGAACACTGTGCAAACATTATGCAAACAAACTATTTGCAGGTGACATTATTTATTGGTGAATAAATAATACAGGTGAAATTATTTAATGTTTAAATGCACTATTTGGCTCGATGCAGCCTGTCTGAGCTCAACACTCTGTGGCCTAGAGCAATCTCCGCCCACCGCTCATCTGATATGTAGAGAGTCACGAGTCCGACCAATCAACGCGGAAAACTAAAGGCAGTCTCACACCGAAAGCACTTGCTAACTGGAGCTGCGTCAGTGATCACGCATCAGTTGTCTCTCAAAGGTAAGGCAGCAGCAGACGTTGCTGAAGTTGCAAAACACCTCAATATAAACTATGATGTCCGCGATGCGGAAAATGCGGGCGGAATCGCGGAATGCAGTCATATAATGGAATTTACCGTATAACGCGGAATGTCACGGAATGTGTCGAAGTTTGGATGAAAATAATCAAAAGTAGGTCAGTACACTTAAATCGACTCGCGCTATGGACTAGTATCTATAATATTAAGCTGCAAAAACACTATTTAAATATGAATCCTGCATGTTCTGCATCTCTGTTAATGAATGACACAGACGTGCGGTTTCATTTACTGCACACATACATGAAGAGCGTGTGCTGCTCGCGGTGTTTTCAGCATAAATGAGGACATAAATACATGAACAACATCCCCAGAACTGCTCGGAGAGTCACTTGATGAGCATTTGACCGTTTCATTTGAGTAAAACGATCGTCATATCATATATACATAGGCTACAGAAACTTAAAAGGTCCTCATGGCAACCTGTCAACATATAAGTTCGGTTTAGCCGAATATATTACTGTGGTGCAGTAGAATATACGTAATACAACTACAACAATTACAACCTTTGTTGAGAATAATCACACAATACGCTAAATACGTTTACTTTAAGTTTTACAAAATGTTTACAGAATGCTTCTGGGTGATCCCTGCACTTATGTTATTATTAATATTACTGTTTATTTAATAATGTTGTTATTAACAGTTTTTTTATTATTAAAGACATGTTTAAAAGCATTTAAAGAACGTTTTTTCGGAGCTCATGTTATTATTAATTTTGGCATTCATTTTCATTTTTACACCAGACACGTATATCCGTTCAAAATATCGGTTATCGGTCTACTTGATCTGTAATAATCGGTATCGGCCCTGAAAAACACATTTCGGTCGACCCCCTACCTTTAACTGGCTTTCTCAGGTTTGCTGTTGTTCTTGATGAATAAGAGAAATACACTTTAAACACAAAGTACACCAGACATTGTGTGAACTCAGTTTCTGTGGATGCTCATTATTGCTCATATAAAGCAGCAGCTGGTGATGGCCAGACACGTCTGTAAACAACATGAAGGTAGTGAATAATGACAGGATTTACATTTTTGTGTGAACTATCCCTTTTAGCTCATGCAATGTTGTTGTTTTTTTATGTTTGCATATTTACAGTTTAGTAATTGTAACACTATTTATCATTAGCACATTTTTACTGAGAGCATACAAGCATTTATTACAGTAATAATGTTTCCCACCAAAATACAAGGTGCTGCAATTATTAATAAGCACAATTTACTGCCACTCAAAAGTTGGGATCAGTATGATTTATGTGTTTTCTCTTCTGCTCATCAAGGCTGTATTTATCAATCAAAAATACAGAAACATAAAATAAATAAACAACAATATTGTGAAATATTATTGCAATTTCTAATATTGGATTCCTATTTTAATATACTTTAAAATATGAATTATTTCTGACACGCTGTTATTTCTTGTTTTTAGGAACATGTGATTCTTTAAAGAACAAAGTTCAAAAAGAGCAGAATTTATTCAAACATAAATATTTTATAACATAAGTATTTACTATGACATGTATTCATTTATCACATCCCTCCTGAATAAAAGTATGAATTTGACCGCACATTTTGAACAGCATTGTATATTGTAGCACATGTATTTATTCACTTTTTAATAAACGCTGCTCTTTTTAACTTTTTAGTAATCAGAGGATCCCAAAAATATGTATAAACAAATAAAGTAAAAATATAAGTTACAAAAATAATAAAATAAAATAAAAAATATCACAGGTCCCACAAACGATATGAAGCAGCACAGCGGCTTCTAAAATTGATAATAAATCAGCATATTATTATGATTTCTGAAGATCACGTAACACTAAAGCCTGGGTTTAACATAGGGCTGGGCGATATGGCCCAAAAAATGTTCACGATAATTATTTTCATATCAGTCGATATCGATAATTATCACGATAAATGTCAAATCTTTATTTCTTTCAAGTTTAAAGCCAGATTTTTGCTCCAAAGTGAAAGTTGTAGAAACCAGACCATTAATTTTCCTTAACACAATAATTATCTAAATAGATATGTATTTCTTAGTTTCTGCATGTTTTAATGAGTTGATATTGTTTCAAAATCAAGAAACCGGTTTGGGTTGCCTCATAATATGAATGATAATAATATCACTTTTTTGTCTCTTAGAAATACACATTTGATCGTAGCTTGAGTTAGGATGCAGTAACATTTTTGTTCATTATCAAAATCAGTAACATCTTTACATCTGTAGCAACCTCAGTTTTATATGGTATAATGTATTCTGACCAAGTTTTTATTTGTATTAAGCATTGGTCTCCTATAGTAGCATACATTTAAATAATGATAAACAGTTGAAACCACACATATAGCACCTCAATAACATGGTCAAATATAACTAAATGGTTTTTAAGTAGTCTATTTGTATGAAAGACAGTAGTCTAAAACCATTCAGTATAAATGTTCACATGCTATAGCTGCCTTAACCACACATACTTACTATAATCATATACCATTACTCCTGTAATAAAATTAAATGTGAATATCCCACATTTCTGCCACAATACCATAGTGCAGTGAATGTTACTACAGTAAATCCATGGTAAATAATGGCGATGTGCATATTGAAAAGCCTTCTGACTGAGACTGTTCGGCTTGTGTTCTCACATTAGACGCGTTCGACTTAAAGCGGCGCTGCACAGAATGGTCAGTGTATGACATCAAAGTACCGCGAGAACAATAAGAGCAGATGAAAACTATGCTTTCGAATGGCTCTCGCGGTACTTTCATGTCTTACACTGACCATTCTGTGCAGCGCCGCTTTAAGTCGAACGCGTCTACTGACTGGATCTCACAGCACTGCTTAGTGATCACGTGACCGAGTAAACGCATCCGCTCTAGTGAGCTCGTGCCGCGCGGCAGTTTGAACTGTGATCCGAGCGGATAAACGGTCCGTGTGGCGCGATTCAAATTAGTCACGTGGTTTCGTTCCGCTTTTGGCGCATAAACATTATATCGAAACAAATTCGAACTTTTCATATGGTTTTAGAGGAAAATTATATCGCGATAATTATCGTTATCGAATTATAGCCCAGCCCTAGTTTAACATATATTCACAAATAAATTTTTTATTTTAAAATGCAATACTATTTCACATTTTATTTTTTTCTGTATTTTTCACCTACAGCCCTGATGAGCAGAAAAGGATATATAAAGGACCAGGCTTGTAAAGCAGTGGTGTCGTTATTCCGCATCAAACACTCACAGCGGCTCCTGCACGAGCTCTCTCTGCACGCCTCTGTTATCTCCAGCAGCAGCACCTCCAGCAACGAGCCGAGCAGAGACTTCACTCGCTCCTGGAAGACCCCCAGCGCTCGGGCATCGGCCATGTCTACAGCAGCCTAAAAAACACCGACACACCTCAATCTAACGCGACTGTACCTGCGATCTGACGGACGCAGCCACGAGCTAAGCTCCTCACAACGGCGCGACGCAGCTTCCTACGTCACGCGGTGTTAAACGAGTCTTCTGATTGGCTGGCGTCATACGTCAGCGCTGCTGTATGCTTGTCCCGAGCGCGGCTGGTATGTTTTTGACATTGTTTTAAGTTAAATACGGCGCCTGGGAATACAAGCACGCGTGTTTCCGTATTGTGTTTAATGACGATGTCACAGCTGACAGTATTGTGTTTAACGACGATGTCACAGCTAGCAGTAGTTTAAACGCTAGAGAGTGTGCGGGATCGGGTAATGAATGCGGTTCTTCAGGAAACATCAGGAAATATCGACCGGAGGCTTTACACGACAGCGAGTGTTAGGTATGTGCGGCTATAAGCGCTTATAGATGACTCCCAGATGCGCGTGCACGGGTGCCATCGCTAGTTTATGTGACGTAAATCTGCACATATTCTATCAAAACATATGATTCAATTGAAGTGGTGGCGTTATCTTACTGTTATGAAATAATTAAGAGAGTGTTGTTTTCGTTTGCCATGATCCGTTGTTTTTATTATTGACCATTAAGTGTTTGTTGTATTGAAGCATGTTCCCTAAGCGACTAGAACACGAGGAACAACAGAATAGTGTGTATTGTGTGTCTGGCTGAATGAAAAGTGTTTGCGGTGTGATCTTCATTGTGCACATAACAGGTGTGTGTGTGTGTGTGTGTGTGTGTGTGTGTGTGTGTGTGTGAGAGTGAGAGAGAGAGAGAGAGAGCTTTGTCAACTAGGTAAAACAGTTTTCTGAATTTAACAGTTTAGTATACGTTATGGTTAATATTTCAAGTCCAAACCTCGTTTGCTGAGATGCAAATCTTAATCGGCCGCATGTTTATGAAGGGTTAATCGAGTAGTCTTTCTCAACTGTGATTGGACGAGACTCAGCAGCGCTGAGAAAAGTAACAAATACCACGTGACCACGCTGTACTTTCACTTTTGATTTGTTTTCTTCCACAGATACGCTGCTGTAGAGTCAAAACTGTTCTCCTAAGGTAAGATGTGGTTCATAGTTCATTCAGGTATTAGTTAAGGCTATTTCTGTTTCAGTAAGAAGACAGTGGCTGTGTTCAAATGTCTTTCTTGCTTACTAAGTTCTGTTCCGTACACAGTGCATACTGCATACTAAGTATGTATGTATTTATTATTTAACTCTAGTGTGTAAAACAGTATTGAATAAGCAACACATGTTTCGGAGTATGCTACAGTGTTGTCACATGACAAACACTGGACATTAATTAAGCAAAGCTGTCACCTTACTAATACGTGTGCTAACCGTTCTTACTACAAAGGCTAGTTAATGAGGATTCATAATATTAAGCAATGCTGTGCTGTAACGAGTTTGGCAAAAGGTGAACTGTAACTCGGATCAATCGTGTCAAAAGTTTAATTTAATATCTTTGAAACAATATATGTGCGGTGAAGGTGATGTCATTTGACTTGATCGGAAACATGCCATTGAGATTAAAGTACAATTTATGTCCTACAAACAATATTGTTTTATACACAGTGATAGTTTGTAGTTTATGTGCATTCAAAAGTGTTTTATTATTAATTAATATTCCCCGCCTCCAGTTTACTCATGCATTTGAAGATGAAATGCCACGTTGCATTCTGGGAAACAGTATGCCATGCAGTGTCCTCGGATGCATGCATCAGATTTCAGCTAATAATTAGGGGATCTGGGAATTAAATGCATGTATGAAATGCACAGGACTTTGGGGGGAATTGGAGTATGGCACTGTGTCATCACGTCTCGTCTGTAATCGTAAAGAAGGAGTCCAGGCTAGTAGACTAGCGTATGAGAGGATCCTGCAGGTGGTGCATCGTTTATAGCCTTTTCTCACAGCAGCTGGGATAATTAAATCTATCATTTTGATTGTGATTCAGAAAGCTTTATGAAACACATTTGATGGAAATTAAAATATATTCCAGTTTAAATGTGCATCTGATTACAGAGAGCCTGCATTTACACAAGATTTGTATTTTAAAGAGAGCCAGTTTGAATCAAGAATAATTAGCTTTTTGGGTAAAATAATTATTTTATATGACATTCAAATGTTATGATAATTATAGATTAGACTGTGCATGAATTTGAATCTGCGCTAATACACACTACACACACGTAGTCACACACTCTTGTTAAAGAATGAGTTCACTTTCAAATTAAAATGTCCTGATAATTTACTCACCTCCATGTCATCCAAGATGTTTACGTATTTCTTTCTTCAGTCGAAAATAAATTAAGGTTTTTGATGAAAACATTCCAGGATTTATCTCCATATAGTGAACTTCAATGGACTACAAACGGTTGCAGGTCAAAATGACAGTTTCAGTGCCGCTTCAAAGGGCAATAAACGATACCAGGTGATGAATAAGGGTCTTTTCTAGCGAAATGATCTGTCATAAAATAAAAAAATTAATTATATATGCTTTATAAACACACAAATGCTCGCCTGTTCTGCCATGTGTGTCCCAGACTTCACGTATTACGTAATGACATTGAAAAGGTTTTCACTCTTTTCACGATCAATTTTACAGGTAGACTAGCTTGAATGGAAACATTGTCGTGAATTTGTTGTATTCCCATTTGTAAAATAGCTAGCCTATTTAAATATTTTAGGCTAACCTGATCTTATATGATAAAAGTGCATATAGCGTCTGAGCGCTCATGGTACGCACAGCCGTATACCGTATACACACAGTGTACAGCCGTACACCTGCAGGAGCCACTGTTAACAATCTGAGAACAAAGTATAACAATAATAATAATTTACACGATTTGATGTGATATGAGCTAAACGATCGTTAGATTTAATCATCATTGGGAGCACAATATCTTGTAATGTTTTTTGTTTTTTTTGGTCAACACAAAAGTTGTCTGAACGAGTAAGTAACAATATCCAGTGAAAATTATTATTTGAATCATACTTCCAAATAGTGCTGCTAATATACACAGTACACACACATAGTATGTAAACAATTTGTATTTTGAATCGATTAATCACGATTAATCGTTTTGCAGCTCTACTTACAAGACATATAATCTGTGGTTCATGAGTACAGCATCTACACCGGTGCGGTGACTGACAGCTACACATACTCTTCAAAACATTACATTAAGCTGTGCTGGAGCACAACCCACATAATGAAGATAATTCTTAAAATTACTGCAATTGTAGGTTTCAAACAGAGATGGCGACAAAGGGTCAAAACTTACGGATTGCAGCTTTAAAGATAACTGTTGTGGTCCGTCTCCCCACAGGTCTACTGATCATGGCGATGTCTGCCGGAGACAGCAGCGTTCTTGAGGAGGAGCTGACGTGTCCAGTGTGTCTGGATCTTTACCGTGATCCGCACCTGCTGCCCTGCGGACATAACTTCTGCCTGCCCTGCCTGCGCAGACTCAAGAGCCGAGCAGACCGCGGCCGTCTGCGATGTCCCGAGTGCAGACAGACTCACCGCAGCTCTGCTAGCTGGCAGAAGAACTTCAAACTGGCCAACATCGCTGATGGTTTCCGCCGTCGTGGCCAATCAGAGCGCTCCGCTCAGAGCCGGAGCGACACGTCTCGCAGATCCACCCAGGTTTGCTGCGATTACTGTCCCGAGGAGGCCAGTGAGGACGGGAAGGGTCCGGTGGCGGTTAAAACCTGCCTGAAGTGTGAAGTGTCGATGTGTCCGAAGCACGTTCAGCCTCATCTGGAGCTGCCGGCGTTCAGAGAGCATCCGCTGGTGGAGCCGCTCGGAGACATGAGGAAGAGGAAGTGTTTGGAGCACGACGAGATGTTTCGGTACTATTGCCTGGATGAGCGCTTGTTCCTCTGTAACGCCTGCACCATTGAGGGAACGCACTGTGGACACTCCATCAAAACACTGAAGAACACCATGAAGGATTTCAAGGTAGGTGTGACGTGTCCAGGCCAACCACTCTTCTTACATCGGTTCACACTTATACCTCCGAATGTGGTTTCGGTAATCGGTTTCAAAAGCGCTTTGAATCCCTCTACACCATTCAGTGTTGTACGTTGTGGATGTTCATAGCAGTGAAGTCTCAAGCATTGTGGTACAAGGCTGCATTCTTATTGATTGCCATTTAAGAAACACTGCTTCATGAAGCTTTGAAACATTTATAAATCTTGTTTCGAATCACTAATTCAGAGCAAGTATAAAACTACCAAAGTCATGTGATTTCAGTAAACGAGGCTTCGTTACGTCATCATTGTTTCAAAATGCTTTGAAATGTCAATCTTTCTCTGTCTGTTTGTAAACCCATGAATCTTGCAAAATTATAATTACATTCGTTCATAATTAGTTCAAAAATAATTAGTTCATAATTAGTGATTTCTAACACTGTGTTGTTCTCTGAATGATCCACAGCTGTGTGTTTGTTTAGTGATAGTTGTTCATGAGTCCCTTTTTGTCCTGAACAGTTAAACTGTCTGCTGTTCTTCCGAAAAATCCTTCAGCTCCCACAAATGATTTGGTTTTCCAGCATTTTTGTGTATTTGAACCCTTCCCAACAATGACTTTATGGGTTTGAGATCCATCTTTTCACACTGAGGACAACTGAGGGACTCGTGTTCATCGATTACAGAAGATTCAAACACTGACAGTGTTGGGGGGGGGGGGGTAACACATTACAAGTAACGTGAGTTACATAATAATATTGCTTTTTCAAGGAACTAGTAAAGTAACACATTACTTTTTAATTTACTGGAAAATATCTGAGTTACTTTTTCTCCATTTATTGATGACAGATGCGCCGTGTGAACATGATCTTACTGTAGATCTAATCTAGACTAAATATGAATCTGTATTAATTCATCCCACTCGCAAAACACAGATTCAGTATTCATCAAAATGAATTAAAACAGTGAAATGCAAACTCAGAATATGATGCAAACCTGCAATAATTAAATATTTTAAACAACACAAATATATCTAATCTCATTTTATTAACCGATGTGTTTGCTGCTGAGCTTTGATGATCAGTTATATCATACTAATAAGCAAAAATTACTTTAGATAAACTAACAATTGTGCTTCGTTGTTTTGTTTTTTATTGCTGAAGAGTGTTGAACTTCTCCTGTGTTCTTCTGTTCAGACGTGATTTACTCGTCCTTCAGTCTGAGGTTTATTCATTACACTTTTTGGTGTGAAAGGCTTTATATTTGCTATAAATATAACTTCTTGTATTAAAAACAAACAATCAAGCCCTGCTCATATTTAAGAAAAGTAACGCGAAAGTAACGCAAAAGTAATGAAACACATTACTTGTCATAAAAAGTAACTAAGTAATGTAATCAGTTACTTTTTTAGGGAGTAACTCAATATTGTAATGCATTACTTTTAAAAAGTAACTTTCCCCAACACTGCTCACTGATGCTCCAGAAGGAAAAAAAAACATGCATTAAGATCTGGGGGTGAACACTTTAGAACCGAATGGAGATGTGTCATTGTTTTTCTTATTTTGCCTAAATATATATTTTTCTCTTAATTTAATATCGCCCTTCAGAGGCTACAGAAGATAGTTAAATGTTTCCCAGAAGACAAAATAAGTAAAATTCACCCTGGTCTTGAAATCTAAAAAACGTTACCCCCAAATATTTTATTTCTCTCTATATATATATATATATATATATATATATATATATATATATATATATATACTTTCCCCGTCCATTTGATGAAGTGGAGCGCACTTCAACATGTCGGTGTGGATTCTCTGAAGGGAAGTGCTTCAGGATGTTTATGAGTGTGTGTCTAAAGCGAAGTTAAACACGCATCAAGTTTTGCATGATCAGCTCTCACATTTCAGATGAGAGATAACTTGTGCTCTCTGTTTCTGTTGTCTTCTCTAGAGCTGTCTTGACATTGAGCTGCAGAAGACGAACAGAAAGATCCTGAAAGCTGAAAAAAATCGACTGGAACAAAAGGAGATTGAACGGCACAACAAGGTGAAGCTTATTCTGTGGCATTATTTCATGTCCAGGTTAACTGTATATATGTAGGTGTGTAGAATATATGTATGTGTGTATATATATATATATATATATTAGAGGTCGACCGATATATGTCATTCTTTATATATCGGCATTGGCCGATATCCATATTTAGTAGCGCCGATTTAAAGTCAGGCACGTCCGCGGGCAGCCCCGTGTTATTGGTGCAGGTGGAACGTGCGCAGCTGCATGTAAAGGACCCCAAGCCAAAACTTTGGGAAGATTCAACAACAGTCCTGGGAGATAAAGGCAAGGCTTAAATTCTGATATTTCAAAGTCCTATGGCCATATATTTACTATATATTACTAGTAAACTATGAAGTGTTGCTTCACTTAGTGAAAGAAAAAACGAATAGCACAGAACCGTCGGGAACTGGCATAGATGCTACAGCTGGTTGGAGGTTCGCTTACTTGCAGTTAACTTTATGGACTATAGTCGAAAAATATCAGCAGCTTGCTTGCTAACATATTAGCCCCGATGTTGTAAGTTATTTTTTATTTTTTCCTGAGTCTGAGAATTTCGCTCTGTGCGTGGGGTGGAGAAGGCAGCCGCTCTCACAAACACTACAGGGCTACGGGCTACGTTACTTACTCCGCCCCGCTCACAGACAGCACCATGCTCGGAGACAGAACTGTCCTGGAGCAGCCCAGAACGGTGTGTGACAGTGTTCAGAAGCATGTTTTGATGCAGACAATAGCCGGGTTTCCATCCAACTTATTTGCATTAATGAAAATTCAGCTCAAGAATATGCACATCTGCGCGTGTTTCCATCAACTGTGTAACGTTAATGCGAATCAAAATGGACATCAGCCTAATAAAGTGACGTGTTCCAACCAACGACTATATATATAGTCTTTACGTCGCATAGTTATTATCCTCATTAAACCTGTCTAACGTTAACCATCAAGCATATCAGAAATCACTAAGGGTTTAACACTGTCCAATCTGTTAACAACAAAAACAACACAGTGAATGGTTTTGGTTAGGGGTGCAACGGATCGTAGATGATCCGTGATCCGTACGGACCAGTCCCCACGGTTCGGCACTCATGTGATTCATGTATTAACTGATAAGTTTAACCACCATAGAGTGAAGTGTATCATTTGCACGTGTTTCGGGGATTTGTGCTCTATTTTCTGTGCTCAGCCGCTGCCGCACACACTGAAGCACGCGCGTGCAGAGAGAGAGAGGGGAGAGAGGAGGTGCGTTTCAGACAAGCCTCAACGGACGATACATACACAAAGTTGTTAAAAATACCCGTTTGGCAAGTATTCTGGTAAACACAGTTGGTTATGTCTTAAGTTAACGTATACAGCTGAGAAAGAACGTGCAGAACAGTTTGTGTTTCCTGCCGTTCTTAAACTGGGAGCACTGAGAACTTTCAGTGAAAGATGGGTAAAGTGAGGAAGACTCAGGGACTGTAATCGAGTTAAAAATAAGCACATTCCTTTATATTGTTCTGTATTTACATAATTCCTCCTTCACTCAAAAAATGAGGGGTTTGCTGCCATGTTATTTGCACTAAAAGAGATTTGTGTTGAAGTCAAGTGCATTCACAGTTGTTGCTTGAGGACTTTGTTTATATTAAAAAATGCAGAAGTTGCAAAAAAGCAGAAAGTTAGAAAGCACTTTAGATGTTCTGTGTCATGTATACCAAACACAAATGTTGCTGGTTGCTAGTGTGTTTGCAGCACTACTATTATAATTTTTTTATATTTTTCTGTTTAATTGATTTTTATTTATAAAGTTGTATTTATTAAATCTATATTGAAGTTTACATTTATGTTCCAACAAACTTGAAAAATTCTGCTTGATAATAACTTTTGTTATTAAGTTATTAATTTTATTACCTGTTTATTTATTTAATACTTGGTCACTTTATTGATTTGTTTGTATAAATATTTAATTTGAATACCATGAATACCATGTATAAATATTTAATTTGAAATATGCACAAAATTAAGATTCGAGAGATGGTTGAAGTCAGTGTTCAATAAATTGTTAAGTTTAGAAATGTTGTGCATCCACTTATTATTAGTGTGATATTTTAGCATGCAAATGAAGGGGAAAACTTCAAGATATCGGCCCTAAAAAATGGCCCAAAAAATCGGCAGCACATATCGGCCATCGGCTGACCCTGACCTCTAAACATCGGCAGCGCTATAGAAAAATCCATATCGGTCGATCTCTAATATATAATATATATATATGCGCATACACACACATCAAAGCAAAGATGCTGTAGGATGGCTTCCATCAGTACTCCAAAGCTTCACAGTCCCTCCAGGATTTTGGATTCTGCGATAAAGCAAACTCTGCAAGCAAGAGCTCGCAAAACTTGCACTTTGTATTTGCCACAAATTTTCACATATTTTGGCTAGACGCGTCGCGTGACATCATCGCAATGTGCATTCAGTCAAAGAAAGGTTGGCTCAGTTTGAAAAAATGGAATGAACAGCTTTGTGTTCTCATCATGACCGATTTACAAGAGCTACATTAGACAACGAACCGAAAGCGGAACAAAACCCACGCTATTCGTTTGGGCTACACGGCGCAGACCGTTTATCTGATCAGGCTCGCGGGCTGCTCTCCATGATGCAGCATCGTTATACACCGCGCTGGGAGATACAGTGAAAATAGTAGTTGAATTCGCTGCAGAATCAAATACATCTCTGTCAAATCGAGTGAGAAGCATTCAAACCCCAAATATATCGGTGCTCCTCAGGGATCGGTTCTTGGACTCCTCCTCTTCTCCACATACACTACATCACTGGCTCCCATCATACAGGCACATGGCTTCTCCTACCATTGCTATGCTGATGACACACAGCTCTATCTCTCATTTCGACCAGATGATCCAACGGTAGCTGCACGGATCTCAGGCTGCCTGGCGGACATCTCGGCTTGGATTAAAGAACATCACCTACAGCTCAACCTGGCAAAGACTGAGCTTCTCGTCTTCCCTGCCACTCCAACTCTACAGTATGACTTCACGATTCAGTTAGGTTCTTCTACAATTACCCCATCAAGCTCAGTCAGACATATTGGTGTACTTTTCGATGACCAGCTGACTTTAAAAGACCACATTGCAAAGACTGCTCGATCTTGCAGGTTTGCACTACACAACATCAGAAAGATCAGGCCCTTCCTTACACAGCATGCAGCACAACTTCTTCTCCAGGC